>JARHVA010006913.1:740000-803129 GCA_037957365.1 Torreya grandis | reverse complement strand
ACACACACACACATGCAGAATAATTTCCAAATCTATTTTGCTAAACATGTTAGAAATATTATGTTATAAGTCAAATATATTTATGCATTACGGCATAATTCCATGCTCTCTACCATTTTATTTCTATCTCTCATATGGAAAAAATTTCAAGTTTATCTTACCACACATATTAGACATATAATAGCACATGTAAAAGTTTTTAATGTATTAGTGCATAATTTCATGCTCTCTATCCCTTGTTTACTCTCTCTTATATGGAATATTATTTATAATCATATTGATATACAACTTATAACTCCACTGACATGAATTTCATCCCATATATATATATATATATATATATATATATATATATATATAATATATATATATAGTTTCTACCTAAATATACCTAACTCCTTTGGTACATGGTTTTTACATAAGCTAACTACCACTTGCCAAGTTTCAATGTCATATTTTATGCGTAGGAAAGAAATTCCTTCTCCTCCTCTCCCCCAAGAGGGTGATAGATACTTTCTCTCTATCCAATTCCATGATATCACTCCTCTGAAAGGTGAGGCAACCTATACTATTGTTTATAATGCATACATTCAGCCTATAGCGTTTCAAACCTTCTTCGACATATGTGCTTACATGTTCAATCATAAGTAACTAGGGTTTGCACTTGTAAGACTCTAAGGGATCAAATAAACAATATGAGAAATTTAATTTCATATTTACAAACAAATAATAAGTTATTAAATGAAAATATCACAATATTGGAAAATCAAATTATACAAAAGCCTCAAAGGCACCCTAGTGGCAATCATGTATATATACCTTCACCTAGTTAATTGGTTGCAAGAAATATTACATGTAAAAATAATAAATCACAAAAAGGTAGCTCTAAAAATAGTGATTCAAAAATAATTCAAAGATAAAATAAGAGTTCAAGTGAGGTACTAAGGGAAATGATTAAATCTAAGTTGATTAAACTACCTCCTCTACATCCAGTGAGAAGATCTAGATATTATTTTGCACATCATAGAATACATGAGCACCACACAGATTCATGTTTGGCATTGAATAGACATATATAATAGATCATTGATAATGAATATCCTATACAAGGTAAATCAGTCAAAAAATCCATGGTGACATAAGAACAAATTCAAAAAGGGTTAAATTTAAAAACAATACAAATGTGGTTACCAAAGCATAACTCAGACAATAAAAGAATCAAAAAGTAAAATCAGAGCAATAAATAGTACCAAAATCATAGGTAAAGCACAAAAATGATGCAAATATACCTCTCCAAAATGAGGCTCAACTTTCAAAGCAGTATGGATTTGGTCAAAAATGTCTACAACAGTTTGATTATCAAGGTCAAGGGTTGGGCAAGTAAACTCAAGGCATCACTATTCCTATTATATCAGTTGATAATGTTTATCACCAAGGCTTGGGATTTATTGAACATCCTAAGGAAAATCATTCACAGACTCAATTTATCAAAGGAAAAGATTTAAATAAAATAAAAGTTAACACTAGCATTCCATTGGTTCAAAATCAAGATGATAATGATGAGTGGATTAATATAGGTTATTATGATTTCCAAGATATCAAAAATGAATCTAAATATTCAAATTCATATTCACATTCATTCCCTTATGATTCAAAATCACACATTATTCTTTTTTTTATATAAGACACCATGATAGGGAGTCTCCCATGAGACTCATTGGTTAGTATCATTTATTCTCAGTCTTTATTGTACATAGATTCTATTCTCAACTTTTGTGTATATAGTTTCCTTTCAATTACTTGTACATAGCTCCTTAATATTTCTTATACATAATATTTTTATGATTAATTTTACATATATAATTTCAAAAATTAAAAAACATCCAAATATATCAAAATATTAAAAAATTGAAATATGTCAAAACACTAAAAACATTTTGATTGTATGCATTATCTATACTTTACATTTCTACTACTATGATAAACTTACATCTTATATTCTATGCTATTATTTTTTGATTTATCTATATTACTATGCTTCACTTGATCTTATTTGAGTGTGTGCAGTGACATATAGTTCTTTGATTGTTTTACTCTAGACATTGAGGGGGCATCCAACTTCTACATTGAGACATACGTCGATATACATACCCACTGGGGGCATTTTCTACATGACTACACCATCCAAGTTATGTCATCCCTACACCACACACTCTAGTTATCATGATGACATACACTATTTACTAGCTTTGATAGATTAATCTATTGATATTCATCAATATATATCACTTATGTATTTCTTACCATAGACCTAGTCTTATACTAACATGTCTTTCATAATTTGCCTCTTGCTTTGATTAGTTAGATGTGAGTTTATTTCTAGTTATTACATATTTTCATTTATTTCTTTATGTAGCTAGATATGATTGCATTTCTCAATTCCTATTTTATCTCTAGTATGTGCCTTAGGACATTTACAAATCTCCTTTGTTTTTATGTATTGTGTGTGCCTTTGGACATTTGCCAATGTCCCTTGCATGTACTCTTCTATATGATTATGGCTTTCATGCCAACCTTGATTTTTCTAATTATATGTGTATGTGGCATTTAAACATGCCTTGTATGCTTGATTTCTAGTATGAGAGACATGTGCACATGTCCCTTGTTTATTTATCCCCTTGGCCACCCTTGTATGCTTTTTACTTCTTACTTTATGTGCTTTTTTCTTGTTTTATGCTCATTTTTTGTAATTCCATGATCCACATGATGTATTTTTATTGCTTTCTTGGATGTCATGATGGACATCATGCTCCATCCCTCTAACTAACAACTAAACAATAAAAAATAAAAAACTAACAAGACTTTCATTTCTAGTTCAATATAATGAACATGTTATTACATTGTTATATCCATCTAGGCATACCCTTGTTTATCTAAAAATCTCTCAACATAAATCATACTATATCTTAAGATATATTATTGATTATCATTGCTATATCATGTATCTTTGTAGAATAACACAATTGTAGGGCTATTTATTCTAAGGGCAGTCATTGCAAGGTCTTCATTCCTACCCTCAAAAGAGGGGGGAAACAAACAAGGGTTTTGTCTCAAAGATCAAAGCTCCTAATTGTCAAAACTATAGTTTTAAAAACACCTAAAATAATAACCAAACATTGAACCAATTAGAAAAGACCAAGAAGATAGTCAAGAATCGAGAATAGTTACCAGATTTAGACTTAGACAATAGTTCCCAAATTGGAAAACAAAATTAGTGACATTAATTTCCACTTTTGACACTCCTATCCAAATATTAGAAAAACTAGACTTTCCAGAAGTAGACAAAAAAGTAGGTTCATCTACAGTTTTGCATAGCTAGACCAATTTATAATTAGTAGCTTTTAGTATGTTTTTACTCAAATAATCTAGATATAGGTGGCATCATACACAAAATGATGGCTCTCACTTCCAATTTTAGTTATGGTAGTTAATATAAATTCTAGATCAGAATCCATGTTTTAGACACCAATGATTGGGGGCAATGTGCATGGCACATTTGTTTTATTTTCTTTCCAAGTTCAATATTACCTACGAATTCTTAGTATTTACATGTCTTATTCCATCTGCATATGGTTTGCATCATTTTGGAATGGATTTCATACAAGCCTAACTTCCACATTTCCCAAGTTCTCTAGTGGATTTCATACAAGCATAGTACACCAGTTTAGAGTGGCTTTCATACAAGCCTAATTTCCATCTTTTAGATTGGCTAAGAGTGGAATAATTTATAGCATATATTTAGTTATCCATGCCAACATTTTCAAATCATAGAAAATTCATGGGATTTAAGAGCCATTTCATATAACATACATTTCATACTAGTATCAGTTCATAGCTTCACTCCACATGGCAATAATGGAGCTAAAGGACTATCTAGCCTTTATATTATTAAGCCACCTATTTAGAGGGATTAGACACACAATACAAACATTGATCAACATATGCACGACCACATAGCTTCACTTAATGGGTGATGATAGAGCTAAAGGATTAGCCTTTAAATTCTTGAGCCACTCTCAGGGAATTGATCTCTTAGCTCTATTCACATTATTACTCTTATTACAATATTAATCAACATAATCCAACATTACTCAGCATTATAATTGGTTTTGTATTGGTTCACATACTTGGTGAGGTGTATTCTTTCCTTTGTATTCTTCTCTCTCTTAACTAGCCTTGTATATTCTTATTTTAGATGTATCACATCTAGTAAGAACTGATCTACTCTTTATTTTTCTTATAGATTTACGCTTTATAGTGTTATCTCTCTACACACACCCAACATCACATAGCTTAATGAGCTTCAACCTTGTAGGTAATTTGAGGTATTATTTCTATTTTTCCTTTATCTTGGTAGTTTACTTTTTTACATCACTAGAATAAAGGGGGGCAAATGTAGTCATATAAAATGTGAAAATTGGTAACTTTAGTGTGGATAATGACATCTAACCCATAGGTCTCTCTTGATTTCTCTTATAACCCTCATAAACATCATTTTCACTAATTCCCAATCATCCATAGCCTTCTAGACTTGATCCCAACTGAGCTAGACTCCTCTTTCCATAATAAATTAGTCCCCCAAAGTCATGTCTGCTCAGGACAATAGTGCCACACTAGGACTATAGCATTGGTGCCACTCCTGTCCACTTTCAACACTATTTTCTAATTTAATTTCTATCCCCAATGATCAATTTATTTTAGTTCCCCATCCTTATCATTATTGGCCTAATGTGAATACATTAAACCCATGACCAATCAATCCCTATAAAATCCCATTAATGGATCATTTGGAAAAGGGTTGGTGAATATCACTAAGCAAGTAAGAATACAAGAAAGAATACTCATGTAATCTTCCTTATTCTCTACATACAACTAGCCAACACACTTACAAGATCATCCAAATCCTTTCACTGGTCCCTATCCACCTCAAACACATTTAATTTAGCATTTTGCATCTTCATATACATAATCACACAAATCACACTAAGTGAGAGAACTACATATGGCTTGATCCCTCTTTGAAGTATTGGTATGTAGGTAGTGTGCCCACACATAGGGTGTGAAGCAAATTCAGTACATCTTACACACACTAATCCCCCCTCTTTCTCAAAATTATTCAAAGCACAATGGAAGATAGGGTTTGAATAATGAATATTCTCTACTAGGAGCTATATAGACTTTCAGCTACCAAAAATTCACAAATAGGGTCACACAGACATAGCGAACAAAACCTAACAAGCTTAGACCCTTAGGACAACAATGAAAAAGGTGGACTATAGCATCAGTGCCACCATTATCCAATTCTAGCACTCTTATCCAATCATAAAATGAAATTTATATCTTAGTTTGTGATAGTGTCTATCTTGCATAGTGAATTTCAGCCTTTGTCTCAATTAGATCAATCAATTTCTAGTTAAGTTTTGTTTTCTTCTCCTTATTACTATTTTTATAAATAATTTGAATTATAATTAATTCACATAAATTAGTAGCTTAATTATTGTCTATTTATTTAAAGATTTTACTATTCAGACCCTTTAACTAAATTAGGAATAATACCCCAATATTCCCAAAATTATTAAATCAATAACCTTTCAATATAATAATTTCTCCTATTCAATGTAAAATTAGACACATTATTGGGGGTACCGACATCTGCAAGGTAAATTATAGGTGGAGAATATAGAGATAGTTATTACATGTAATTCATCTCCCTATATTCACACTAAGGCATGGAATGTTAGGAATATTATTTAAGTACTCATGTCATTAGGGTATATTAATGTATGTAAAATATATAGAGTTTATAATGCAACTCACATAGATAATATAGAGATTTGTAAGATAAGAGATACATACTTGAATCCTACTTTATAAGATAAACCATTTTCATAAATAATTCTCACTTATTTAATAAATGTAATGAATTGTGACTTACCCCCAAATTGTGTTGTGCACATATAATCTTTGGATCTTCTCCATTATGGGGTAAAACCCATCATGGTGTAAAAATTATTATGTTACTATGTGATGACATTGTGAATTAAGAACATAGTTTCATTCTTATCTAGGAAAATTCCATTAGAATTAAATAGGGGTGCCATACATTGGTGTCCTTAGGGAGCACCGATGTCTAATAAGGAATTTCTCTTTGTGATTGATATGGTAGTTTTACATTAATTTGTGCCTTGTTTTAATTTTTAAGTGATCTCAATCCATCATAAAAACCATTTTATACCTTATTATACACTAAAAACCTAGCTCAATGACATAAGAGGATGAATAAAATCATAGGGCAAAAATGGGTTAATGGTTGGCGTTATGTTTAACCTCAACACTGCATTTATTGAGCACCACCTACATACCAATACTCTAAAGAGGGATACAAATCCCTGTATTTATCACATGCTACGGTGGTGTATCTAAATATTGGTGAAAAATGTTAAATATTGGTGTAATTCTAGTGTGTTTATATGATTCAATAATGACTTGTGACATTGTAGGTGTATGAAAAATTAGATCAAGACTAATAAGGCTATGTGGAATTTAAATTGAAAGAAATAGGTGTTTTTATCTCAATTTATAGTTAGATGTTCTTGTGTTTTTCAATATTATGAGCCTCTAATGGATTATGTCTTGTAAATGTGTCTTTATAGTGATTTTTTTTTAATTCCTTCAAATATAGCTTGTGAAACATGTCAGATGATATATTTGGATTTTTTTTAATTTTTAGATCATTATTTTTTGGAAGGATGAAACTAATAAGATTAGACTATACCAAGGATAGAGATAGTCCAAATATGTTGGCATTTTTCAAAGAGCAAAGGAATTTAAACTATAAAGTGGTTTAGTCTAAAAATGAGTTTATGCTACTTAGGATGTTGAATATGGATATTAAGAATTAGAATTTTCTTGATAGGTAAGGTTCATTGGCATAAGAAGTGAAGGAAGGGTGGTGAAGGAATGTAGAAATAGGTAGGATTTAAGTGCATATAAGTAATGGTTAAGACTTAATTATTTTATCATTAAATGTGATTTATGTGCCTAAAATTTCCCCAATTTTATTATAGTAATGAAACAAAGAAACATTACTTGATTAAAATGAAAAAGTGGATACCAAAACTTAGATATGAATATAAATATTTAATGTAGGCCACAATGCTAAACTTTGTTTTAGACAAACCTATAATGAAACATGTATAAATAGAGCCTTACATAAAAATATTAAATTAGAGACAATAACATTATATATCTAATAATAAAAAAATGAATACACCTGATTAGGCACATGATCCATTTCTTTCATTTTCAAAACCTAGTGACTATAGAGAGTATGACCCTTTGATATTTATTTTTCATTAAAAAACTTGAATTGGACTATGCATGCCCCAATACTCATTGATAGAAAAGTGTGCTTAAGAACTCAAGATAAGTTTGACTCAAAATTTATATACCAAAAATTATAAGATTATATTGGGATCCTTGTATGAATTCTAATAGATCATTTTGGTGAATAAATGGTGAAAATGTGAATCAACCACTATAGATAAAATAAGATTCATTTATGGTGCAAAAATGGTGCAAAAATACTATAATCTTGGCCCAGTGTATATAATGTAGACAATGATATAGGTTTACATTACATCTATGAAACTAGTGTAGAACTAAGCAAAAACATGCTCATGTATCACACACATGAACCCAATATGATATCTATGTGTATTTGTATTTTTAAACTAAGAATATCATTTGATTGTTTGAGCCAACATGTGTAAATTGTCTTAGAACACATGTTTTGAATGATGCCCCAAAATTAAAACAAAACCTATGTATTTTTATTAAAATCTTAACTAGGTACATGTAAATTATTTTTTACTATCTATGATTCTAAAAATTTCTCAAAATTATTGTTTCTTAAATATTTGGATAATGTATTGTTATGGACACTATTAGGTTACAACCCTATCTAAATGGAGCAATTTTGTCCAAAACTACTTCTAGGTGATTTATAAGTATGGGTAATGATCAACAATGTAAAGTTTGTTTATTTATGAATATTTTGTATTTTATTTCAACCTAATATTTAAGATAAACAACTATATATGCCCCTTATTTTGAGGTTATTTGTAAACCCTACACAATATCTTAACTCAAAATAAAAATTTATGTGAGAAATGTTATAAAAAAATAAAATAAAATAAATAATTATTAATGATAATATTAAGATCATTGAATAATGATATATAATATGCACGTGGAAATAATAACCATAACGACATTGTCAAGATATATGATAACAATTTAGCATATAGATAAGTGATCATATATTGAAAATAATTAAAATTGATTATAAAAACTATGAAGATGCATGACATTCATCATGGAATTGAAAAATAAAATATGACATCCATCATAAAATAAAAAACTAGGAATATGCGTGGCATCTAAAACTGAGAAAATAAACAAACAAGTGGCATGGTCATGATGCACATACACAAAGAGTACATGCCAAGCACACAAATAATGAAGTAAGGCCAAGGGGACACATAAAAGGGACATGTTTTAATGTCGCTCACACACAGAGAAAAAATAATGAGATGCTTAAATTTCCACAATACAAACAATATGAATACACATAAAACATGAAGTAAGGAAATATATATGAAAATAATGCATGAATAAGTAAAATTAATCAACAGTAATAACTTGTAACACTATTATATTCAATAAATCATGGATCTAGTCATATATCAATGTGAAATCAATCAAGTAATAAATAAAACAATGTAATGTACTAAATTATAAAAAAATAGGGATAGTCGTAAAATGATAAAACTTGCATAAGATGTTTCCCCCAGTGAATTTGTTGTGATATAGAAAATTTGTAGAGATATTGTTACTATTTTTATGTGTAAACATAAATCTTGTATACAATGGGACAATGCATTACTATTTTGGATAGATATTTTTTATTTATGTATGTAGATACTAAATCTAAATTATATATCACCTAAGTCTTGTCAATTTGGCAAGTACCTGTCATGGATATACCCATCATCTTTAAGACCTTATTACTATTGAAAGTATAACATCTAATATCTCATTATGAAAAATTTATTATCTCTCATTACGAAGAAAAATTATTTTAATGACCAATCCTTCTATGCTATGCAAAATACTCTAAACTTGATCATTATCCCTCTTTGCAAGTTTTGGACTTATACCTATTTTTTATCATCCTAGATTCTTGTGTCCCATATAGACACTTATGTTGACACTTGTGTCCCTTTTCCAACTATGTGTACAATAGAAAAAATTCATCAAATTTAAAAATGTAATTTCATTATGATCAACCTAAGTGATTTAGAGTGAGATGTTTTTCCAAGAGATTAGTATATATACAGGATCAATCCTCATTCATAACTCATCTAGAAATTTCATACCTCTCACATACAGAGCAAAAAAATAACTATCAATCAAGAAATCAAGTGAGTAAATCTAACCTATTTATTTATATTTCCATATAAGTCATAGGAGAAGTTTATCTATAGGTCTTAAATATTGAAGGAGCATCCCATGAGT
Source organism: Torreya grandis (assembly GCA_037957365.1). Taxonomy (NCBI): domain Eukaryota; kingdom Viridiplantae; phylum Streptophyta; class Pinopsida; order Cupressales; family Taxaceae; genus Torreya; species Torreya grandis. The sequence goes on along the minus strand of JARHVA010006913.1, from coordinate 793,490 downwards.
CATATTTTATATGTTACAAGATAGGTCATTCTACATGCTTAATTATCACATATTGCACCCTTGTGCACACATAATCAAAAATTTAGGGAATAAATACATAATTTTGAGGCTGTTTTAAAAGTATTGACTATGTAAGTAATGCCCATTGATAGAGGGGTCCTTGGGGTAGCCTGACATTGTTAGTCCACTAACCCTTTTTTCTTGCTATAATTTTAAGGATGAGGAAGCTAGAGTTTGATCATTTGACAAAGAGGGACAATTTGTACATGTGATATGTATAGATAAAAATAAAGACAACATAAAACCCATAATGATCCAATTATTCACATTTAGATCTAGTTAATATTATATATGGGGCACCTACATCTAGATAATACATCTGCATTGATGTAGCTATCTAGAACTAATACAAGCATCTAAGACCAAATAATTCAAAATTATAGGATCTAATGACTATTATAGGATCCTAATTTAGTCCACTTATATAATGTTTTAGTCTAGATTCACATGTACATAGAATACTAGATAAGTATTCTTATTTAGAATATATGGAAACATCAATCAATAGTTGTAATTTATATTTTTGGCATATCTCACTATTTAAATTCAACATATTATTTATATGAGTTTTAAAATTAATTGTCTTGCTTAGATATATTTATCACCCTTGTGATTAATCATTTATATATTTTTAACCCCATTTAACCTTTTGTATCATAAATTTAAGGTTAAACATTTCATGAACCCATCTCTTTATGCAAACTCTCACTTACCCTAGGGTATTCAGCCTTCTTAAATATATAATTTCTAATATTTTCTAGATTTAATCTATTATTTTTATGAAACCTAGGTACAAACTTATATTAGATGATGTTCTATCAAACACTTAAATTTTTTTCATTATCCAAGTAACAAATACTACTCCTAATGAAAATGCTAGTAATTAAACTGATTAAAGAACTAATGAATTTATCATAAAATATAATTCTAATCATGAAAACAATGAATCTAATAAAAACAATGAACATGAAGAAATAGATCAAGAGCAAGTAAAATATCTTGCTATGTTTTGAGAATGCATCTATAAAAATATAGAAGATCTTAATGAGATTCTCAAAAACATATTAAAAACCAAAAATCAAAAATCATATATAGAAAAATAGGTGCATCTATTGATCATGCTATTAGAGCTATGAGACATCCAAACATACTAATAACATCCCCCCCCCCATTGTAAACATCATCAATTCCTAATTATAATGGCGGAATAGTTTATGTGTTTATGCCATTATTCCCCAAAACTAATCTTGTTATTACTACATCCTCTATGGTAAAAATTGGCTCTTCAACCCAATTACTAATTTTAATGCCTATATCAGCTCACATTATGGGTATACTTCCTTTGATGACTTCTAAAAATTCAAAACTTAGTGAGCAAAATGTGTAATAAATTTTCTAAAACATATAATGTTTTCAAGCTAATGTTACATATAAAAAAATTATATGAATTCACTTTATGCTATTGATTCACAAGAAGTGTTGCATGACCCTCTTGCACCTGAAATATCTTTGTACCCCTTTCCAGCTAGTTTTTTGCACCTAATTTCACATTTATGATGGAAAGGGTGATTGTGAATATCATATTTGATATTTATATGTGGCATGCCTTGATTACACCTCCATGATAACATTTTGACCAAATTATTTCCAAGGATCCTTATAGAATATGCTCTAAGGTGGTTCTATGATTTACTAATCCAATTAATAAAAACATTAAAACCTCTTGTGGATAAGGTTTTTGCACACTTATATATAAAAATTACTAAAAAGGGACCATATGTCCAAATTGTAAAATTCAAACAAGCAATGAATGATCTTATCAATGAATATGCATTGAAGTACAAGACAATGTTGGTTAAAATAATCAATCGAATGGTAGATAAAGAGATTCAAGACATCTTCAAACAAAGTTTGCTTGTCCCATTATATGAGTCCATTTATTTCAAGAAGATAAAATATTTTGATGACTTATGCCATATTTTTCATGATTATGAAATGAAACATCTTTCATTAAACAAACTTAAATACATAACAAACACACAAAATACATCCAATACCAAGTTTACTATCAAGCCAAGTTACAAGGTAAAACGTATAAAACCTAAAAAGGAAACAAATGCTACAATTTTTGTAGTGTCACAAAACCTAACCAAATTTTTTTATCCATTACACCAAGGAGATAATTTTCATGCTTACTTGAGTCTCTGAATTCATTACTTTTGAAGCTTATGGAGTGTCACCTAATATCTCTCCTTCCTCCTATAAAGGTTGATATGAGCTAACCTATGCTGAAAGGATATGATGAAAATGATTATTTTTAATATGACTAAGCCCTTGGGAATTATAAAAATAAATATTTGATGTTGAATCATAATATCTAAGACCTCATCAATGATTAAAAAAATTAAATTTTATGATCTTCTAAATGAATTAAGTTAACAAATTGGTGATAGCTAGAATCAAAAGATATTTAACAATCTTTTACAAGGCCATTCTAAGAAGGATCTAGAAGTACAAATGGCATATAATGTACATCCTTATCCATCACATTATGGGCACCTATTAGATGGGATTATTAGTAATTACACACAATAAACACCTCCCATAGTTCAAAGACCTTATATTACTTTGAATGACAATGGGATTATGGATGATGACTCAAATATTCATTCATTATTCATTAAAACATATATTGATCACCAACCTATACATAGTGTTATGGTTGATAATGGTTCTAGAGATAACATTTTCACCATGAAATTACTTACATATTTGGTTTATACACATGATGATTTACATCCTTTGATAAAATTAATTAGAGCAATCGATGGGACATCATAACATGTTTTGGGTGAGATTGACTTACCTTCATAGGTATGTATGGCACATGCAGTTACTAGATTTTTAGTTATGCCTTAAATAGGAGTGTTTTATAAGTTGTTTGGATGAAATTGGATACATAAACTTAATGCATTAATGTCTAAAATGGGTAACATTAAATACATTCAAACCAATAAGATAATTATAGTTTATATACTTTAATATGAGCATCCACTTGAACAAGATAAGTTTATACCCATGTAGTTAATTATAAAACTTGATAACATTAATCATATAAAAAAGGGTAATAAATAAAAAATCCTAGTAAGCTAGTACTTTAGACACCATTACTGAAGAGATACACAATGGATTCCATAGAATACTCATATACTATTACACAAAATATTATGTTACCTATAAAAACCAAACATGCTCATATTTATGTTATTTTAAAGAAGCCATAGAGAACTCAATTATGGGTTCCATAAACCTCATTACTTCTATTTTTATTGATGATCATAGAGTGCTAATATACATACATAAAGCATCACAAATATTATAGTGTTGTATATTACATATATACATGTTCCTTGGTAGTACCATCAATTTATTGCACTAGGAGTTGAGTGGGGAGATACCTATGAGCATCTCTTGGATGAGATAATAGGATAGTATTTTCTTTTAAAATATTATAAATATACCAAAAATTAAAAAATCCAAAAAGATCAACATTTACATGTTTGATTACCTCCTTTGCATCTATATTGTTGGTTTCACGTTGTTAGATAATCATTTATTTTTATATACACACATATGTTTCACACATATTTTGAGTGTGATTCAGGCATACCCATGAACATGATATTCACATATGTATGTTGGGACTTTCATCTATTCATGTCATTATTATGTTGGGGGAATCTACCTCTTTGATCAAGATATACTCAATATATCTTATTTTATAATCACTTTCCATTATCATGTTTGATCTTATGTATTTAGACATTCATTTATCCATGTTTATGATTGAAATAAAAATGACTAGGGGGGGTGAATTCATCTTCAATTAAAACTTTCTTTCAATTCCACTTAAGAATTCATGAACATTCATTCAAGCATGTGGATCAAACAATGCATAAGCAATCAACTATACAAAGCATCAAACATAAAAACACAAGATAACATAACCTATGTATGGGAAAAAATAAAGTGGATGAAAACCCAATAATATATGAAAATGGAATACATTCCTATAATAAAAAAATTAACTTTAGTGAAGCACCAACTTCACATGGATTACCAACCCCTACTAGGTAAACACCAGCTCAACTAGGCTTTAAAAAGCACCCAATTACAAAAAGGCACCAACCCTTTTAGATGAATCAAAACCAAATAATCCAACTTAATTACTTGATAAAATTAATAATACCTTATTTATTTACATATGATGATCTTATTTCTGAACTCTTCACACACTTCTATCCCTCTCAAACTAGCCTCTGGCCTTCTTTGCTCAACTAACCCTCTTCTTGACTTGATTAGGTCATATGACCTTGATCCTCATATGAAAAACCTCTATAAAATCTTCATAAATAATATTATATACTATTATTATGGTCTATGAGACCTTATTATGTTCACCAATGTGTTCTCTTATTCACTTACAATCATCTTTTTAAAATAGGCCTAAAATTGCCTAGTATTTATACAAGTCTCATGTTTATATCATTCTTAGTTAGACAAAACACTCTTACTCTCTTAGGTTAGACATGAAATGGATATTATAACATATAATTAACATGTATAAAATTCAATTTTATTCCTTTTATGTCTGACCTACCACAAATAGTCCTTATCTCGCCTTTAGGTTCATGAAGACCTAATCCTTTTAGGTCCATTTAGGACACATTACACTTAGCCTTATTTGGATAAATTTTAGACACATCACACATGAAGAAAAAGTAATAAAAAATTAAAATATACCTTATCTTAATTCATTTGATCTCTAAGACACTTATTATCTCAAACCACTGCTTGAAGCACGTCATTAGTATTGTTCACTATTAGGCCTGTGCATATTCAAAAATTCTATCTTAAACAACTAAAACAAAAACATGAATTTTCCTAACAACCATGGAAAAAAATCACATATAAAAAAGTTACATTACCTTAGGTTCATCATAATATTATTTATACTTCACATCTCATGGTATATAGTCTCAAACTCATCTTTGCAAGATGCTCACTCTAAACTGCCAACTAGCCTCAAAACACAGTCTTGGAAACTTAGAATTATGACACCTAAAAGAACACAAAAATGGAATAAAATAAATTAATATTATATTAAAACATAATTATAAAAATATAAAATATATGTATCATAATATATAATGGTAACTATTGGTCTTGTAGACCAATTTGCTAACCTTCCCTCACACAATCCTTACTCAACTCGACAAATCAGTTTGGCTTCAATGTTACAAAATATTACACTAAATTAAAAGATTATAAAAAGAATATATATTTTATTAAAGTTAAAATAAACAAAACCATGTGTATTACATACTTCAACTTAGGTCAAAGATCCTCAAACTCATCACTTTAACTTACTTACACAGATCTACCAGTTTACCTTCAAACATAATCATGGTGATAATGACCTTAAAAACCTATGTAGACACTATAAAATACATCCAATGAATTAATATTATCTTATGAGATAACTATTAAAATATAAAATATAAATATAATATGGTCTAATGATAATATTGGTCTTGCAAACCAATTTCATGGACTTACACCTTCACTATCTCATCTTCACTAGACATGTCAACTTATGAGAAACATTTTCATCATATCCATTGACCCCCAAAACATATACAAAATTAAAATGTATTATATCTCATTAAAAATTTCTCCATGTAATTGGATTTATCCCTAATCAACTTCTCACTTCTACCTGGTTTTCTCATTGTTTGCATCATTAGACCTATTAGCATCTAGTCAACTTGTAAGACTAGTTTGACACACATGAGGGATATAACCTAATAAAAAAACATAATGGAAATAATATAAAAGTCTTAATATTCAACCTTTATCCAATTATAAAATTTGACTTGGTTAACTCTTATCGCTACAACAAATCTATGAGAAAGAAGGCTTTTTCTATAGGGTCCACTCACTCACCTGACAAACCAATCATACCTAGAGGTTAATATGAGAGTTTAATACATGATAAAATGGATTAAATATCCATAAAAATATATTTTCATTACTTTATAATAGTTTCTTTCATATCAGGTCATTTTTAGGGTTTTATATAGGGTTAACATTATTTCTATTATTAATGATTGTTCATAAAGTATTGCACCTCATTTCCAAAACTAATTCATGGAAATATTATCTAGGACCCTTCCCCATCTCTATATAATATTTTAGGTTCCCATACAAAGGTTACATGTGCCAATGAATACTTGAAAGTCCTTGGGTTGAAAAACCTCTATTATGTACACTCGAGAGACCTTAAAGCACTTTTTTCCCTTAACCTTCTAAATTTGACCTAAAATTTGGTAAAAATTATTGATCCAACATGAAATAACCCTAAAAACACTAAAATATTCATACTTCCCTTGGAAACAAAACCTCATACCTTATTAGGCCATGCTCTCTAGGTTTTGATGTGTAAGTCACATTAGGCCTTGAACCTGACCTTCAAGTATCTTTCCATGTGCTCTCCAACTTACATACATGATCATAAAATATCTCACATACTCAAATAATGTCAAAAAATATTCATATATATTTTCAACAGATCATGTTGCCTCATTAGGCCAATTTGGGTTTAGAGATGGTCAAGATACATCCTAGATCTGTAAGTCTTACCCCTGTAGGTTTTTACTAAGACTCACTTGAGTTATCAAAAGCCTCATAAGCATGTTAAAAAAACCTTATATAACCTCTTATGACTATGTTCATCCATCTTACTAGGCCACCAATCCCATATTTTTTCACAAGGTCTCTTCATGGTATGACGAGTGTCATGACTAGGCTTCTCAAGTACTAGAAGCATGACAACTAACTTTGAAACACTATTTGATGATTATAAACCTTACATTCCTTTCATGATCCTAATAAAAGGTAATATCCCTTCGAATATCAAAACAAAGCTCTGAATTGCTTATCTAAATTTTTGAAAAAATATCTTCAAATAGATAAATAAATCATAGTATAAACTCTTATTTATTTGCTCATAAGCTTACAATAGAGATCCTCTGTCAAGTATACAAAGAATATTGAAAATTACAGCCTGAATAGCCTGAATATTCCACAAACTGGGAAAGAATTCTGAATCTGGTTTGTCTTAGCCTACTGTGTAAAAAACACAGTCACCGACGTTAGTTATACTACCATCGTCGGTCGATCTGTAGTCGTTATCTTGTTGATGTCGGTGGTATGTCGACCGATGCCGGTCTCTGTAAGTATCTGTTCGCCGATGTCGGTACCTAAAATTTTTGTTGATGCATATAGATTTTCACGGATCTATATGGAATCCGTACGGCCGCTGATATAACACAACCTGTATGCTTGATCTTGATCTGTAGAATTATGGGCTAATACAAAAGATCTATATCTGGATAATTATTGAATCAAAACCCAAAAATAATGAAAATACCTGTAACCCTTGTGATAGCTTCTGAGTGAAGTTCTCTCAAATCCCTGTAATACTATGATAAATTTTGGGTGAAGTTATCTCTCAATTTGGCAATAGATCGGCTGATCTTTCACAACCTCTGAATCGCACACAATGAATAGTTGACATTCTTCAATGCAATTGGAATCCTAGAACCCTTGGCTCAGTCTTCACAGAATAATTTCTTAACAAGAGTCAATATCAAAATAATAAGCATGAATACAAACTCTCTCCCATGAGAGATTCTTATACACCTCCAAAGGTGTGCTTGCTAAAATTAGATTCCCTTAAATTAGACTGGGGCTTCCTTAATTTAGAACTAGGGTCTTAAAATTAGATCAATTCTTAAATTAGAAGGAGGATCCTAAAATTAGACCCAATAATTAATATTTGATTAAATCAATCAAATATTAATATCTCCTTTAATTCATGTCCGAAAGAGCCCAAACAAAAGCCAACCCATCTCCATCAAGACCCTCTATCCATCCCATCAGCCTACGAGGGTCGTATAATAGGCTAATCCTTAGCTCGAAAAGATGTCAACTAAAAGGGGACATGACATAAAATATCATACCTCTATACATAGCTCTCCATTCCCATTATGTATATTCTCATGATATGATTATGCGTATTATGACTAGGCTTTTCAAGAACCTTATGCTCAAGGACTGGTACTCAAACATGACTACCTTGTAATTACATTGACATAAACATCATAAGAATAATTAGGTTGACTCAAAATTATCTCTCAATAGAGGGAAAATAGGTCTCTTTCAAATTCCCTCTTGTCACACGGATTCCTTGTCACATACCACTTCACCATGCATCTTTATTAGATGTATCTTAACATTAGTGACATCAACCTAACCTTGACCTTGACATTAATGACAACACTTTTTAACAAACTCCAAATTTTTAATTCATGGAAAAACATTATTCAAACTAATGAATCTCATCTCCCCTAATATGGTCAAACTCTCTTCTTTAACTTTATACCCCTTTGATATTAATGAAAAAGGGTCTTCAACAAACTACCATCTAAAATCACACCTTCTTATAGCACAGGTTATGAAGAAACACAAGAACATTATATCACTTAATTAATGTATACATCCTTCATATGAACTCAGAACACAAGTCCACTTATCAACATAGATAAATCTCAGTCATCAACCTGAATAGCTCCACCTAAATCCAAGCATGCACCATGCTTCTGATAATAGAAGAGTGTCTTCATGAATCCTAATGAAGTCACCCATTTCCTTAGATAAATAAAACATCAAAAGTTTAAGATATTCCCATATCTCCATGCTCTCACATGATTTATTATTCTTAAATAACCTTTTTAATCTTGATTGGCATTATAGGTTTGATCTCTTCATCATCCATTTGATCATCAATGTGAGCTAACAATAGACATTCCTAACTATATTTCACATCTTAAGTATGTTCTATAACATCAAATATCCCACTTGATATTTTAGAATGATCATGACCTGTATTTTTTATTTTTGGTTTTTATAAATTCATTTTCCTTCTTTTTTTCACTCTAGGGGCTTAAACATCCAATTTTAACTTGATGACATTCTAATTTTCTTAGGATATAATATTTCAATGTGTCCTAACTTATTTCAAATATAGATAACCACCTTATACATACTTATTTACTTATGTTAACTATGACTCCTTCCATACTCCCATGATTACTCATTCTTGAAGGGTCTTCTACACTCTCTTGCTCTATGACCAAACTGACTACACACAAAATAGTAACCATTGAATGAATTGGCATACCTTATAGCATTGATTTTTTTATAGGTATTTTTATGTTAAAATTATTGTCTTAAATATCATTTTATTTTATTTGATCTTCCACATTTTGTTTTTTCTGAAACCAAGACTTGTTTTGTTACTTGCAAACTTTTAACTACTAAAGATATCATCTAGAGACTCAATGCTCTTTTAAAACTTATCAAAGCTTTTCACCTTGCTAGATGTTTGATCTAACTTAAATTTTAGGGATTTTACCTTAGTTTAATACCTAATGTATTCTTCCTCTTTGACCTTTAGGATTGAATTGACTACCTCCATCTGTACCTCAACTTGATTGATGATCTCATCATACTCCTTGGAAGTATTACTTAGCCTTTATTTAAACAAGACAATTTATTCCTTGTAGTCCTTAATTAGTGATCTTAGTTTGTGATTATTTCTCTTTTGGAGCTTCAACTCTTCTAGGGAACTTAACAACTCTACCTTAAGGTTCACTTAAACTTCTTCATCTGACTCTAAATTAACCATAAGGCCTTTACCATTTAATCAACCCTCATTATCTAATTCTATGTCAATGGACAAGGTTTCATTATTATCATGTTTAGGTTTATTATTTTCACCATCACTATTAGATTCACTTGAGTCACTTACATCAAAAGAGTTATCTTCTTTAGTGTATAAGCTTCTATTTTTCTTAAATGTTCCTTTCCTACCTTCATACTTCATTAACTCCTTATTTTTATTAGGCTTATAGAAGATTTTGTCATATCCATGATGTTAATCATGATATTGATGCTCAGTATTATCCTTGTTAAGACACTTAGATGAAAAGTGACCAATATTTCCATAGTTGAAACATTTTAAGGGTAGTTTACCCTTGTAATTACCTGAGCCAAACCTCAATTTCCTTACAAACATGGCTATTAGTTGATCATCATCAAAATATGAACAATCCTATTCCTTGACCTTCTTGGATTTTAATTTCTTATGAAATTTGAAAGATTATTCCTTATTAGGAGGTATTACTTAATTTATTTTCATTTCATAGGTAGTCAAGATGCCATGAATCCCATCTATCTCTAGCTTGTCTAAATCTTGCATCTCTTTTATTGTAGACACCTTAGAGTCAAACTTAGGAGTTAGTGATCTCAACATTTTTTGAATTATAGTAAATTATTTAACTTATTCTCATAATCCTGTAATGACATTAACAACTTCATAAATCCTCAATAGGTAATATGCAATGGTTTAATCTTCATTCATCTTCAAGCTTTTAAACTATATTTGTGGGTCTACAACTTGTCCATCTTCACCTTGCTGTATCCTTCATAGACAGTCTTAAATTTGTCCCATATTTTATTATCTAGTTCACAATGAATAAAATTCATAAGATCTACCTCTGATAGGCCACAAATAATGGTATTCATTGCCTTAGATTTTTTTACTAGATTTATCACTTGCTCCATCAGTTGGTGGAATAAAAGAAGTACTATAGCCATCCATAAATGACTGATAGATATCATGACCTTAAAAAATTAAATATATATTCATATTGACATTAAAATATTAATAATTATATCTATTGAATAACAAAACCTTACTAGTAGAGAAACCACCTTGAACTTGCTGACTAGCCATCCTTGCTTATAGGATCTCCTTTAGGTTTTTAGACTTGCTTCAAAGGACTAGTATCTAATACCAAATATTTAAAGGAAAATTATTGAGGGTGGCAGTAGGGTGGGTAAATTAGTCTTAAATAAAACCTTTCTTTCAATTCCACTTAAGCATTCATGAACACTCATTCAATCATGTAGATCAAACAATGCATAAGCAATCAACTATACAAACATGAAACATAAGAACATAAGATAACATAGATTATGTGTGGGAAACCCTCAAGGGGATGAAAAATCATTGATATATAAAAATATACTATATTCCTATAAAACAAAAATCAACTTTAGTGAAGCACCAACTTCACATAGAACACTAACCCCAACTAGCTAAGCACCAACTTAGCTAGGCTTTAGCAAGCACCCACTTCCAAGGAGGCACCAACCCCCTTAGATGATGAAAAACCAAATAATCCACCTAAAATAATTGATAGCCTTTATAATAAATAAATTATTATACAACATATGATGATCTCCTTTCTCAGCTCTTTACTCACTTCTATCTCTCTCGGACTAGCCTTTAACCTTCTTTGCTCAATAAACCCTCTTCTTGACTTGATTAGGTCATATGACCTTGATCCTCATACGTATAGCCTATTTCAAAGATTGATAATTGATCATATATATTATTATAATGGTTTATGAGACCATATTCTTCTCACCGATGTGTTATCTTATTATCTTATACTCATCTTTTCAAAATAGGCCTAAATTTGCCTAGTATTTATTCAAGTCTCATGTTCATTTTATTCTTAATCAGCCAAAACACTCTTAATCTCTTAGGTCAACCATGAAATTTATATTATAACATATAATTAACATGTATATAATGTGATTTTATTCCATTTACATTTGACCTATCTCAAATAGTCCTTATCTCACATTTAGGTCTTATGGAGACCTAATCCTATTAGGTTCATTTAGGATACATTACACTTGGCCTTCTTTGGAGAAATTTAAAACACATCACATGGAAGGAAAAAATCATAAAAAATTAAAATATACCTTATAAAAATTTATTTGATCTCCAAAACACTTATTATCTCCAACCACTACTTGAAGCACACCATTAGTATTGTTCACTATTAGGCCTAAACGTACTCAAAAAGTTTGTCTTGAACAATTGAAATAAAAACATGATTTTGCCTAACAACTATGGAATAAAATAATATATATAGAAGTTAAATGACATCAAGTTCATCACAATATGATTTATACTTCACATCTTATTGTATAGAGGCTCAAACTCATCTCTGCAAAATGGTCACTTGAAACTGCCAACTAGCCTAAAAAAATAGTCTTGGAAACTTGGACTTATAACACCTAAAATAAGATAAATAAGTGATTCCAATACATGAATATGAAAATAAAACATCATTATAAAAATATTAAACAAATCTATAATAATATATAATGGAAACTATTGTTTTTTTGACCAATTTGCAAACCTTCTCTCACACAGTCTTTACTTAGCCAGACAAGCCATTTTGGCTTGAACATTCCAACTATTAACCAAATTTGACTTTTATGACAAATTAGGACACACCTAGTAAAAAAATTGACTTTTGAGGTCTATAATGGGGTATAATATATTTTCATGAGGTATTTTATAGGTTAATTTATGTCAACTAATGTTTTTGGTAAAGTAAGGCGGTGGACCAAGGGCTAAACCCTTATAGAGAAAAGAAGATAAGAAGGTAATCAAACAAAATATGCCTTCTAAGAAGAGACAACAGTAGCAGAGTACCAATAGACATAGCAAACAAAAATAAACAAGAAATAGAAAGATGAGCTTCAGAGAGGTCTCTCCTTACATAACCATTGATTTGAGAAGATCATTCAGTTTCTTAGTATTCTCTGCATTGATAGTAGGCCCAGTATTACCCACTTGTTTCAGCATAGACATGTTCAGGAGAATAGAATTCCATAGCTCAGTGGTGAAGTTTTTCTCCATCTTTTGAATATGATCCTTTAGGGCATCAATTTTAGATTTCAAACCAATCTCATTCTTGATTTCCTCGTCAGCTTCCTCCACATACATTTTCCCCCCTTTGTCAACAATTTCCATAATGTCAGCACCATCCTCCTCAGTAGTCTCAAATTCCCTAGTCTCCTGCATCCCTTCAGTATGCGTAGATATTTCCTAGACTTCCAAGTCCTTATACTCTTCCTCCTAGGTGGCTTCCTCTGAGGTGTTCTCCAAATAGTCAACAAGCCTGGCCTTAGAAGTGGGTTTACCAAAAATCCACCCCAACCTTCAAACTCTAGAGGAGAAGCCCTCCTTATTAACCTTATAAGACATATAAAATTTACCACCTTAACCCCTCGTGGTCCTACCAAGATTTTTATGGGTCCCCACATTGGTCTCCCTAATATTCTCTTCCTCTGCATCAACCTTCCTCTTCTTGCCCTTCTTGCTTGCAAAGGAGCTAAGGGTGTTAACAGGGGTCTCCTCTAGAGTGGAGAAGGAGACTTCTTTATTTTTGGTAGGAATAGGTGAAAAATAGGACTCATCAATATCATCACTAGACAAAGGATTAGAAAAAATATCCCCACTGTCAATTCTGATAGTCTTAGATGGCTCAAGGGCTCAGTGAAAATTATACAAATAGAAAATGAGGCCTTTGTATAGGGGGATAGGATTCATATCAAGTTTTTTAGACATTTTTGCTCTCACCCTAAGGACGTAATTTTTTAGAGAGGAGAGCAGGTAAAAAATAAAATTGATGAGAGCATTATGCTTGAAGTGATTTAAAAGGAGGAGATGGCAGTTATAGAACCTGGTAAATCATCCTTCGAGCATGAAGTACTTCATGAGGATGAAGCACACGCCATCCCATGGCTCCGGTAGTTTAGCACGCTCAAATTCTCCTTGTTAAGGAATGAGTTCTTTGCCTTATCCCAAAAAAAATTTGGCTTGAGAGATACATAATTTTTGTTTTCCTTTGTAGATTTATCCCCTGCATGGACATTCATGTGGCCATAGCAATCACCTTTTCAAAAATTTGAAAACTGATTCTACCAACAGTGACCTACCTATTTAACCAAGACCTCACAAATTGCTCAGACAAGTTTTCATCAAACCCATTGAGGCTTTCCATGTATAGGCTAATCCCTTCTTCTTTACAGTAATGCCAAACCAGTGGATTATCTTTGAACTCATAGCAAGAGAATGGTTCTATTTGAATTTGATCTCCTCCCATTTTGGATTTACAGACCAAACCTGTAGAGTTCCTAATTTTAACCTTCGACTTTGAAGTGGTTACAAACCCTTGCTCTTGATTATGCATAATGATAATTTGATGGCTCATAATTCAAAATACCATACAGAGATGATGTTTGCTCCTCCCATGCTTGGAAATCATTTCCCAGTGATCTTCATAATGAGACCCATGTTCCTTAACATCTTGATACAATAAATCATGAATGATTATCAAAAGAGTACAATAGTTATCAAGTTTTGAGATCCATGATGGCCCCCTCTAAATGGACTGCCTATGAGAGCTATCCTTCTCATAAGTTTGACTCATCCTTGAAAATTCATCTCCTTTTGAATAATATCCCTAATGTTTAAAGGAATATGAGCAACTTGGTGCCAACACCGCCAATCTAAAAATTGCTGACCAAGATTGGCATAGGCATCAGCAACACTGTTTCCCTCTCTGTAAATATGTGAAATATCCACTCTAGAAAACTTTTGCAAAAGAAATTTGATATCCCTAATGATATATTTTAGCTTAATTCCCACATTTGATGCTTTATTAACTACATCAATGACCATTTTAGAGTCTCCCTATATACTCAAGTTCCTTATTCCTAGGGATATAGCCAATTTTAACCCCCATAGGAGAGCCATTGCTTCAACATAGTTATTGCTCTAGAATCCTATTCCACCAATATAGATAGCAATCATCCATCCTTTATCATTTCTTATAATTCCTCTTCCACTAGCTTTACCATCAGACTTGGAGGCCCCATCAAAGTTAAGTTTCATCTAGTTAGGCTTTGGGGGAATCCATTTAGTCTTTAATCTCTATAGAATTTTGGAGTTATTATAATTAGGGATATGGTTTAAGACCTTCCATTTATCTACAATTTGATTTTCAACTTGAGTTAGGGGTTTCTCCACATCATGAATATGGGTAGTGGTGGCACTTTTCATAAGAGTCTTAACAAAAGAATGAAACACCTGAGATGTATTTCTAGAAATGTCCCTAAAATTTTTGTAGTTGTGTTCTTTCCATAAAATCCAACTCAAATAGGGTAGAGTTTCATTCCATAATTCCATAAGCCATGGATGTGTAAAGTGGGATTCCAGCTAAGGATTACTTCCTTAAGGTCAAAGTTATAGACCTATTCAATACCAAAGTTATTTAGAATTATGCCCCATAATTCTCGAGCAAAATCATAGTGAATGAAAAGGTGTAAAATTATTTCCTATTTTGAAACACACAAACAACATCTATTGAATAGGGTAAACCCTCTCTTGTGAAGGTTGTTTTATGTTAAGATTTTGTTATGAGTAGTTACCCACCAAAACATGTTAATTTTTTGTATAAGTTTATAATTCCAAACCTTTTTCCATAACTCTTTATTCTGAGCCTCAGGGATCAGTAATTGATAAGCAAACTTGATAGAAAACCATCCATTCTTATCTGGCCACCAGTACTATTCATCTTCATGGGGGAAGATGGGGATTTTGGTCCCCTAAATCAACTATTGAATCTCCCAAACTCTAGGGAAAAGCTCAGGTCGATGATCACAACAATCCAATATATTTTTCCAGCTTCGCATACCATTGTTATTATCCATGTAATCACTGACTCTATCTCCAAAAAATTGAGTAGCAATGTCAATAATCTCTCCATAGTTTCCTTGTGTTATGAGAGCCTTGTCCTTTAACCAAATATCATCCTAGAATTTAATATGCCAGCCATTTCCTAGTTTCCATCTAATTCCTTGCTTAAGAAGGCTTCTACTTTTTAGAATTTTATTCCATATCATAGATCCTTGGGGTAACCCCATATGTTGAATAAATTTTGAACCATTAGTGCTATGCATATATTTGGCATACATTATCTCCCCCCAATCATTATTTTTATAGATCAAGTTCTAATTAAGTTTTGAGAGAAGGGATTTGTTCATGTTCCTAATAGACCTAATATTGAGGCCATCATGTGATTTCAGAAGACACACTTTTTCCCATCCAACTAAAGACATTCCCTATTTATCTTCCAGTCTCATCCATAAGAATTTTCTTTGAATCTGTTCCAATTTGTCAGCAAAATACATAGGAATTTTAAAGAGAGATAGGAAGTAGATAGGAATCCCTTGAAGAGAGGCCCAAAGAAGTTGCAATTTTCTAGTACTGCTAAGGAGTGTCCCTTTCCAACCAAGAATTTTCTTCTAAGTTATTTATATAATTCCATTCCAAAAACCAAGAGATACCTCTTTGAATATGAGGGGAAGACCCAGATAGGTAGCTGGTAGAACAACTTCAGCACATTCAAGTATGTCAATGATTATTTGTCTAAGGTCATTAGGAGTATTGAAGAAATACACATTGATTTTTTAGAGATTTATGCTTTGCCTAGACTCTATGGCATAATTATTTAAAATATTCTTCCATCTTCTAGCTTCAGTCATCGAGGAGATGCCAAAAAGGATGGTATCATCAACAAACTATTGCACCGCCATAGGATAAAGGGAGGAGGCAGGTTTGATGCCTACTACATTTTCTTGTATGTATCTTTCCAGTGCCTCTGTCATTATGATGAATAAGGGGAGAGAGAGTCCCCCTGGCAGATTCCTCTCAAAGAAGAGAAGAACCCTCTAGGGATCCCATTTACCAGAACCAAAAATTTTGTAGAAGAGACAGCGTTCCATATCAAGTGAGATATTTTATCATTAAACCCAAATTTTTTGATGACTTGGAATAAAAAGGTCCATGAGACCATATCATATGCTTTAGAAATATCTAGCTTAGGAGCCATACCAGGGATTTTGCTCTTGTCCATGGAGTGAATAGTCTCATGTGTGGTGATCATAGCATCAAGAATCTGCTAGCCTAAGACAAAGCCTTTTTGTGCAGGGGAAATAATTTTGTCTAATAAAGGTTGAATCCTCATAACCATAACTTTAGTGTAGAGCTTATAAATAGTGTTACATAGACTAATAGGTCTAAAATCTGTAAGGTGTGTGGGATGTGTCTTTTTAGGAACAAGTACTATCAAAGTATTATTATCTTGTTTCAAAAATTTACCTAATCTAAAAAAGTCTTGAAAAATAGTAGTAAGATCCACTCCCACGATCTCCCAATATTCCTAAAATAATATAGGAGGGAAGCCATCAGGACCCAGAGCTTTGAATGCACCCATGGAAAAAAAATAGCACATAATTCCTCCTTGGATATAGGCCTTAGCATCTCTAGATTATCTTCTTCAGTTATCAAATAAGGGATTTTATCAATGAATTGGTTCATAGATCTATCATTCCCATCATCATTATTTTCTTTAGTGAGAAAATTTTGAAAGAAAACCCTGGCTTGTTCCCCTATCTCATTATCTTCAGTTATAATGTTGCCATTATCCAAACATAGCTTTGTTATGGAGTTGGCCTTCCTGTGTTTCATGGCTGAGAGATGAAAGAAGGTAGTGTTCCTGTCCCCCTCTTTAATCCACTAAACACGAGATTTATTTTTCCATAAAACCTCTTCTCTTTCCATAAGATTCTTCCATTCAGAAGATAGGACATTCTCTTCTTTAGAAGTGGCTTCTGAATCACCACCTTGAGCCATCCACTACTAAATATCTGTGAGTTTTCCTACTATGTTTTTCTTCTACTGAAAGACCTAACCAAAGCTGTATCTATTCCATCCATGAACTTCTTGTTTGATATGCTAGATTTTTTTGACTATTCTGAACATAGGAGTGCCTTGAATAGGAATTTTCCACCATTGGGCCACCATTTATCTAAAGTCTTTGTGTTTGATCCACATGGCTTCAAAATGGAATGGGAAAGGACCATGTTGTCCCTAATCTCTCCAATTGAGGAAGATTGGGAAATGATCAGACATGGTTCTAGGAAAATCCTACACCTGCATATTATGATAATCATTCCAGTTACTCAAGATAATAAATTTGTCTTACTTTACTTGAATCATTTGATCTCCTCTTCTTTTATTGGACCAGGTAAAATTTTGATTTTGCAATTCGATATCCAACAGTCCCCAATCATTTATAAATTTAGCAAAGTCAATCATACTATCCAAGTAATCAATAATCCCACCTATTTTTTAGAAGGGTATAGTAGAGTGTTAAAAACTCCAGCTATCATCCATCTAGTGTTCTGGGAGTTATTCCTGAGACTACTCAAGTCTATCCATAAATTTTGCCTTAATGCTCTGTTATTCAGGCTGTAGACATTGATCAATGACCAATTTAAAGAGTGTAAAGAGAAGTTGATAATCAAGAAATGCTTTTTATAAGCCATAAGAGATACCTAAATTTAAGCACTATTCCACATAGTTACAATCCCACCTGAAGCCCCTTCAACTAGACTTATGCAAAAAGCAGCCTTAGGCCATATGTAGTCAACAATTTTCTTAAAACTCTCCTCATTCATCTTGACTTCTTGGATTAATAAAATTTATAAATTATTATCTAAAATGTATTTTTTAACCTCAAACTATTTTGAAGGACTATTAAATCCCCTCAGATTCCAAGATAAAATTCTCATTTAGAGGATTTGAGGGGATGGGTCTTCAGTGTTTTTTGCTTACCATTAGCAATCTCCCTGGAAATCTTTCTTTGTCTTGTTTCTCTTAGGGTTGGTCTCCCTTGTTTGGGATCAATGCCAGAATATTCATATTTTTTACCTTTTTGATTCTTTTTCTTTGGGGTGACCCATTCATCTTGTTCATTGTTACTACCATTTTGTCCTGTTTCACCTATTACTAAATAATTGCCTGCTTGGTCTCCAACTTCTAGAGCGTGGAAAATATATATGTTTAACTGTAAAGTTGCCTCTCCTTTAGTAAGTAATATTTTTGGAGTTAATTTTACCTATCCATCTCTTGAAACTATGGCTTCTGTGTTATCCTCCTCTATCAGTTGGACACCTATTTCTCCTTCCTCAAACATATTCGTTTGTTGATCTAAAGGGTTATCTGTGTCTATTATAGCCTTTTGACTATTATTGTCTGATACCTTCTTGATATTTTACTCTAAGAAAGCTTTTCCCCCATGACCAAAGACATCCTCCTTGCCATCCTTATCCCTTACCTTTTCAGTATTGTCAGGGTTTTCCACATCACCCCCTTTCCCTGATTGCCAAAATTTTTGGGATTGTGAGACCGATCCTCACCTTCAACCAGGGAATCATCTTTCCTTCCCATTTGCTTTGACTTGAATTATGTCATTATATGTCCCTTCTTAACATATTTGATAGAAAGTGGTAGCATTTTCATATATGATCAACTGAGTCCAAGTCCCATATTTAGAGTTTAGCTCTATAGACGTAGGGAGGGTCTGATTAATCTCAACATTGACACACAATCGAGCATACACACATTTGGAATGTGTTCTAGTTGTATGATCTATAATGACGTATTGGCCAATGTAATTGCCAATAGCTGTAAAAAAAAATTCATCCCAGAATTCCAATGGGAACCCTGGCAATCTTACCCAAGCATGAGTAGACTTACTGAGGTCTGAGTTAGGATCAAATCTTAGTATATACGAACACAAGGCAAGATAATGTGGACTATACAGCCATGGTCCTCTAGAAAGAATAGCTATCATATCCTCCATATTCGTAAATCTAAATAGGAATATGCCTCTTGCCATAGCATTGATTGAAACACTACCTTTAATTTTCCACCTAGACAAAACCCATTTCCTGACCATCTTGATAATAGGGTGGAAGGAGAAAAACTTACCTACCAATGCAAGGTCAATGGATGCCATGATTTCCTCCACTAGATCATCTGGGATAGTCAGTGCCATACCCTTAGTGGAATCATTTTTGACAAGGAGGCTCGACATGTTTTTAGTGGAACACATCTTTTCACCTATTAGAGCTTTCTTCCATTCATTGGAGGGAATGTCCTCTATCGGATTTCATTTTAGGTCCCTAGAGGCACTACCACCAATAGGATCCTCCATTGGATCTGTGACCACTCTGGTCAGACTCAGAGGGCCTTACTAGGTGGGAAAAAACTAGTTTCAAATTTTTCTATGTAGAGCAGGAACTTATTTTTGTTAAATTCAATTGTAATGTTATATTAGCCTTGGTCAATTAGTTTTTATGTCCCTATATCATTTTTGGGTCATTTGAGGGGTCAAAAAGGTGAATTTAATGATTTTTCTAATTTTATTGAGAAATTTACAAGTTTAAAAACATGAATTCATGTAACATGTGTCATTATAAGTCTTAGATAACTGGAATAACTAAAAATACAGTAGGTTTTTTAGAGAAAACTCAATTTTCTTAAGAAAAAAGGAGAGATTGGCACTTGTACAACCTCATTGGGAAGTGTGCCAATTTGATAAGGTTTAAATGAAAATTTTAAGCTTCCAAAATCTTAATTAAACATTTTATTTGATTTTAAAGTGTAGTTTTTTTCCCAAAACTATTCTTCCCTTTCCTTGCCTTTATAGACATACATAAGTGAGTTGTAGGTTTGTACTTGGTAAGACCAGTAGAAAGAGTTTCAAGAAAAATAATTTTGGGAGGTTTTTGTACAATTATAGACATTTTTTTCATATAAATAAGTTTTATAATTATCAATTATGATTCATGAACCATCCTCATGAAGTTGATTGTGCAAATTTGCCTATCAATTTGTGCACCCTTCAAGTTTTGGTATTTTGGGGAAAGTCTATACATTTTATCTACTGATATTGGTTATAAAAGATTTTGAATCTCCATTATAATTTTATACATTATTGGTTTCACATTTGGAGTTACTTTTATGCTTCAATAAACTCAAATTTGTAGGCTGGTCTCTTCTACGTGCAATAGACAAATTTTATTCATTTATAGGGTTTTGTGATATGGAAATGGATCTAAGAAGCTATAATGATTAATTTCACACGTTTAAAATACTATTTTTATCTCCTTATTGATATTAATCCTAAAATTCAATAATCCATGAATTACATTCATAGTACACATTTACTCATAGTCTACCTGCTTATCTTTCCCAGTGCTTATAAGAATTTTCAAACTCTAAAATGTGATATGGAATATTTCCTCAAGTTTTTCATACCATAATCTCTTGTTTTATATTTTTATAGATAATATATAATGGTCATGGGGTCAATATAATGCCTGTTGTCCACCACATCCTCTTAATTGCATAGTCAGTCGTTAATGGGCAACTCAAGGTGTCCTCATGGAAATTTTCATGTTGAGAAGTTTGAAATGATCCAAGCCCTACATTTTTAAATTAAAATATGTTTTAATTACTTAAGTTGGCCTAAAAATTTATTGGATAGCCAAATGTAATGAATATTTTATAAATTTAAGTTCACTATATGTCCATGGGAACACTTGCATACAGGTGTCACTAGCAGAACATAAAGTACTTGTTTAGAGAGGATGAAGCATAAAATGAATTATTCCTTGAGATATTAAAGTGATTTAGAAATTATGGTAGACATAACAAGAGTGTTAAATTATAAAATCAAGTTGGGAATGACTTCTTAAGGAGATTGATTGAGTTTTGAGACTATATTCCCTGAATAGAGAAAACAGAGTTCTAGGCCTTTCTATGGATATCTTAAAACTTGGTTATTAATTGATTGGAAGTCTCTAAACATATTAATATAATATCATCTAATAGGGACAATAGCTATACATGTTTTGAGTAGAAAGTGACCAGTGGAAGATAGTGTTTTAGATCCTCAAAATTTCTTTTAAAAGCATTGAAACCTTGCAATGATATCTACAGGCCTGAACCAAAATAGGCCTTTTCATCTAAATTGGTAGTAAGATATCATGTTTCATGATGGATTAGTTTACTTGATATAAGTTAATATTCATGATGTAAAAAAAAACCCAAGTGTAATGATGCATTGGTTATTGCTCATATTCACATCTTAGTTCGTCCATAGGCCCTTTAATACCCACTTACAACAAACACACTAGACAATGATCCAATTTGATATTTACATGGTGATTTAAAGATTTCAAAGGAGGATTATTGATTCAAATAAATGTTTTATGATACTAAGGGGAATTCAAGAGATATGTTCACATCAAAATCCAAGGCTGACTCCACACATGCACCTATAGGCAGAGGCTCTAGAGAATAAAGTTTCTTAGTCTTGACAATAAGCTTAGATTTGAGGGGGAAAGGTGTACTAACAATATAATGAGAGCTCAACCCTGATGAAGTGAGTAATCACCATAATAGGGATGTTGAATATTTCATATAACTCTTTTAAGAAAGAAATAAGCCTACATAATCCCCTGAATAACCTAATCTAACCTAGAGGTAGGTAAATAGTGAGTTTTCTCAGTCAAGGAGCAAATCTTAGTCTTAAGTTAGAATGCATTAGAGGACATGAACACTACAAGAGTTGAAAATAATGAAGTGTCAAGATACCTATATATTATAAATTCCTTGTATACCTCTATGACTACTTGCATGATTCCCTTCAAGGTGTTAAATATACACCTATAGGTCAGATAGGTAAATTGATGTAGACAATGTGTTGGCATTCAGTTTTTGATGGGGTTCTCATGATAGTAAAGGTGTTTAAAAGTATAATAAGATGTTTTATACCCCAAATGTTAAAATTATGACCTATGTGCATCATGATCCAAGACAAATTAAGGTTTATGCTCATCTACAGGGTTCATTTTTTGAGAAGAAAACAAGGAACATAGTTAGCCAACTTTGACAGTCCCATGAGAAACCCAACTACCCAAAATGTGGAGATAATTTAGGGATATTTCAAGTTTAAATAGGGAAGATCCTAATGAGATTATTTCACATTTAAATTATAATCCAAGAAATAATATGCACCTATAGTCTTCTCGTAGGGTAAAAGGCACAATCAGGGTTTAATGCACAACCTTGAGAATGTAAAGTATATGAAAGGTATGTAGAAGTTTAGGGTGGTAAAACACTTGAAGAAAATTTTAAAAGTTTTTATGACATAACTAAAATCTCATGAAACATATGTGATGCAAGGATAAGTCTCTAAACAAACAAGAACATAGTTCTTATGAAGAGACCATGCACACAGTCATTTTGCCTAGATCTAGTCTCGAAATTTGGAGAGTTGAAAGGTATAATAACTTAAACAAGAGATAACAAGAGATAAAAGTTTGTATATATCATATAAAATAAATTATAAAGACCAAAAAATAGTTATTTTTTATATATAAAAAAGGGAAATTCCCCCTAATTTGTTTGAGATAGGGGGTACTTTCCCATTCACAAACCCTAGTAGATTTGAGAGAAAATGATGAAAGTTGAATCCAAAATCTTGGAAGACCTTGTGTTAAGTTTTATAAAGTTATAATACAGATATAAAAACAAGGGAAACTAATAATTATGTGGTGAAACAAAATAAGGTGGTCTGGGCATGTAAGGTTGTAGTCATCCCTAGTTGGTATAATTATGCCTAGAAGCTCAAACAAGGAGCCACTTTCATTTTTGGACCTAATTTAAATTTCCAACTGATGGGATAATTTTTTTAGTGTCATATAAGATGTTTAGAGTAATTTTGGATGAAAGCAAAGAAAATAGAATGATCCAATACATAGAGGTTACAGGTAAGCCTATGGAATAAGGCTTATGCCAAGACTAAATGGAAGGGTCTTTGCCATTATATCCTGAAATGTGCACCCAAAATAATTTTTAAATGATTTAAATGGAATATTGTATATGTAAAAACTTTTAGATTACAAGTAAATCCAAATAAGGTCATTATCTAGCTCAAAACCCATTCAGACATGTAGGAAAATAGGAAAAAAGCTCCACAAGGCAACTTCAAGCACTCACATATTTCATGAGGCATTGCATAGATGGAAAATAAGTTATAGGAGTTTAATAATATCCCTAAGGATCTTATTTTGATAATTTTTTTGTTAGGTTGGATGTTGGGTCTTTATGAACCAAACTTAAGACCAAAAATAAGCCTAAAACCCTACTAAACCCTCAAATAAGACCTGATGGAGAAAATGGAGTTGGATATTAAATATAATTTCATATTTGGACCATGAAAAATATTATATGTTGAAAATTACTCCTTAAATATATTTCACATGACAACTAGTTGTTCGAAACTATATGACCATGGTACAAAATAGGGGTTTTCTCACTATTTTATACATTTTGTAGGTTCTATAAGGAATCAGGAGATGAAAATAATTTTGGAGAGAATATTTATAATTTTAGTAAATATTAATTTTCATTCCATCCCCTAAAATAACTTATAATTTCCATAAACAGGTGATTCAATGTAGCTAGTCAAATCTGGCATATTGGATAAGTTAGGACAAGTGTGAAAACTTAAAGTGAATGGATTTTTAATCTGTCCATAATGATTATAAATAAATTAATGGAGTTTAAACATGTAATTCACTCCATCTCATGTATTTACATGAGAAAATACATCCAAATTTGATGACAAGTGTGTAGGGTGCATGAAAGGAGTTCTTTTTGGAGTGCAGATGATGATGGTTCTTTTCCAGTTATTTCTAAAAGACCAACCATGAAACCAAATGATGGAGAGGAATATATGATATAAATACCATGAATTAAAATCATAATACCTAGTCATAATTATTTATGGTACTTTAAAATAGAGGAAATCATGAAGGCATGTTTTTTTGTTCAAAATGAGGAGTTTTATGCCATTTTTCATGAAGTTTATGCCTTGAATTGACAATTGGGATTTCATAAATTGAATTTTTAATCTCATATAATTCTAATATTCACAATTAATTCCTTTTATAATCTTTAAAATTATCCTTGTGACCCTTATACTTATCTTTTCTTCTCTCTCTCACGAGTTCTATAAGAGCTAGCCATTTTGGCATTGGATTGGATTCTCCACTTGAGTATGGAAAATACCTACTCATTTGTATACATTTTAATAAATAAAATTACTAATTGTTACCTATTATATGAATATTAATAGTGTTTTTTACTTGAATTTTAAATTTTCTTAGTGAAGACTATGGATTCCTTAGCAAGTTATCACATTTTCTCACCTATTTGTAGCTTCTTCTTGCAAGGCACGTGATGCGTTCCAAGAAATTTCAAAGTTTAAGTGAGTTATTATCTTCATTAGTTATATAAAATGACTCTTTTTTAATACTCATATCTTAACACATTCATCCATAACCCCACAATGTAATAATGATGCAAGAAGACATAGATTAGAGAGTGTATGTTTAGTTTATCCTTTGATTTCTAGTGTAATATGCATATGGATAGATGTCATCAATTAATTTGTTGTATCTCCTCCATTATATTAGTTTTATTTAAATTATCCTTCTCCATTTTCACCCTCAATTTTAATAGTAGTATGAATCCAAACTAGTACATCAAGGGAACTAACCCTATCTAGAGACTCACCTCATTCCTTAGGCTACCCACAAGCCTAGAGGTGATTCCATTATACCACATAGATAAGGAGGTATTTTCATCTCCTAAAATTGTGAAAATACAAGTGATAATAGTTTTTGGCATGCCTGATGGACTCTTGTTCCAAGAGATTGAAATATTTTTGGTGTTCTCTCTAAACAATTAGCCTTTAGAGGCATTTATTCAAGCATCAATGGTGACTCTAAAGAAATATCATCTAGTCAATCAGTGTAGGTTATCCTTTTAATATTTTTGGTAAAATTTTTTTTTATGTTCTTGATTTCAATGAATTTTCATGGCTGACTTTGGTTTTGAGTTTTATTCTCTACAAGTTGGTGAGACATTTTAAGCTTACACCATTCCCTATAAATATGAACAAGTCCTTGGTCAATATTTTCATGATCCTTATCAACCTTAATATGAATTTAATCATATATAATATGATATTTTTCATCCATTTCATGAATTATATCTTTATTATAACCATCCTTCTTAATGTTTTGTCCTCCTAGTCAACCTAGCCACTCCTCAAGCCAATCCATTTCCACCTTCAATAAGACACTCTTGGGATATGAGAGATATATTTTAGATCTTGATAATCAAAGGGGATGTAGTATAGAGGTTCCTAATCATGTTATTGATAAGGTGAGAGAATCATTAGAGTTTATGAAAAGAGAGTGGGTACCTATTGAGAGAACCAATTGCAAAAGGCTCACAAGTGAGATGCTTGATGTGAGTGGTCTAGTTTTTTCCCTAGAGGATAGGCTAGGAGTTCATGAAAGGTAACCTCACCATACCTATAATCCTTCATAACCAATTCTCAAATATTCTTACTAGACATAAATGACCCCTACTCATGATCCAAATCAAGCTTATCAAAGTCATCCTTTTCTCAATCAGTTGGAGGATAGAATTGAAAAGAGAAATCTTGTGTTTAAAGCTAATCTTGATAGGCAAATTAAGTTGGAAAATATACATATGCAATAGTAAATGTTGTAAAAATGGAATTGGATTTAAAACCCTCATTTACCTCTCACATTGTATCCCCACCACCTTAAAAGGATACTCATAATTCCAATGTCCTAAGTTGGAACAAGATAGTGGAGTCATGGGGAAAGAAAGAGGAGAAAACTCTTGACAAATAATGTGAATTTGAGAAGACTCTTGATCCTATAAAAAATCCTCATACCATTCCTCAAGAAAAGGTTTATAATCATATCATCCTAAGATGTAGTAAGGTAGTGGATTCATGGGGAAAGAAACAAGATAAAATCATTCTCCAAGAGTGTGAAGTGGAGAATGAAGTTGACCCTTTTCAAGTCCCTCCCACCCTTCATCAAGAAGCTTCTTGTGTTTCATGGCAGACCTCATACACCCCTTATCCTCATGATGATTCTTATGAAGTATAATAAAAATGTTTCCAAGAGAACCTACCCAAATGAAATGAAGACTTAGAGTCAAAGATGAGATTGCTAAGTCAAGGTGAGATGGAAGTTTTAGACCCAAAAGAAGATCATATGCCTAAACACACCCCATATAAACTTCCTAAAGAAATTAATAAATACAAATCAGATGTGAATGATTTTTTGGTAAAGTTGAAGGAATAAAATCATGTATTTTTAACCTAAAGTCTGCCTCCCCTTCCTCAAGAGTTCTCAAAATAACCTCTTACTTTGCATTCCTAATCTGATTTTGAGCCCTGTGTTCCACCTCCACAAATTAGTTCCTTTTTTTCTCATACCATCACCATTTACATTGATGGACCTATGGTGTGAGAAAATCAAGAAGATAAATTGGTTGGGAAAATTTCATAACTCTTTCCCAAAGAAGATGCAACTCCTTGGCAGCCTTATTGGGCTAGGTTACTAGATTTCAAGATGTCTAGTCTTGGCATCACTTAGAAGAAGATGGAAGATGTTGCATCCCTTGAAAAACAAGATAAGATTGTGATAAATCATATGTAATTTTAAAAATATAAAGAGGTCCTAAGTGATTAATAAGAGCTAATTTCTTGTCTTGAATTTTCTTGTTTGGTTGATGATGAAGCATACAATCCTTGTGTTGAAGAAGAAATCTTGGAAAAGGTCTTTTTAGAATCTAAAGAAGAAGTTGAAGGAGTATATCTTGTTGTTACCATTTTTGATTCTAATCAAAATGAATATGATAAATTATGGTAGAGGTTTTAAGACATTTTCAAAGAGTTTAAATCTCTCAAGGAGCCTACAACTCCTTTAGAGCTGATTATACATGGTGGTAAGAAAGATGACATTGTTTAAAATGTCATAGATGAACAAGATGAAATTGTTAAACATTTCATAAGTGAGAAATAAAAAAATACACATCAGCCTATAGAGGTCAATACAAACCTCTATTGGCCTAAATCTTTCAAAGAACAAGAAATCATTCCTTTTGAGACCATGCCTACAAAGAAAATGAAGGTTGATCATGAGAAAGAGAGTGGGCAATAACATGAAGTATGTAAAAAAGTTCAAGAGGAATATGTATAAATTGGATACCTATTTTAATATGGTATACTTGAGAAAAATTCAAATGAAGTGTCAAGGAATAGGTCTGGTCCATCAAGTATTTAATCTAAAGATCAACATGCTTGGCACTCTCATCCATCTCATGCAAAAGGAGACTCAAGAAACTTTCCCTTTGGTCCTAGAAATGGAGGTATGACTAATTTTTAGTTGTATATACTAGTTTTTTTTAATTTTCCTTAAGTTCCTTGAGCAAATGTGTGTGTGTGTGTTTGCTTTTCGTGTTTCGTGTGTCCTTGCTTTATGTGGTTGAGGTGGTCTTTAGTGTCTTGTCTTGATCAAATGTTTGTGGTCAATGCTAAATTTTTTACTTTTTGTCTTATTACTTAGATGAATCCTAAGCCCAATGGATTAATAATTCTATTGGTCTAGTTAGTATAGTAGGCATACTACCCCTATGAGTCAACAATTTGTTGACCAAATTTGACTTTTAGGTTGAATTGGGGCACCTGTAGTAAAAAAAATTGACTTTTTAGGTATATAATGGGGTATAATGTATTTTTATGAGGTTTTTAATAGGCTAATTAATGTCAAATAATGTTATAATAACTTTGGTCAATTAGTTTTTATGTCTTTATATCATTTTTAGGTTAGTTGAGGGGTAAAAAAGGTGCATTTAATGCTTTATACGGGTTTATTGGGAAATGTGAAAGTGTTAAAACATGATTTTATTTCACATGTGTCATTACAAGTCTTATATAACTAAAAATATGGTAGGTTGTTTAGAGAAAAGTTAATTTTCTTAAGAACAAAGGAGAAATTGGCATTTGTATAGCCTCCATGGGAAGTGTACCACTTGGAGAAGGTTGGAATGTGACTATTCAGCTTCCCAAATCTCTTTTACATGTTTGGTTTTATTTGGAAGTTCCATTTTTGTCCCAAAACAATTCTACCCTTTCCTTGCCTTTTTAGACATGCAGAAGTGACTTACAGGTTTGTACTTGGTACAACTAGCAAAAAGAGTTTTAGGTAGAATGATTTTAGGAGGTTGTTTTACACTAAGATAGATTAATTTTCATATAAATAATCTTGAGAATTATAAAATATGCTTCATGAACCATCCTCATGAAGTTGACTGTATAAATATGCCTATCAATCTATGCACCCTTCAGGTTTTGGTCTTGTTTTAGAAAGTCTATATATTGTAGCTTTCAATATTGGATTCAAAGGATGTTTACTCTCCATTATAATTTTATTCATGCTTTTTTTCACATTTTGAGTTGTTTTTATGGGATAATAACCTCAAATTTGTAGACTAGTCTCTTTTGGTTATAACAAGCAATTTTTGTTCAGTTTTAGAGTTTTGTGCTTTGGTAATGGATCCAATAAGTTGTGATGATTCATTTATAAATTTTAAACTGTTATTTTTATCTCCTTATTTATCTCACTCCTCCAAATAAACAATTTATGAATTGCATTCATAGTACACATTTACTCATATTCTACCTGCCTATCTTTCCCGGTACTGACATGAGTTTTTAAAACTTTGAAATGTGATATGGAAGATGTAATCAAGTTTTTCAGACCATAATATCTTGTTTTTAATTTTTAGAGATCATATATATTGGTCATGGGGACAATAAAATGCTTTTTATCCATGACATCCTCAAAATTGCAAGTCAACCATTAATGGGTAACTTTAGGTGTCCTCATGGAAATTTTCATGTCGAGGATACGTTTGAAATGATCCATGAACTTGATTGTGAAAGTAAAATATTTTTTCATGATTTAAGGTT
This sequence comes from Torreya grandis, assembly GCA_037957365.1. Lineage (NCBI taxonomy): Eukaryota > Viridiplantae > Streptophyta > Pinopsida > Cupressales > Taxaceae > Torreya > Torreya grandis. Next base: position 763,587 of record JARHVA010006913.1, on the reverse strand, counting down.
TCCTAAAACTCTTTTGTATAGCCAAATTCAATTCACATTTCCTAAATTTAAGCTCACTATTTATCCATGGAAATACCTGCATGCAGGTGTCACCAATAGAACATAAATTAATTGTTTAGAGAGGATGAAGCATGAAATGAAGTCCTCCTCAAGATATTGAAGTGACATAGAAATTATGGTATACATGAAAAGAGTGTTACATTATAAAATAAATTTAGGAATGACTTCACGAGGAGATTGAATGAGTTTTGAGACTATGCTCCCTGAATTGAGAAAATAGAGTTCTAGGCCTTTCTATAGATATCTTACAACTTTTTTATTAAGTGATTGGAAGTATCTAAACATATTAATATATCATCCTCTAATAGGTATACTAGCTATATGATTTTTCATGGGAAAGTGACCAGTGGAAGATAGTGTTTGAGAGCCTCAAAGTTGCTTCTAAAACCATTGAAACATTGTAGTGATATCTACAAGCCTGAGCCAAAATAGGCCTTTTCATCTAAATTGGTAGTAGGAGATCATGTTTCATGATGGATTAGTTTAAATGAGGTAATTTAGTATTCATTATGTAATAGACCACCCAAAGGGAATGATAATGAGTCCAGGATATGTCCATTAAATGTATAATAAATGACCTCATCTTACTCTCTCTTTCTATTAAGTTTGATTGCATTTTGTGACTTTTATTTGATCTGATATGAGTTAGGATGTAATTGTCCATCTTTTGTTGATTGTGATTATAACGTTTAAAAGCTCTATAATTCCTGAAAAAGTGTTTTGGAAAATTCAAGTTTTGTAACAAAATAGGTCATCATCAGGCTGAAGAATGAATATGAAGTAGATTGCATGTTTTTGGAAGCATTGGAATCAATACAGCTTAGTTCTAAAACTCCACCATGCTATTACAAGTTCTACCACTTAGTTCCAAAACTTTCAAACTTAGTTCCAAAACTTTTGGATTTAGTTCTAAAATTTTCAAACTTAGTTCCCGAGCTTTTGGACTTAGTTCTGAAACTCTATATTTAGTTATGGAATTATCAAAATTAGTTATGGAACTCCTGCAGATAAGCTCTAAAACTTTCACGGTTAGACATGGAATGATTTCCTTTAGTCTCAGAACTCTTCTAAAGTTCCAGAACTGATAAACATCTATTCCAAATAGCTAGTGATCTATCAAATCAATGATCCTATTAATCAGGAGAAGACTTCCAATTTCCATACTTGCAAATCCAAGACACCTATCACATAGCTATACATCCAGCCACATTTTAATTCAACATCTATTCTAGGCATGATTCAATTCCATCGTATTCATGAAATAGTTACAGCCATCAATGCACCACAAGAAGAATATATATATATATATATATATATATATATATATATATATATATATATATATATATATATATATACAGACCTAGAATAATATAGGAATAATGGTAATAATTGAATAATATAGGAATAAGGATAGATATAGATTGATCTATACAAATCTAGTACATTTTTGTAATACAGAACATTTTATCAATAAAATAGCCATTTTTGTTTTGAGAGAGAATTAAGTTGTTCAATATTATTTCTAGGCAAAGCAAGGGCCCACTCCTCCAAGAACCAAGATCTTCATTTTTGTTGGTATTTATATTTTATTTTCAAAAGCAAATAGGTAGATTTGTTAAATTTATAAATGATTTCATTTCCTTAAGTTAAAATTTGTTGTAGATTTGTCCCTGTAGGTGTTCTAGATTAAGTTATCATTTCTTTGCAAGAATTTTCCAAGAATTCTAGATTGTGTGTTTAATTATGTAAAGTTTGTTCATTTTCAGCAATCTATTTTATTCTGCAAAAGTGTGTTTATTTCTAGCAAATTCATTTCTGCAAAGTGTGTTTATTTCCAACAAATTCATTTTCACAAAGTGTGTTTATTTCCAATAATTCAATTTTTTAATGTGTGTTTACTTCCATCAGATTTTCATAGTTTGATTCCAATAAGGTTTTAACCAAGAAGTCCTTGAGACATTAAAGATCCCCCAAAACAAAACAAAAAATACAAATACCTACAATCAAGTACTAAATTGCTAAGATTCTTCTTGTTGCATATAGCTTTAGACACACCCTTAGTTGAATATGACATCAACAGAGAGTTGATTAAATGAAGGAAATAATGACACCCATCAAATGATTCATTGGTTATTTCTCCTATTCACATCTCATTCTGTACATAGGCCCTTAAATACCCACTTACAACAAACACACTAGACTATAATCCAATTTGAAATTTACATGGTTCTTTGAAGATTTAAAAGGAGGATTATTGATTAAAATCAATGTTTTATGATATTAAGGGGGATTAAAGAGATATATTTATATAAAAATACAAGGATAAGGACTCCACACATACACCTATAGGTAGAGGCTCTAGAGAATAAAGTGTCTCAGTCTTGATAGTAAGCTTAGCTTTGAGAGGAAAAGGTGTATTAGAAGGCAAAAGAGACCTCAACCCTAATGAATTAAAGAGTAATAACCATAATATGTATGTTTATGATTTCATTTTAATATATAAAAATATAAATAAGCCTACTCAAACCCCTGAATAACATATTTTAACCTATAAGTAGGGTAAATAGTGAGTTTTCTTAGTCAAGGAAAAAATTCTAGTCTTTAAAGTTAGAATGCATTAAAGGAGATGAACATGACAAGAGTTGAAACTAATGAATTTTAAAGAGACATATAGATTATAAAATCCTTTTAGACCTCTATGACTACCTACATGATTCCCTTTAAGGGGTTAAATACACACCTATAGGTCGAACAGGTAAATTGATGCAGACAGTGTGTTGGCATTATGTATTTGATGGGGTTCTCATGATAGTCAAGGTGTTTAAAAGTATTAAATTATGTTTTTTAACACAAGTTTTTTAAGGAGGAAATATTTACACCATGAAAAAATACAAATTAATGTTTATACTCATCTACATGGTTTATTTTTTGAGAAGAAAACAAGGAACACAGTTAGCCAACTTTAACTATCCCATGACCAACCCAACCCCAAAATATGTGGAGAGCATGAAAGGATATTGAAATTTTTAGTAGGGAACATCCTAGGGATATTATTTCACATTTTAATTATAATCCAAGAAGGAATATTCATCTATAGGCTTCCTCCAGGTTAAAAGGCACAGTCAGGGTTTAATGCACAACCTTGAGAATGTAGAGTATATGAAAGGTATGTATAAGCTTATGGTGGTGAACCACTTGAAGTAATTTTTTAAAGTTTTTATAACATAAATAAATTCTAATTAAACATAGGTAATGTATGGATAATGCTCTGAAAAAACAAGAACATAGTTTTTATGAAGAGACCATGCACATAGTCATTTTTCCTAGAGCTAGTCTTGAAATTTGGAGAGTTGAAAGATCTAATGAATTAACCAAGAGATAAAAATTGGTAAAGATCATATAAAATACATTATAAATACCATAAAATAGTTATTTTTTAGAGAAAAATAAGGTAAATTCCCCCTATTTTTTCTCAAATAGGGGTACTTTACCATGCACAAACCCTGATAAATTTGAGAGAAAATGATGAAAGTTAAAGACAAAATATTTTAGGACATTATGTGAAGTTTGGAGAATTTTTAATAAATTTAGACAAAAACTAGAAACTAATAATGAGGTGGTGAAACCAAATAGGGTGGTCTAGACATCTAAGTTTGTAGTCAACACTAGTAGGCATAGTTATACCTAGAAGCTCAAACAAGGAGCCACTATCATTTTTGGACCTAATTAAAATTTAAAACTGATGGGATCATGTTTTTAGTGTCATATAATATGTGTATAGGCATTTTGTATTCAAGGAAATAAAATATAATGATCCAAGACATAGAGCTTATAGGCAAGCTTATGGAACAAGTCTTAGGCTAAGACCAAATGGAAGGGTCTTTACCATTATATCATGAAATATGAATAAAAATAATTTGTAATTTATTTTAGGGTAATATAAAATATTTACAAACTTTTATATTAAAAAGAAAGCCAAAGAAGGTCATTTTCTAGATCAAAACCCATTCAGACATGCAGGAAAAGAGGAAAAGAGCTCGACAAGTCAACTTCAATCACTCACATATTTCATAAGGCATTTAATGGATGGAAAAGAAGTTAGAGGAGGTTAATATGATCCCTAAATATCATATTTTGAGAATTTAATATGTTGGATCTTTATGAACCAAACTTAAGACCAAAAATAGGCCTAAAACCCTACTAAATCCTTAGCTATGACCTAATGGAGAAAATAGAGTTGAATATGAAATTTAATGGAATATATGGACCACAAAACCTATTTTAAGTTTAAAAGGACTCCTTAAATCTACTTCACATGCCAACTAGTTGTACAAAACTATATGGACATGGTACAAAATAGGGTTTTTCTCATTCTTTTGTGCATTTTGTAGGTTTTATAAGGATTCCATAGATGAAACAAAGTTTGGAGAGAATATTAAAACTTTTATCAATTAATAATATTCATTTAATTCCATAAAAGAAACTTCTAAGTGCCCCAAAAATGTGATTCAACTTAGCTAGTCAAATTTGGCTTGTTGGATAAGCTAAGGAGAAGTGTGAAAAAATCAAGTGAATGGATTTTTAAGGTATCCTTAATGTTTATAAGGACATGGAGGGACTTAAAAAAATTAATTCACTCCCTCCCATATATTTTCATGAGAAATTGAATCCAAATTTGATGACAAGTCTACAGGATGCATGAAAGGAGTTATTTTTGGAGTGCACATGGTGATGGTTCTTTTATAGTTGTTTCCAAAAGACCAAGAATGAAACCAATGAAACAAGATAAATTTTTGATTTCCCTATCTTGAATTCTAATCATCACACTTGGTCCTTATTATTTATGGGATGTTCAAATAGAGGCAAACATGAAGGTAGTTTTTCTATGCAAAGTGAGGAGTTTTATGCCATTTTTCATGAAGTTTATGCCTTGAATTTACACTTGGTATTCTAAAACTTGCATGGTTCATCCCATATAATTTTCACATGCATAATTAACTCATTGGATAAACTTTACAAGTGTCCTTGTGACCCTTATCGTTTCTTCTCTCTCTCACACGTTCTATAAGAATTAGCCATTTTAGCATTGAATTGGACACTCCACCTGAGTATGGAAAAGCATTACTCATTTTTATACCTTTTTATCAATAAAATGACTAAGTGTTACCTCTTCCATGATTTTTCATAATGTGCTTTAATTGAATGTTGAATTTGCTTAGTGAAGACTATGGATTTGCTAGCAAGTTGTCACATTCTCCAACCTATTTTCAGCTTCTTTTTGTAAGGCGTGTAACGTGTTCTAGAAAATGTCAAAGTTTAAGTGAGTTAATATCTTTATTAGTTCCATTCAAGGCCTCTTATCTAGTCTTCCTATTTTTTCACCTTCATCCACAACACCACAATGTAACAATGATGCAAGAAGACATAGGTTGGAGAGTGTATGTTTAGTTTGTCCTTTCATTTTAAGTGTAATATACATATGGTTGTATGTCATCAGTCAATTTAGTGTATCACCTCCCTTAGATTAGTTTGATATTAGTTATCCTTCTCCCTTTTCACCCCAAATTTTAGTAGTAGTATAAACCCAAAGTGGTGTATCAAGGGAGCTAGCCCTATCTAGAAACTCACCTCATTCCTTAGGATACCCACAAGCCTAGAGGTGATTTCATTGTGCCACTTGGATAAGGAGGGATTTGCATCTCCTCAAAGGGCATAAATATAAGTGACAACACCAACCTCTTATAATAACTTCCAAGATTAAGAAAGCATATATAGGTTATTCAAGTTCAAAAAAACAAAACCATGTACATTACATACTTAAACTTAGGTCAAATAGCCTCCAACTCATCACTTCAAGATTCTTACATAGATCTACTAGTTTACCTTCAAACATAATCATGGTGATAATGACCTTCAACACCTATGTAAATGATTTCAAATACTTCTAATGAATTTAGATATATTATGATACATTTAGGAAACTCTCAGATATAAATATAATATGGTTCAATGACTATTGATCTTCCAAATGAATCTCATGAACTTACACCTTAATGTCTCATTTTCACTAGATAGGTTAACTTATGAGTAACATTTTCATCATATCCACTAACATCCAAAACATATATCCAATATGAAAATGTCTTATAGGTCATGAAAAATGGCTCCATTCACTTGGATTCATCCCTAATCCATGATAGCACATACCCAATCAAATGATCAATTTTTCCTTATTTTCTCACTGTTTGCACCTTTGGGCCTATTAGTAACTAGTCAACTTGTAAGACTAGTTTAACACACCTAAGGGATATAACATGTTAAAAACCCACCATGGACATAAGATAAATATCTAAATCTTAATCCTTCATCTATTTATCAACTTTGAGTCAATTAACTCTGACTGTTAGAACAAATCTTTATAAAATAAGACTTTTATTATAGGGTCCACTCACTCACCTAATAAAATAATCATACCCAGATGAGATTATGAGAGTTTAATACATGTTATAATAGCTTAAATAACCATATAAATCCATTTTGAGCACTTTATAACAATAACTTTCAAATAGGATCATTTATAGGGTTTTAGAGAGGGTTAACACTATTTTTGGTGTTAATGATTGTTCAGAAAGGATTACCCCTCATTTCAAAAACTAATAAATAGAGATATTATATAGGACTCTTACCCATATCTTATAAATATCCTAAGTTACCATGAAGAGTTTACATGTGACAATGAACACTTGAAAGTATTTTTTTGTTTGAGAACCCTCCATTCTATGCACTTGAGAGACCTTAAGTCACCTTTTCTTGACTTAACCTTAAAATTTCAACTTGAAATTTGGTCAACATACTTGAAAAAACATGAAATACCTATAACAACACTCACATATTCATATTTTCCTTGTAAATATAAACTCATACCTTATTAGGTCATGCTCTCTCTATTTAGTCTCTAGCCTTTGACCTTCAAGTCACATTAGGACTTGAAATTAACCTTAAAGTCTCTTTACATGTGCTATATACCTTATATACATGATTATGAAACATCTCACATACTAAAACAACATCAAACAATGTTCATATGTATTTTTAATAGCTCATGTTGCCTCATTAGGCCAAGCAGGGTTTAGAGATGGTCTAGTTGCATACTAGGTCTATAGGTCTTACCCCTGTCGGCTTACTCTAAGACTTACTTGAGTGCTCCAAGGCCTCATAAGAATGAAAAAAATGTTTATATATCCTCTTATTAATCTATGCATATATATTACTAAGCCACCAAGCTCATAACTTTTCACAAGATTTCTTCATGTTGTGACTAGTGTCATGACTAAAATTATAAAGTACTTGAAGCATGACAATTAACTTTAAAACAATACTTAATGCTTCTAAAACTTGCTCATGGGCCTCTTATGATACTTAGACAATATCATACCTATATACATTCCTCTCCATAATCATTATGCATATGCTCATGATATGATTATGCTTGTTATGACTAGGCTTCTTAAGAACCTTGTGCTTAAGGAATGTTACTCAAACATGCTTACCTTATATTAAACCTTGAAATCAACCTCAAAAGGATCATTAGGTTGAATTTAAATTATCTCTTGTCACATGTATTATTTATCACATACAAATTCACCATGCATGTTTACCAGATGTATATTGACATTAATGACATCAACCTAACCTTGATCTTGACATCAATGGCAAAACTTCTCAACAAACTCCCCCTTTGTCATTGATGGAAAAAAATATTCAAACTGATCACTCTCATCTACCCAAATTTGGTCAAACTCCCTTCTTTAAATTTCTCCCCATTTGAAATTAATGACAAATGGTCTTAAACAACTACCATATGGAATTATACCTTTTTGAAACGTGGGTTATGAAGTAACACATGAATATACTCCCCCTTAATTCATTTACACCTCCTTCAGATGAACTTAAAACACAAGTCCACTTCTCAACATAGATTAGGCTCAGTCATCAACCCAAATAGCTCCCCCTCAATCTAAGAATCCAATATTCTTCTACTAATAAAAGAGTGTCTTCATGAATCCTAATGAAGTCACCTCTTTCCATAAATAACTAGAACATCATAATTTTAGAATATCCTCAAATATCCATGATATCACATGATAAAATGTCCTTTTATACCCCTTTAGGTTTGATTGGCATTATAGGTTTGATATCTTCAACATCCATTTGATCATCAATGTGAGCTAATAATAGACATTCATGACTAGCTTTCACATCTGAAGTATGTTATATCATAATAAATATTCCACTTGATCTTATACACTCATCATGACCTATATTTATTATCTTTGGTTTCCATACATTTATTTTTCTTCTTTCTTCCACTCTAGGAGATTCAAACTTCCTTTTTCAACTCGATGAACTTCTAATTATATCAGGATAAAATATTGAAATGTGTCCTACCTTATGATGACTATATCAAACTACATACACATAATATTTTCAAATATTGATTACTGACACTTTTTATCTTGTATTAACCCATTTAGTCTTAATATCTTTGAGTGCACGCCTTAAGGGATGCGTCAGGAAAGGGGTGGGAAAATCATTAGTGCCTCATAATATTATTGTCCCTTTTGCCACTTGCCATCTACACACTTTTTTCCTAAAACCATTTACCCTAAGCTTATTATTTTCTATTTTACTCATTCCAAACATTTGTCATGCTTTAACCTCATTTTTCTTTCTATGACCCTGTTTCACTAGTTGATTGTACTAGGCCAACTAGGTAGATCCTATATAGTTTTCAACCATTGATTACTATACAAGGTCGATTAATTCCACCCTATAATGTTTAGGGATATTTTCACTTGGATTTTTTTTAGCACTTCAGTTGACCTATTTTGGGACCTATTAATTTATCTCACAAAAACATACAGGGTCGACTGGGTCGACCCTATATAGTTCACATATTAAGAAGGATTTAGTGTAAGATATACCTATATATACAAGTTCATTTCCAACCATTTGATAATAGTGGAGAGAATTAGAATAAGTGTGAATAAACATATTATTATTGACCATTCTACTTGAGGAATGAAGTTTAGGGTTCCAAACTTTCTTTAGAGATATAGATTTTGTCTTGTGGAGAATTATTTTGGATGCATAGATAGATTATGTAGCCTAGAGATTATTTATCTTTGTTATCCTTACCACAACAATCTCTTGTGAAACACCTTGGCCAAGGGAGAGATTGAGGCTCGATGGGTTCATCTGCAAGGTAAGTTTTGACCAATTTTGACTTTTAGGTGAAATTGGTACCCCTATAGGTAAAATTTTTTATTTTAGGTGTTTTATGGGTCTAATTCATGTCACAAGGTGTTTCATAGGTTATTTAATTCCATTTAATATAATATTGACCTTGGTCCTTAGTCCTTTTAATCCTTTTAGTCCTAAAAGTTATTTTGAGGTCAGAAAAGGGGTATTTAATGACTTGTATGGACTTATTAGGAAGTGTGAAGGTTATAAAAGGTTATGTCATGTGCCATGTGTCCTCATATGTCTTAATCAGCTATTTGTAACTAAAAGTAGAAGGTGCTTCAAAAGAAAGAGTAGTTTTCTTAGGAAAAAAGGTGAGTTTAGTACTTTTATAGCCCATAAGGAAGTGTGCCATGTGGTATAAGGTCATGTAATGACTCTTCAATTTCCTTAGATCCATATAAATTATTTACATGATTTTTAAGTTTCATTTTATGCCAAAACCATTATGCTCCTTCTTTGTTTTCCTAGAATGCAAAAGTGACCTTCAGGTTTGTGCTTGGTAAGAAAGTTGAAGAGGTTTAAGGTCAAATGATTTTGGGAGGTTACAGTATACTCAAACACCTTATTTTACATAATAAGAGTTTGAGGAATGGTGTCCTATAATTTATGAACCATCTTCATGAATTTGACTATGATTTTTTGCTTATTGTTTCATGCACCTTATAGGTTTTTCTTCATTTTTGGCAAGTCCATAAAACCAAGTTCTAAAATTGACTCCACAAGATGTTGTCTCTCTTCTTATATTCCATCCATACTTGGCTTCATATTTCATGATGTTTTTTATGAGTAAAGTAGCTTAGGTTGCAAAAGGAAGAACTTTTCGAAGTTAAAGATAATGTTTCACTAGTTTCAAGAACTTTATGCATGTTCATGGTTTTAGAGGGTTGTGACAGGTAATTTTACATGTTTATAATGATATCATGTTTCTAGTTACCTTTCCAATCTCATTCTCCAAGCACATTCCATGAATTTATAGTCCACTATCATACTCAGTCAACTTCTTACTCACTCCTACTTGCAGTTATGTTGAAGTACATGCATGGAGCCTATATAACATGTCCATAAAAGTGTGTTAAAGGTTTTTTAAGTGTTGGTGTACCATTTAAAATAATGAAGTGGTTATAAATATTTCATATGGTGTAATAAAAGTGAAATTATAGTCATATGCAACATTTTCAGTTAGGCAGCCATGAACATGCTTACCTACAGGTATTTGGAAGAAGAAAACCATGTGGGAACTAAGATCATAGATTTTTTAACCCATTTAGAAGTTTTAAAAATTCATTTTAAGGCATTGTAATGGATTAATATTTATTTAATGGTCAAAACACTGCATCTTGATAACTTACTCTTCACTTCTTGTACAAGAAAATGGGCATCTATAGGAGATAATACAGAGAGTTAAGTGGCCCCTTTGAAGTGTTGAAATAAGTGTTTGAACCCTTCTTGAGGTCATAGTAGATTTAAAACATCATGATATACATTTTTAAATTGATAAGTTTATATACAAAGTTTAGGTTTAATCGAAAAGGATGATGATTGAGATTCAGGCCTCTTATCCCTAAAAGTGCAAAATAGAGGTCTAGGGGCATGTTGTGAGTATCTTTTGACAAGGTTGCAGATATTTTTAAAGCATCTTGATGGCTGGAATTTAAAACCTTCATCTAGGAAAAGGACTCCACAATGTTTGAGGATAATATGAGAAATGAAAGTTACTTTTTTGGAGATCCTAAATTTCCTATTTATGCTTTGAAAATAATTAGTGTTATCTACAATTTGGAGTCAAAAGAGACCCTTTTTTCACCCAAGTTGAAAATTAGGACCATGCCACCATACTATAATGGTTATATATGATCTAATATTTAATTAATGGTATAAATAACATCATGATGAGATGATGAGATAGGTTTAAAAGTATATTAATCACCTATAGCTATGCATAAATCCATGGAAGTGCTCACTTATAGCCAACTAGGTCTAAAAGTGTAAAGATACCTAAATTGGTTCTTAGATGGTGATTTATCCTCATATATGCTAATTTAATTGTGTAAAAATAATTAAGAAGGTAATTTTTTTATCATTTGAATCCAAATCACCTTTTGGGTCTCATAAACATCTAATGACAACCTATAGCCAAACTTAAAGCAAAAAACATAGTCTTGTAGGTAAAAACCAGAAGGAAGACCAAAAATAATTTTTTTATGAAGTGATTAAGTATTTAACATGATTTTATAAGTTGAATAGGTATTATGTATCTATTGAGGACATTCCAAGACCTTAATTTCCTATAATGAGATGGAGATAGTCCGTACAATCAACTGTAGGTGAGGAGACAATAAACTGAGAAAGGGTGATTCAAGTGATGGTTTATGATACCCAAGGTGAACTAAGGGATGAAAATAAATATTAAATGATCAATAAATATTAAATAAGGGTATTAATCATTTTTATCAGCCTAAAACATATAGGCATGCACCTACAAGTGCCTTTCTAAGATAGAAAATATAGTCAAAAGTGACACCTAGTTTTGATTGAGCAGGGTGTATAAAGGGGTATACAAAGACTTTAATGGTGAAAAAAAACATGTGAAACAATTTATAATAATAAAAATAATCTAATTAAACTCTAATAATTTATATATATTAGGGAGAAAGCTCTAATGTTGCTTCACATAGTCCATAACAAGAAACCCTGTATACACAGTCTATCTCAATAGGAGTTTGTCTTAGGTGTTTGTGATTATGGAGGGTAAAATGATATGACAAGGGGATTTTTTTTATATATGGTCATTAAAAAATATATAAACCCATACAATAATTTTTTTCCTAGACAAATAGGGGAAGTGCCCTCTATTTTATCTCAGATAGAGGGCACTTCCCTAAGTTCATAGTCCTATAATTTTGAGGTTTGGAGGAAAAAGAGTGTTTTTTTTTTAAAATTTAAAACCATAAATGGGTTTATAAAGTTTTAAATACATATTTAAATCATATAAACATGTCAAAAGTTATAAAATCTAAGCAAGATACTCTAAATTCTCAAATTTGTAGACAAGCATGACTAGGCCTAGAGGTCCAAATGATAAGGCATTTCCACTTAAAACATTATGTGAGAATCCTAACATATTATAACATGTTTTTGGGGTCAATATAGGCTTTTTATATCTAATTTTAAATATAATAACCATAAAAATCTCATTTTGGGCTTTAAGGATAATTCAAGCCTACTTGACATGGTTAGGCCTAGTTTTCAAATGACATGCCATTTAATTTTTTACCCTTAAAAAAGATTTATAATGGATTGGAAAATATTTATGAGGTCAAAATATAGGTGATAAATATTTTTTAAGGTATATAAACCATAAGGAATCCACTTTTGGCCCAAAATCAATATCATGCTTATGTAAAAGGTGAAAACTAGCTCGATATGAGAGGTTTAAATGGTCAAATATTTCACAAGGCCTTGTATGGAATAAAAATGAGTTTTTGGATGTTATTAGGGTTATTTAACAACATTTTAGTGGAATTTTTATTCAAATTAAATTTTATAACTTTATAAACAAACCTTAAGAGTGAAAACATGCCTAAAATCCTTGTTAAACCCTTAGAGTTACCCATTTGGAGAAATAAAGTTGGAAATATGAAAAAATGGAATATTTTGTATATAATAATGATTTTAAATTATATATTACTCTTTTAGGATCCTCACCACCCTTTTGGACTATATGAAATTGTAAGAACATGGTATAAAATAGGGTATTTTTAACTATTTTATGTGTTTTGTAGGTTACACAAGCTTTCAAGATATTAAATCAAGTTTGGATGGAATATTAGGAATTTTAATAACTACATATGTCTATTTAATTAATTTTAAAAATTATAAGTGTGTAAACAATAGCTCTCATATCAGCCAATCAAAACTGGCATAGTGGACAAGCTAGTGAGAAGGGGGAAAAATTCAAGTGGGGTGATTTTAAGGTGTGCTTGATACCTATAAGGTGATAGAGGGTATTAAAAAATTTAATACACTCCCTAACATATATTTTCATGGAAAAATAATGCCTTTTTAGAGGCCAAGTTTTTAGGGTGCATGAAGGAAGATTTTTTGGACTACAAATGATGATGGTTCATTCCTAGATGATTTCAAATGACCAAGCCTACAACCAATGCATGGAGAGGCATGTATGAAACAATTATCCTTAATCACAATCATTATACCTATACATAATCAGTTTTTGGATGTTAAAATAGGTCCAAATCATGAAGGTAGGTTTATGAGCTAGAATGATGAGTTTCATGCCATGTTTCATGAATTTTATGACTTGGATGGGTATTTTTGATTCATGACCTTACATGGTTCATCCCACATCCTATTATCATACATAATTAAATTACTTTATCATATTTAAAAGTGTCCTTATGACCCTTTGAATTTTTTCTTCTCCTCTCTTTCTCTTAAGTTCTATAAGAACTAGCTATTTTGGAGATTATAACTTATGCTCCACCTGAGTATGGTGAATCCCTACTCATTTGCATACAATTTGATTAATAAGAATACTAATTTTTACCTATTCATGACTACTCATAGTGTTTTATACTTGATTTTTGGATCTTTCTTAGTGAAGACTATGGATTCCTTAGCATGTTGTCTCATTATTTCATCTTATTTTTAGTTGGAAAACTTCTTCTTATAGGGAATGTGAAGTTTTCTAGAAAATGTCAAGGATTGATTGATATAGTCTATTCACTAGTGTCATTCAAGGCCTCTTTTCTAGTCCTCCTAGATTTGAAAATTCATCCATAACCTTATAATGTAACATTGATGTGAGAAGATGCATATTGAAGGAGTGTATGTTTAGTTAGTCCTTTGTTCTCATGTGTAATATTCTACTGGTTAGAAGTCATCATATTATTTAGTGTATCACCTCCATTAGTATAGTTTGCTTTTAGGTATCTCTCTCCCTTATTCCCCCTAGGGTTTAGGTGCATTTGTGATCTAATGTGATACATTAAAGGAACTAGCCCTATCTAGAGATTAACCTCATCCTTAGGCTACCCACAAGCCTAGAGGTGTTTCCATTATGCCACTTGGATGAGGAGAGCTTAGGCATATCCTCAAAGGGTGTAAATCCAAGTTATAATAGTAAGTATTCATAAATTTATTTCTCCTTTATAAGAGTATATAGATAATGCAATTGTGTTTCTATCCCATGCATTAGGTTTTTGTATATATTGACATGAGTATATGTCTTTTATGCATGTTTAGTCTAGTTTTTTCTATTTTTAACCCCCACTTTGTGACACAAGATTTGGTGAGCACTAGATTATATTTACTTCCTTATTTATTATAATGGATTGAAAATTAAACCTAAGACTCTTTTAGGGTTATTACTTGATTATGTTAGACTATAGGCTTTAAAATCCTTCTTACCATGGTGTAATATGACAAGTGATACTCTATTCAAGTCTAGCAAATCCCCATATTGATCATGCTCTTACTTAACAAATGTATTCCCAATTAGAAGTGTAGGTATAATTTATCTTCTTCGAGCTAGGATTGATTTATAGACATGATGAATTTATGATTGCATATATTCTAGTGAACCTAACATGAACTAACCCTTACATGATTTTTTCACTCTCTTTCCTTATTTATATATTCATCATACTAGATTGACTCTATAGACCTAGTTTTGACCTTTGTGCATAGGTTTTAGGTACAGGCTACTAGATCAACTCAATCAAACTAATACAGTTTTTTAGGTTTCTAGATACTTAGTTCAAACTACTTAGATGACCTAGTTAACCATATACATTTTTAGGCTTCTTTTTAAGCAAACTAGGTCTATCTAGTCGACCCTACACATTTCTAGGCATCTTGTTTAGCATACTAGGTCAACCTAGTCAACCTTGTACATTTTTAGGCACTCAATAACAAGTTTATACAATGGTTGATTGATTTAGTCAACCTAATTAGTAGAACCTGAAAACATATATCAAGGTTCTTGAATATCAATCTTCATTCTCTATATCTCTGATCTGCCAAGGTTCCTTTATATCTCTCTATCTCTTTCTTTATAGTCTTTCCTTTATAATTTTCAAAATTTAAAAATTCCTTTGCATAGTCAACTGGATCGACCCTAATGACCCAGTTCTATGTTTTATGTGTTATCTAGATAATTGGGTTGACTCTACCGGCCCTGTTTAGTTTCAAACCTTGCTTTTGCAATATAGGATCAACCCTATTTTGTATTTTATGCATACACTACTGACTATTTCAACACTATACCTTATTTCAACATTATAACTAACCTTATATGTTAGTAATTATCTCACACTTTATTTTATTATTACTTGCATGCTTAGAATATATCACATAGCTTAATTAGGTGGTTATCAATTAACCATTTAGTTTCACTATTTTTAATTTTATGCACACATAGTGAAATCATAAAATCTAAACAAACATTTTAACATTTGTCTACCCAAGGCCAACCTACATGGATTTCATCACCAAGGGGGAAGGTGACTTTATGTTTTAGTCAAGTATAGAGCATCGTTAATGATATATTCTGGCTAAGCTCCTAGCACCCTTATCATTATGGTGTGTGAAGTGAGGGGGTATGCCTAAATATAAAGCCTATATCATTACCACTATAGATCCCTTTCAAACCAAACTACTTTAAACCATCCTTATATTACCTTCTAGTTCTTTGATTACAACTAATTTCCCATCACATCTAAAATCATATTATAATAATCTAATAAACATTCAAGTTGACCAATTAGTTAGCTATTTAATTTACAAGTTGATTTCTTGCTCTTTGATCAATTGTATTTTATATTTCAAAAAATTACATTAGCCAACATTGGTTCGAGGTTTTGTATTGGGTGCCTTAATTGGGTCAAACTTATTGATTTACTTGATTTTTTGTTTCCTTTTATTTTTTGCTCTCAAAAGTACTTGAAATTTGTTTCCTACTTCAACCTACTAGGTCGACACTACTAACCCAGTGCTTTTTTTAGCTTATTGGGTCAACCCTACCAACCCTGTATAGTTTTTATCCTACTAAGTTGACCCTACCAACCTTGTACAGTTTTTTAACCTACTGGGTCAACATTGTTAACCCTATATAGTTTTCAACCTCTATTTTTAATTTCCACTATTGACCAATTTTATCCTTATTTTTCCTCATAGCCTTCTGATATCCACTCTTACTTAGAATCATGAAGCCTATTATCAAATTATTTCTTGATAGTCTCAACCCATTTCAAATATACATGGGTTGTTCTCTCCTACCCCACATTTCCACCATAGAGGATAAATATTTATGGTGTATCTCTTCATTAAAATCTTCTCAATATTAATCTATCCCATATTGTATAGTCGATCTAGATAATCCTATTGGAAAAATCCGAAACCATGGAAATCATATACCTTATACCAATTTTACACCTTCTAAATGTAGAATTCTTAAAATCATCAACCCATGTTGGAACCTCACTTTATGTTCTACCTCTTAGAACCAATGTTCACAATCATCTTGTTACACCCATAATAAGAACACCTAACACTATCAGCTCCCAAAGTAACATGGTTGAAACCACTCAAATTCATAATCTAGATGGTTCCCAATTATTCAAAAACCTTGATGATAATACTATTTACACTCCTCAAAATAATGGTGGATTTACCAAGCTTCCTTATTCTTCTACCACACTTAAGACAACTAACACTAATGTTGGAAAACCTCCACTTAAAAATATTCATCCTCCCACCAACATTACCAATAACCCTCATAAAAACACCAACCCACCTATTGATACAACTCAAGTCCTTGCACAAGCCATAAAACAAATGAAAACATGCAAATAACCAATCAATCTTAAATGATGAACATGCAACAACATTTATTAAACATGACTAGTCAACCACCTAAAGTCATAATGTCTCAACCAAATAAAAAAAATTTCCCTCCTCCTCTTATAGATTCCAATGGGAATATCATCCCTCAACCTCCAATGAATAAAAAAATGATTCAACATCTTCAAAATTAACCTTTATCCCCATTCATTACATCCATAGATATTGTAAATATTTCTCCAACTATCACATATAATGGGACTAAGGACCCTACTATCTTTCTTAAGTATTTTGGTAATCTCTATAAGGAATGGATCAAAACTAACTCCTTTTCTACCACTAAGATGTACAACCAAATTCCTATACATTCCATCTCATAAATAGATGATTTAGTCAATTCTCTAGTGAAAGAATACCAACATGATGACCTTCCTAAAAACTACCTTAGCCATTTCATCAATGTGAAGTAAATTCATAATGAATATTCTCATACTTTCATCAAATAATGGAAGTGTCTCACTAATAAAGTGGACCACAACATGAATTATGATACTCTTTTAAAACTATTTTTCATATCTCTTAAGGCTCCCCTTTAATTCAAAGTTTGAATCTTTTCACCTCAAACTTTAGAAGAAGCCTTAGACCAAGCAAAAAGGTAAGACTTTCTTATGAATAATTTTGAAACACCTTAAAAAAATACTAAATTACATTTCCAATCATTGTCTCATAACATTGATTCATCTAAATTTCTCCAACCTCAAAATGGAGCATCCAATTCAACCAATTTTAACCCAACCCACCCTCCCTTGAGTCTAGAACAACTTAAGAAGAAATTGCTACCCTCTAAACCCATGATCTTTGATCTTCCAAACCTCCTCCAAAATGGTACAATACTAATAATTTTTGTTGGTGCCATGATACTATAGGTCATTCTCATGAGTATTGACATGATCTTCACCATTTTCTTATTTATTCCTTACTTGGTTTGCATTTCAATCTTGATACTCTAAAAAAAAAACATTATCAAGATTATATTCAATCTTATCAGATAAAATCTCAAGATCCATAACCACATCAAAATAAACTACCTAATGATAAAAAACAATCATCCCATACATATACTTCATCTACTAATTTTATTCAAACCATAGTTGATACATTTTCCCACACCAGGAAGGAAAAGATAGCTAACATGAACAAATTTAAACATATCATTGCATCTATTGAACTTTAACCTCTTAGGTAAAATGAAAAAAAGGAATACTGAGTTCTAATTCCTAATCCAAAGCATATCATACATGGTCCTCCTTTACCTCCTTTATCTCCTCATACCTCTCCTACGCATCATATGTCATATTTAACCTCCTTAAAATATAAAAAACCATCACATTTGCCTATCTCCAAATGCACATACCAACATAATGTAAATCATTTTCATGGTTCAATATTAACTCACTCCACCTCACATGTTAGGGCATATTTTAATGCCCATCCACATGTCTCTTCAAATGTTAGGGGATCTTGAGATTCTCATCCCTACATCCACTTACCCATTAGGGCATCTTACGATGCCCATTCTTATTCTATAATACATAATAAAAAACAAATTTAGCTTCAAGAAACCTTTTGAGACTTATATACTTGTATTTTAGATGGTAATATTTGATGTAGATGTTATCATAGATCTTACTTGTTTTTTTTGTCTCATATTTCATTATTTTTGTGCACTTCATTTCTTTTACTTTAATTTTACTAGCATCATTTTTTTCCTTTACATTCATTAGTTTTATTACACATTAAATTTGGAATTTTATTTCATTTTTCTCCTCATATATTTATTTTATCTTTTTATGTTATTATTTACCTTAGTATCCTTATGATTATTTCCTCCCTTATTTAGAATTTACCCTCATGGGTTTCCATTTTGTGAATTTGTAGTATAAGACCATGGATAGGACCGGGCCCTCATCATAAAATACCAACTTCTTGCTTTTCCTCATTTATTTTTCACATGTTTATTTTTGGCACCCTTGTGGGTTTCTCTTTTATGAGTTTTAGTTTAAGACCATTTATATGACTTGGCCCTCCTCATAAAATCACCATCTTGTCAATCCTTTTCTAGAAAATGCTTTTGATCCTTGTTCTTAGCTTTACGTTTTGCTTCTTTTTATAGATATAATTTGCACAACAATCTATGTTATCATGTTTTCCTCCATTTCCCTCATTCTTATTATAAGGAATCACACTTTACTATCATTGTATCCCTTTTTTCCCTTTGTCACATTTTTTTCAATTTGAAGTAATTCAAATTGTTCCATGTGTTGCTCCTCTTGATTTCCCCTTCTTTTCACTCCACATTGGATAAAACAAGGTTGAAGTCAAGATAGCACTTTTATTTCACCCAAATTTATGAGACTCTTAGACCCTATGCACTTTAAAGTTATCTCTCTTAGCAACCTTGTCCCAAGTATTCAACTGAAAGTCATCTTTAGCACCCATGTTTGGTTTTCCAAATATATATGGAGGAGGAATAGAAATAACCATCAAAAAAGTTAAAATCCCAATCATTTAAAATAAAAGGCAACATATAAATCTCAAAAGTAAAAATCACACCAAAAGACATGATTAAAATCACATTTCCTATCTCTAATCAAAGATCAAACTCCACATTTGGCATCATAGAGAGCCAAGGTCCATTGGGGTATGATAGGCTAGTAGATTAGAATAGGATAATTCAACAAACTCTATGGTGCTACCTAATTTTCACACAAGTACCCAATCATAGTAGTAGATTAATATCTCTATAAGGGGTCTTGAGGACTGGAGAACATGTTTTGGGGAGGTATGTTAATTTTAATTTTCATACATATATCCTTCATGGGATGATCTATATACTTCATTTTTTGACCTAAGACTTGTGTGGCTAGGAGAAATTATTCATATTCCTTAAGGTAAAAAGACATCTTGTTTTGACAAACCTAATTTAATTGTCTTGAATTTGATAAAGACTTACTCTACCTTGGTCTTTCCTTCATTTATCCCATCCACCCATTTCATTTCCCCCCTTGATAGGCAAATTATGATTCCAAATCTATTTTCCCTCTTTAATTATTCCTTCTTCTTCACCTCTTAAAAACATGCTAACATTACTTTGTTTTAGTTTTATCTATATTTAGAGTGAAACAACATGTTTGAGAAACTATGAATTACACCCTTACACCATTTATTTACTACACCATCTCATTATCATCCTAGTCATGACATTGGGTGGTTCTATTTTCTTACATTATATCTTTGAACATGCACTAAGTTTGAGTTTTCATCCTTTAGAGGTTTGTATTTTAATTTGTTGATCATGTTCTTATTTTTTTTTAATCACTTATCTTCCATATGAAATTTGCCATTATTACATGTTTCTCTTTATGTATGCCTTCTTCATACTTGTCTCACATCTTCAATTACATTTCATTTTTAGTCTTTCATGTTTTTATTTTTACCTATCTTACATGAGATTCCTTTTCCCTTTCTTACATATCTTTATTTAAGTTTTCTTTCATGGATATTTCATTTTTCATTCATGTTTTACATGTTTCCCAATGTGATTTAGTATGTTTAGCATTTTTTTCCATTTATTTAATGTGTTTTAAAATCATTTGGCATTTATTTGCCATAATTTTGTAATTAATTTACATTCAATATTATATCCTTTCCTTAACAATATTAATTTTAAAAATTTTCCTAATACCCTCATATCTTTTCCTTAACTTATTTTTTCACTACTATATGCCTATTTTCTAGATTTTTTTAATTTTCTTTATTTTTGCACTAGCTTTTATATGTTCGCCTAGTGTTCTTCACATTATATGCCTTCACTTATATTATAGTCTACTTTTTTATCTAAAAAATTAAGGTTTTTTCAATTCTATCCTTTCATTTATCTTATTTTCTACATACTGCTCTTTACTTAGCATTAGTGTTATGTGTTATCATGTTCTATTTCCTGAAGCACCATCCTGTGTTGCACTGATGTGACATGTTATGAAATTTGAGTGGGAAATATGTATACACATAATATTTTTAAAATTTTATTTATTTTTGACACTTTTTATCTTGTAAGAACCTATTGAGTCTCAATCTCTTTGAGTGCACGCCTTAAGGGGTGTACCAAAAAAGGGGTGGGTAGACCATTGGTGCTTCATAAGATTAATGTCCCTTTTACCACTTTCCATATACACACTTCTATCCTAAAACCATTTAACCTAATATTATTCTTCTATATTGTACCCATAAAATTTATCACGTTTTATCCTCCTTTTTCTTGCCTTGACCCCCTTTTGCTAATTGAATATACCAGGTCAACTGGGTCAACCTTGTATGGTTTTTAGCCTTTGATTACTATACATTGTCAACTAGGTCAACCCTATATTATTTAGGGATATTTTTCACTTAGATTTTTGTTATCCCTTTGGTTGACCTAGCTTTGGACCTAGTGATTTATCTCCTGAAAACATATAGGGTCGACTGGGTCAACCTTATACAACCAACATATTTAAAAGGATTTAGGGCAAGATCCATCTATATATACAAGCTTATTTCAAACCATTTGAGAATAGAGACGTGAAGAATAATAATTATGAATGAACATATACTTATTGATCATTTTACTTGAAGAATAAAGCTTAAGGTTCCATACTTTCTTTGGAGATATGGATTTTGTCTTCTGTAGAAGTCTTTTGGATGCATAGATAGGTTGTGTAGCCTAGAGCTGATTTTTATTTGTTATCCTTACATACCACAACAATATCTTGATAATAACCTTTGCCAAGGGAGATATTTAGGATTGATGGGTTTGTCTTCAAGGTAAATATTCCTAACTTTATTTATCCTTTGTAAGAGTATATAGATAATGCAGTTGTGATTTTATCCCATGCATTAGGATTCTATATACATTGATAGGAGTATATGTATTTTATGCATGTTTAGTTTAGTTTAGTTTATTTCTAACCCCCACTTTATGCCATAATATTTGGTGAGTACTATATTAGATTTACTTTCTTGTTTATTAGTATAGAGTGAAAATTAAACCTAAGACTCTTTTAGGGTTGTTGCATGATTGTGTTAGACTGTAAGCTTTAGAACCCTTATCAATATGGTTTATTATGATAAATGATCCCTTAATCGGGTATAGTTGATCCACATGTTATTCATGTTCCCGCTTAAAAAATGTATTCTCTATTAGAATTGTAGGTATGCTCTATCTTCTCTGAGCCATGATTGATTTATAGACATGATGCATTTTTGATTTCATATAAAAGTGACCTTATACATAACTATTGACCTATGTGAAATATGACTCCTTACATAGTCCCATGAGTACTCATTCTTTGAGGCTCTTCTACACTCTCTTTATCTATGACCAAATTGACTACACATAAAATAATAACCACTGATTAATTAGTATACCTTTTAGCATTGAGTTGTTTGATATGTCTTTGCACGTTGAAATTCTTATCTTCATTAGACTTTTATTTGATTTGAGATTCCATATTTTGGTCTTCTTTGAAACCAAGACTTGTTTTTCCACTTATATAATTTTGACTACTCAAAATATCATCTAGATCCTTGGTGCTCTTTTTGAATGTAATAAATCTTTTCACCTTGCTAGATGTTTAATCTAAGTCAGCTTTCAGAGATTCTACCTCATTTTCATACCTTATGTATTCTTCCTCTTTTGTGTTTAGGCATGCATTGACTACCTCCATTTGTGACTTAGCTTGATTGATGATCTCATCATACTCTTTGGAATTATTATTCATCCTTTATTTAAACAAGCCAATCTATTCCTCATATTCCTTAACTAGTGATCTTAGTTTGTGATTCTTTCTCCTTTAGAACTTCAAATCTTCTAGGGCACTTACTAACTCTACCTCAAGGTTTAATTTATATTATACTTAATTTGATTATACATAAACCATAAGGCCTTTCCCATTTTATCAACCCTCATTATCTAATTCTATGGCCATGAATAAGGTTTCATTATTGTCATGTTTAGGTTCATTACTACCACCATCACTATTAGATTCACTTGAGTCACTTACATCAGAAGAGTTATCTTATATAGTGTATAATATTCTCTTGTTCTTGAATGTTCCTTTCCTACCTTCATACTTCTTAAACTCATTATTTTTGTCAATACTATAGCCTTCTTGTCATCTCCATGATGTTCATCATGTTTTCATGCTTAGTCTTATCCTTGTTAGGACACTTGGATGTAAAGTGACCAATATTTCCATAGTTAAAGCACTTCAAGTACATCTTACCCTTGTACTTACCTGAGCCAAGTGTCAATTTCATTGAA
>JARHVA010006913.1:410000-735000 GCA_037957365.1 Torreya grandis | reverse complement strand
ACCTCTCATTCCTTAACTATGTGACACGCATGCTTGAATGATAAAAACTTCTTAAACATAATATATTCATGTAGAGGTGGAATTAATGTCTACTTGAAAATGTCCTATAATTTATCATCTACCATAATATTTTTCATCTTGGATAACATAATATTACACCTTAATACATATTCTAAAATAGGCTCATTATATTCTTGTTTGAGTTAAGAAATATGAGCATATAGAATCTTTTCACTAATATTGATTAAGAACTATGCAAGGAACTAATTTCCCAAAAGATTGAATGTATGAATTAACTGATGTGGTAAATCATAAAACCATATTAATGCATATTTTTTTAATTTTTTGGGAAATAAATTTGTCAACAACATATCATTAGATGCATAGTCTAAAATTTATATTTTAAATGCTCTCAAATGTTTCTCAAGGTCACCTTTTCCATCATACAAGGTAATATTAGATGTTGTAAAACTAGTTGGTAAAATATATGATGAAGTATGTTGAGACAATGGAGTATGAAAAAAGTTTGTGAATTAAGTGTTTGATTTGGTTTTGAATCACATTGTTCCAAATGTAACACGTTAGTTTTCAATGCTTTAACCTATTGCATAAGAGATTGTATGCGAGGATTAGAATACATGCTAACTAAAGGTGGTGTCACCAATGATTGATTGAGAATGGGAAAATTAATTTGTGTAAACCCATAAATTACCCCCATAGTATAAATGTTGTATCAGATATTGTAGATAAAGGTAGGAAGATGAAAATAGTTGAAGTTTCCTTAGATGTATTACCTATGTTTGCTTTTTTATCTCCAAAAGATTTTACAAGATTTATGATGATTCTAAGATTGATCACAGAAAACTTCTTGAAAGTTATTAATAATTTTATATTTATTTATCAATTAATGTTCACCATATAAAGGTGGTAATTCACCATGATGTGCATCTTAAAGGTCAACATTACCACGATTACATTGTTCATGCTAAGAATTGTTATCAAGCATTGTAATCTAATCAACCACCCTTGATCAAAGTCTATAAAAAATAAGTACCTAAGTCATATAACCTTATAAATGATCTTGTTGAGACTCATGACTTGGTGTCATGGTTTGTTATTATTAGGTTATGTTAAAGTCTAAACAAGGTCTTAGTAGATGATAAAGTCTTGGCATGTGTCTTGTCTTGGTCAATCCCCTTAATATTATCACTCATGAAGTCTTTTGCAAGTAGTGTAGCAAAGTTTAAGGTAACATTGGAGATGTTAAGGTTGTTTTGAAAAATTTATATTATAATTGATCCATGGTGGAAAAAATGATATGGTGATATTCCAAAGATGGCATCGTCCTCCATAGTGGATATTAGACTAGAAGCAAAGCTAGTGAGATAACATTTTTGTTTTTAAAAGATTTTTGATGAATTTAAGGTATTTTTGGAGAGATTAAGGTTTCAATTGTTTTGTTTCTATTACTTGTTTCAATATTTTAATGTAAAACCCTTGAAGAATATTAAGTGTGCAAATTTATTACCATGATAGAGGTCAAATGGGGCCTTTTTGGGTCATTTGACATGTGTGAAGATCATATTATATATTTTTGTTCATACACCAAGCCAAGAAGTGTCAAAGTATCCATTTATAATTTAAATTCAATTTTGAAACTTATTTATTCATTATTTTAGCCTCCAAGCATATCATAACGTGGTGAATGGTAGAAAAGGAAGGTAGAGAAGGTGATTGGTACATTACAACATCATTGTACAAGTCAGGAAAACCCCATTTATGATGTTGAATGTAGGTATAGTAGAACATTTATCATAAATGGGCAATTTTATTGATGGAAAAGAGATAATGTAGGTTTTCATAGTGAATCAAAGTATGTAACAACCAAGAGAACATGACATAGGGTGATATAAACCTATCACAATGTTAGCAGTGGTTCTTAAGGGACCTCATAACATGATAATTATGATAATAGTTGTTAGAATAATAGAAAGAGAGTGAATACTATTGGATATAAGGAAACACTATTATAGAGAGTTTCACAAAGATTCATATAGTTACAGCTTATAAATCATAAGTATTTACAACACATATGCTAATACCATTTGTACAATAATAAGAAATATAACTCAGACATACTACTTAAATATTATCTACAATACCAAATAGAATCATAGAAAAATGGAATCAAATAAACACACAATCTCATAGGATAAAAATAACTCATTTAAATATATTAGAATTTTATGCAAGCCTATACTCAATTACAACTAGTCATTCTATTCCTTACTCCATTACTGTCTAATAAGAATAATGATTAATTAAAAACCCTTCAATAATTCCTACAAAACTAGTGATAAATTACTCTTACTGAGCATAATAATGAAAACTTACAACATCAATAACCTATTACAATCCCAATGGGGTTATCATATATTTAAAACTATTTTTAGCCTCTAGGATATTTATCTAATAACCAAACTTCAATTCATCATCTGAGTTGTTGAAATTGTGTGTGTGTGTGTGTGTGTGTGTGTGTGTGTGTGTGTGTGTGTGTGTGTGTGTGTGTGTGTGTGTGTGTGTGTGTGTGTGTGTGTGTGTGTGTGTGTGTGTGTGTGTGTGTGTGTGTGTTTGTGTGTAATGAGTTCAAGAATAACCTAACAAAAAAACTACAACCAACTATGAACTTACTAATATGTCACCTATATTCCACATGTAGTAGTCCACACAAAATCTCCCACTAACACTCTCTTGAACTTAAATTATTGACTCATATTGAGAAAAAATCATATACATGAAGAAACTATTATGTAGAGGGTGAGCCAAAACTAGAGATAAACTAAGAAAGAGTTAGAAAAACACATGAAGCATTGTTTACAAGTTTTCACTCTGTGCACACCACTTCGTTGCCCTTGTAGGTTTTCAATTAAATGGTGCATTATTTTGTCACCATTGAATGTTTTAAATAGAATAGAATATTCATGTGGATTCCCTTTATATATTTTTAACCACCTTAGTCCTTTGAAACATGTAGAGGCATCTCATTTTAAAAGTTCAAAACTAGAGCCAGATTTTCAAAATGGCCAATGTGTATTACCTAGCTAGCTAGTAGTGGAGGGGTTTGAGTGAAAAAAAAGGGTAAAATGTTGAGATGTATAGGAAAGAACACTCTAAATGGCATTATTTTATTTTTGGATACAAACTATAAGTTGATTGGGTAGATTAAATAAGTGATTATTGACCAAGGGCATGATCAAATGATCAAAACTAGTGAGGTCAACCTTGTATGTCTTCTAATTCAAAAGGAACTCTTGGATAATGCCAAGAGATCCTAATATAAAAGGAGATAAACTATATTATCATCCTCTATGATGGGAAAATAGGATTTGGTATTGGACACCTTCTTGTTGATATCATGTATCATATCATTGAGTTTATCTACACACCTTTGCACTTATACTCTAGCAAAGGTATGTTTTAGGAGTTGGTTTTTCCAAGTCTAGAACCACTACATAAAATTATTTTTTCACTATTGGAGGCTTATAAATCCACATCCATCTGATTAGAATATCTCACATTAGCCTCCATGGTTTTCTTGGCTATGGAAGCGCATGCAAACTCTAATTGGGTGCTACCCCATGTATCATCTAGGTGATACTTCTAGTTTAGCCTGCATCATATAAATTCCATTACTTGAGTTGCAGCCTTAGATAAACCATGTTGATAAACTATGACTAACTCAAATATAGTTTCATTTTAATCATTGGTAGATTGTCCCTATGCCCAAAGTTGGTCAACATTATGAATAGAAAATAAATTAATGACTAACTACTGAGCAAAAGTGGTAGCTATTCCTAATTATAAAGAAGACAATCAATGATAACCTATTTAAATAATATAGTATATGCATCCTCAATTATTTCATTGGGCTTGGGTACGTGCTAACATAAACTAACATTTTATAGGTTTAAGTTTTGAACTTGTTGATCCAAGGCCATATATTTTTGGCTGATGGACTCTTGAAATCTAGCCAACCCTTCAATTGGTTTTTCTAACAAAATATATGAAACATACAGAGAAGTCTTAGTAGTGGGGGATGCAAGCACCAAATTTGTTGTCTCCATGGTTTTCAAATCCAATTGTAGGGGAATCATGGACAAATAAAAAGTAGTATACTAAGATGAATATGCTGAGACATCCCACATCCAAAAGCTTTGACTTAGTGGTGCTACATAAGGGGCTTGAGATGAGGGTGTAGTGCTTATTTGTGATGCTATGGTTTTTTCATCTCCTACCTCATATATATTTATGTTTTGTGTATGAAAACTTGTGCTACCTTCACCTTCACCTCTTTCTCAATGTTCCTTCCTCACTCCACCTATTTTTTCTTTTGTATCTCTTTGGAGACAATATTCTATTTGGATGCCTCTTTTGTGGTCCTTTTCATTTATTTTTACTCTTCAACCTATTTTTAATTTATCTCTTCCTCCCTCCCATTATTGTATTATTATTTTATTCTTCCTCTTTCTTCCTATTTTCTTCTTCATCTACCTTTTATTTGGTTTCATCAGTGATAAATTTTCATTTCTTCTCATCCTTTGCATCTTCTTGCTTCATTGCCTCTATAATAGCTTGTTGGTTATTTGTTTCTTCTTCCACAGTGGTCTTGTATCATAGCTCAATAGTATCTTACTTATTCTTGGCCTCTTTCTCTTTAGCTTGTTGGCATATTACCTCTATGTAATTGAATTGCTTATAAACCTCAACTTCCTTGACTATTTGTTTTTCATAACCTATTGTATTGATATTTCATAGCCTCTTTTCATATGAATTAATACTTCATTTATATTTTCTCTTCCTTCCTTCATCTATGATCTATAGGCCATTCTACCTCTTTACATGTAGCTAGTTGTTCATCAAGTGTTAGCAAGTCCAACACTACTTCCTCGGTATCTATCAGTGATTCATCAAGATATGATGGTGAAGGTTTTGAAGTTAATGCTTGGATCATTTTGTTCATAACACTAGAATTTTTGTGACCTATCTATTACATAATTTTCTTGCTATAATGTGGTACAAATTCTAGTGATGCAGAGGGCATCAATGTAGGTGCATCTTATGGCTATTGTTTTAAAAGAGAATATAATGTTTATGTTTCTTCATTTTATTTATCTACTTGCCTGTATCTTATTTGTGTGTGTTTCATGATGGAACACTTCTGAGGTAATTTTTAGCAAGGGATCTAATGATTGTGTATATGATGAGCTTCCATGTGTTATACCTATAATTAATCTTATTAGATATAATGTATTCCAGCCTTAGTAGTGACATTTTCAACAATAATAGATGGTGGGTAAATAGGGAGCTCCACCCAAAGGTGTTTTAGTAGCTAATTTCCCACCTACATAGTGTGTATTTCCTTCCAAAATAAATATTATTTTTCATTATCTCCTTTATATAGATCTCTATCAATTTTAACCTTCATCATATGATAAAATTATTGATCATTCATATAAAATTCATGATAGTGGTATTGGCTTGCGATCTTGGACACATTTGGATCCTCTAGCAACGATGTAATCTAATGTTAATTTATTAGAGGTGAAAGGCATGCTTCCTTAATGAACTTTTTTCTTTCCTTGGAATAATGGTATATTGAAATCAGCAATGGAATAAGTGGAAATAAGGTAATCAATCCTAACTATTTATAATGATGTCACTCTATAGGTAGTCAATGCCTTCTAATGTGCAACTAGCCACTATGTAGTCTCTATATCAATGAATAAAGGAGGGTATACACTAGGTACTTTAGGTATCTCATTAATGCACATGACATTTATATGTGATAGCTTTATCATGACCCCATGCTGGCCCAAGTATTTAATCACATTAAGTGGGATATGAGGGTTTAAAGTCACCAACTCTACTAGCTCTTCCCACCATGTGTTGAATTATTTCCAGTGCATGAAGTGTCTACTCTCTACCCTTTTCCAGATGAGATTATGAAATGTGATGTTGGTCCAGTGGTCTACATCCAAATACATAATACCCTATGGTAATTTACATTATTTAAATACTAAGAGATACCAAAAAATGGTATTGGAATGTTTTATTTGTAGAGGTATACACTTTCCCAATGTTCATGGCCAATTTAGAGACAAGAACATGGGAAAATGGTGTCCTTTCCCTAAAAAATCATGCAAGTGGAAATGTTGATATTTCCTTTTGTAGCTTCCTTTGTGGCTATGATAGTCTACTAGAACCTTTTTGTAATGCATTATACAAGAATGTGAACATGGATACCTTCAATGTCTTCTAATATAACCCTACATGCACCTCTGCTATACACCACTTTGATGTCTAATAAAATGGATGGGATTTTGATTTGTAAAACCCCAATGACTTCCCCTATGCTACTAGTCCTATCACTCTATCCATGGTACCTTCATTCACATAAATGGTGACATTAAGGATAAGATAAATATTGCCTTTAATGTACCTTTTGTGAAGTAATTACATGATTTCATTTAAATCACTAAATGTAGGTAGGTAGATCAACCTCTTGACATTTGTATTACAAAATTGGTACTTTTATGCAAGAGTTAGGGGTTGTGTTGTTTATAGTCCTTTCTACATAAACAAGTGTTGAACCAAGATTTTGATGAAATCATAGGCCTCAGGGTCTACAAATATGGTTTGGTGTAAATTAACATTGATGCCTTTGTCTTCCTTCTAATCTACCATGAGCCCCTTGATTCTATAAAGTGTGGTCATCATTAATATCTAAATTCTATGTACAAATGGAAAGTTCAAAAACATTTTGATTGCACAAGACTCTAAAAACTATGGAATATCCCTAAGCTCAAACTATCCTAGAATTATAATGTTGACTCATCCATTGCAATCATATATTTATGGGTTTTCATACATCTATTCACCTCCCTTTACTTAAATATGTTGAACTACCATTTGATCACACAAGTAGGAAAATTTAATTACAAGATTATATCTCATTGATTTGGCATCTACCATCTTGAGATGGTGACCCTTATGCCTCTTGCCTAACATTGTATTTGATGCGTCATCATACCTTTATTCATCCATACCTATCTATTCACTTAGTTATGTAGATTAAAAATATCTTGTTAGGATCTATCTTGATTCACCTAATTTATTCATCATTAATGGCCCTAAATAACCGTAATCTATTATTAAATTAAGATGTATTCGCATTTGTCTCCTCTTAAACTTAGTAGGTGTCATACACTATTATTTTTGCTATGTCATGTGTCTCTACCAAACTCATCATCCATGTATTGATTAGTCTATGATGTTCTTCCTTATTCTATCTACTATGAATTTAACCATAATCACATAAAACCCTAAACACATTACATGAAATAACAAACCCAAATGACACAATAATAAAAATAGAAACCCTAAAATAAAATGGTGTGATAGAACATCATTAACTTTGTAAACCCAATTCCGTGGTGGTAGGGCATTAGCCTATATCCATTCATTTGATCTAGTAAAATATTGCATTGTAGATATTTCAAAACCATAGTCCTAGGTTGTGATAATTCATGAATAATATATGGGTCTTTCCACCTAATATTGAGCTTACCTAAGAACACATGAAATCAACTATCATACAATAAAATTAGTTATTCTACATGGAATTCCTTAGTTTTTAGGTTTTTATCATGCCATGATTTCTAGCTACATTTATGTACTTCTTATGTCTAGACTACTTTGTTGCATTGTTCTTTCATCTTATTTAACTCTATCAATCATAGTCAATGACTCTTGGTCATCCAGTCGCATAATGTTGGCTATACACATACTAGGGACCATATATTCCAAGGGCTTGACTACCTCTAACCCATAGGTAAGTTGGAATAGTGCGAATCCTTTCACACATTTATAATGCATGTGATATGCCAAAATAACTATAGGAAGCTAGTCTTCCTAGTTATCTAATTGCATATCATAATTTTTTGTAAGCATCTTCCTTATAAATTTATTTTTAGATTTCACCTAGCCATTTGCATGTGGATGATAGGTTGTAATTTTATGGTGTGAAATTAAGAATTCATCAGTGATCATTTTGATTTTTTTATGTAAGAAGTGGGTACCTCTATCACTTACTAGTTTGATCAAATAGCCAAACCTGTTAATGATGTTTTCATATAAAAAATTATGGTGTATTTCACACCATAACTAGTCATCATAATATATTCTATCCACTTAGTAAAATAATATATCAAAATAATGATATATCTAGCATGTATACATTTACTAGGTGGATCTATTGGTCTAAAAAAGTCTATTCCCCTCTTCTCAAATAGTTGTTGCACTAGCATTGATTGTAACAACATTTCATCTTGCTAGTTTGACTTTCTCATGTGTTGACATACATTTCATGATTGTGTGACTTGGAGTGCATCTTGGAATAAGTGATTCCAATATAAAAAACTATGTATAACCTTACTCATAGTACCTTAACCTATGAAATGAGCCCCATATATTCCTTGGTGTGTTTCTTCAAGCAGTTGTGGTCATTCATGTTCTAGAACTACTCTATACAGAAACTCATCCTTACCTAGATGATATAGAAATCCATTTATGATGGTATATGGATATTTTATTATGATTAAATTATTATTTTCTCTTTATATATAGTGTGATGGGAATATCCACTACTCCAAAAACTATGTAATTTCTTCCAAGTGTTTCAAAATTATAGATGCTCAAAAAATATGTACATCTAGATATTCAACTTCAATTTATTTTGGTTCCTCACCATTGTACAATATAATTAGATGGTTTGGTGCTATATTATCCCATATAGGTTTAACATTTATGTAGAACTAAAATTATTGAAAGATCATCATTTATCTAGAAATTATTTTTCCAAGCATAGTCTTATAGAAAAGGTGTCATAGTTCTTGGTGATATGTGAATAACTCAAATGGTATCACGAATAGGTAGTGTCTAGAATTATACAATGTAAACACCATTACCAAATATTATCACTCTATTATATTGTATCTCTTTTCTATGATTGATAGTTTTCTACTTGTGAAGTTGATAAGGTCATCCAGTCCTCCCTCTCCTGGTTGTGCTAATATTGCTCCCACTGTTATCCCTGAGGCATCTACATGAACATGAAAATTCTTACTCCAATATAGAAAGACAAATATTGGTGTGATCACCAGTATTTGTTTTATATTAATGAACGCTTCTTGATAATCCTCTATCCATATAAATTATGTGCCCTTGTGCATTATATTTTCCAAAGGTTTAGATATAGTTGCATACCTTTTGATAAAATTTTATAATATCTAGTGTGCCCATGAAAGATATTAGATCTATTGAGCTTGTCATTAGGGAAATCCTAATAATCTCTATGACTTTGAATTAATCCATAATAAATCCTTTACTGCATACTACATGTCCCAACAAACCCCTAAAGGGTGTAAAACATAATAATTTCTTTAAATTTAGGGAAATTCATCATGCTCAACATCTCTATAACATCAATATAAGTTTCGACAGGTGATTCCTAAATTATTAAAAAACCACTCAATCATCCAATTATAATTACAATAATCAATGGATAAAGTCCTTGAACACATTCATGATGGCTTTGGATAAAACTATAGGTGCATTCTTCAATTTGAAAGGCATCACCTTGTAAGTGAAAGAGCCCCATTTTGTGGCAAATGTGGTTGAATACCTATCATATTCTATGATTTTTATATAATTAAATATATTTAATCCATATGTGAATGAGTATACCTCATATCCTATGACAAACTCTAGCACTTCATCAGTGAATGGTATTGAAAAGGGGTCATTGACATAAGCATCATTTAGATGATGATAATCCCTGAGATTCAAATTTATCCTACCTTATTTGGATATAATATCATTAGACCTCCCAATTGTATTTCACTATCAAGAAGATGATTCCTACTTCTTTCATGCATTCTATCTTAGCTTTGACCTTCAACTTCATGTTGGGGTTTAGGTGGTATAATTTTGTCTTATAGGTCCTGCATACTCCTTTAATTTGATGTGCATTTATATCAAGGAGAGATATACACCCTTTAATTATATAAATTTTGTAGGGAAAGCATCTTAATAGTCCCTTGAAATCTACATGACTTCTAATATGTCTTCTTGAGTCCAATAATCCCCTATGTGTGCCATTTTAGAACATCCTCTATTCCAATGTATTCAAAATATTCTTTCATAGTTTCTTGATAATTTTTTTATCCTCTTCAGGAATGGAGTCCTTTATTTTTTAATCCTTCCCTCTCTATTACATTAATTTTTCATAGTCTATCTTCTTTCCTCTATCCTATGATTAGCTCTAGTAAATACTCAATTTCTCTTTTCGATGAAAATAGGTCTGAAAGATCCATATCTTCTTCAATTTATGAATTGGATGTGAACTCATCTTATTCCTATATTGGATGACATGGTTTAGCCCTATCAAACTATTTTATCTTATCCTCATGATAGATATATAGGGCATCAT
Organism: Torreya grandis; assembly: GCA_037957365.1. Classification (NCBI taxonomy): domain Eukaryota; kingdom Viridiplantae; phylum Streptophyta; class Pinopsida; order Cupressales; family Taxaceae; genus Torreya; species Torreya grandis. The sequence goes on along the minus strand of JARHVA010006913.1, from coordinate 724,451 downwards.
TTAGGTCATAGGATGCATTTTGATGCAAATCAAACTCCATAAGATTGTCTATATCTCCAACCCTCAAATGCCATAAAAACACTTTTATCTTTTATAATACCTAATGTTACATTGGGTTATCACTCTCAAATATGAATGTTTGAATGAAATAAATTTGGACCTACATCCAATTCTTCATTTCTCTCTAGATTTATTGGCTTATATACTAGGTAGTTGGAAGAACACCTAGGATATACTTGAAATAATGTACCCAATACTTAGAAGCCACACCTTCTAAATTAAAAACTTCAATGAACCTAGATATATGATGCTCTAAACACTATCCATATTAAAATATCATCCAATTTATTGTAACTACCTTCAGTAACTAGGACCAAGCTATTATCATTTCACACAGTTTTCCCCAATCTAACCTCTTAGCTTGATCAACTAACTGCCATTTCATAGTAATCCCTTTTAGCATATAGTTGAGTGCGCTAATCATTTGATCAATGTTTCACATATACTATTATAATTATAGAATGAACTATTTGATATAGTCAGTAGTAAAATATAGAGGTATATGATACTTAGTTAAAAAGACCATTCATAGAGGCTATATTTCATGGTCTCCTTTCACCTAGTTCAATAAGTGGGTATTTGAGTCATCATTGAATGAGGAGATTACATCCTAGTGTATCATACCTTCTAGGGTAGGGTCAATGTAGTCCTTATCAATGTGACTTGTATAATATACAAAATCTACTTTATAATGGGTTAAAGACCTTACCAATTTAGATCATATGTCTCTCCTATCTAATTAAATCATATATGTATATTCAACATCAACTTGTATGTAGTTTTGTAGTATGGTATGGTAGTTATTCGCTTTATAGAGATTATAGTGAATGTTTGGAACTATCATACATACATTTATAATCCATCCCTCATAGTGTGTATCATTCCATTTATGTATTGGATTTATTATAGCTATTTCCTATAGGATAGTATGGTGAATCTAGTTCCTTAGGGATTATATAAGGTTTAGTATCTACTTTTTAAAATGAGATCACAATGATATTTACATATTGATGAGACTCCAACTGGTCTATTCTCATGTTTATTATCATTCATCCATCATAGGCCCACATATTTTTAATCAACATAGGGTAATGTGTGGTTGTTGTCTTCATATTGATGACTTTAAAGTCTCGTTAAGGGACCAGGTATGTGATTTTGAACTCTACCTATGATCACCTAATAGGTTCAACTCTCCCATAATCTCCAAGATTGAGGGTAATTGGACTATATCTCAATATAGATCTTCTAATCACTTCCCATGTCAATCTAGGAATAATTTTTAGTGTGATACCAAGTCAAAGACAACATTTGGTATTTCATACCCATTTATTTCAATGTCCATCCTAGCATCAATGTCCTAAGGTTTCTTCCTTTTGACATATTAGACCAATTTTTTCATTATCTACTAACCTTTCTATGCACACTACAATAGATTATAGAGTAGGTTAAATATGTTTATGGTATATCCTCATTCCATAGGGTAATAAGTAGTTTAAGTAGATCTATAAATGTAGTCACAACTCCATATTGATGAATAATGTACATAATTTAGTTGTACATCTATACATCAATGCTAGCATCATATGCTTCTATAGTATTATACTGATGGATTATTTTTATGATCTTTATAGTTTCTCTCATTAGTCCTTTCTCAATAGTAGATTTAGGATACTTATCTTGGTGAAAATTATTTATGTTGTGATCCTATGAGATTTAGATAGGAGGTAGTCCTTGTTACATATGCTATTATCATGTTACTTCCTACATAACAACATCTTCCAATAACTTCATGTTGATTAGGTTAAATTTTTAACTACCTTGTCTATGCACTAATTATCTAAAATAGGACAATATTTAGTGTCATGGTTATCTAAAAATTGACAATAAGCACATTAGGCTTGTCACTAGTGATTCAAAGGATACAACTTCTATACATGGTTGAAATCTTTACACAAAATAACATTGAATAAAATATCTTTGTGAACTAGTTCCCAATACTCTTTGTACACCTCCTTAGTATCCTCTATATCCACCTCCTCCTTTGTTAGCTTGGATTCCCCAATTATGTTATTGTTTTAGTCCAAAATCCATATGATTCTTTTAGTCTTTCTATGCTTGTGTTTTTCATAAACCTGTATATCCACCATATTGGGGTTGTGATGAATGTGGTTCCTAAATAATATTTATGGTTGTGGAATCATTGGATTCCAAGAATTCCAGTATTGGGAAGGAGGTGTCCAATTTTGAACAATAAGATTCCATCTAGACCTTTCTACATGTTGATAAGTTTTTATCTTTGGTGCCCATGGTGTGCCATCAATATACTACTCTGTCTATTGACTTCAAAAATTGGATTGGTATTAGTTTTAATAATTGTTTGTTGCACATCCATTGTAAAGACATTTTTAGTGACGTGGTTTTTTAGTTATTGAAGATTTTTGTAGTTATTTTCATCATGATTATATGTTTTTCATAAGTTACAATACAATGTCTGGGGATTCTTCACATACTGATGTACAAGGTGACATTAATATGTCACATGTCCTACTATTCTACATATATAGTAGAACTCAATTTTTACTTAGGTACACTAATTTTTTTGGTGTCCTTATTTACCATAATCCATGAACCATAGCTAGATCTATTCCTTCATGTTCCATCTTATTGTTTTTCTAACCTTTTTATGAGGATTTACAAGGTATTTTCCATCTACAAACTTGGGTCTAAAGCTTATTCATAGTATTTAATATACTCTACATGGATCATACTTATTCTTGCCTCTATTTTTTTAGCCAAATATGTTTGAATAATGGAAAACCTTATTATCAATCATAGACCTATGAACTAGGGAGATTTATTGTTATCTTCCAAGTAAAATTTGAATTTGTTCATTACATAAGATAATTTATGGTCATAGTCATGGACAATACATTTTTTCCTTGTTGAATTTCTTTAATATCTTATATGGTTTGGCTATAACATTTATTTATTTTGAACTCTGTGATAAACCAATTCTTCTCTTATTTTAGACTTGCTCTATTCATGTCCTTATGAAATATAATCTCTAAGTCACATACTAATCAATTCACATTTTTTCACTACATCATCATTACTTACTTTGTCTTTCCACTTAATGTCATAGGTTAGTAGATATTATTTATGGTTTGTAGACCCATCATACAATGTCAAATTAATAAAGGCACCTACCTCCAATGCTATGCTGGGATTATTTGTAGCTATGAAACTTGGCTTTAGGATCAAAAGTATCTATGAAATAGTATGATTTACTTGTACTACTTATGTTTACATATATGATGACTTCATTATCTACTGTGTTTGATTTTAACTTGATGAATAATTATCTAAATTACTCCCTTCTTATAAAATTTATATTTGTGTGATTGAATCATCTAGATGTTTAAGAATATACAAGTTAGTCTATGCCAAGGTTAATGATTTTATGCTTCTCTTTTGTTCTCTTGTGAGCCCTTGTACTACCTAGTTATAATATTTCTCTAGATATTTCTTTATTTTTATAAGTCTTCATCAGTCACTAGTCCTTGACACTTGTCATCTTCCAAAGCTTCTATGGAACTATTACTACATTGGAAAAAATTGGCTATGGGGATATGTGTTCCTAGGGTGAATAATCGATACCTTTATCTTTTTCATTTATATAGATTGAACATGTGATTTTTTATCTGAGACTTCCTATCTATTCTTTAAGTGACATATTTGGTTCCTCAATATGGAATATTTTTCTATATAACTATGATCTATAACTACTTTTAAATCGATCTAATTTTACATTACTAGCTTCATCTTCTGTAATTTCTTCATTATTTTTCCTCTCTCCTCTACTAATCTCGGTCTCACTCTCCTCACTCCTTCTATCATCTCACTTTACTTCCATTTATTCATCCTCACTCTTTTATCATACTCTATTACTCTTCTTACTCCTAGTCATAGGTACATAATTATTCTTAAAGAGATTCCACCTATAATTATAGTGTCTTCTTTCCTTATTTCTCATTATGACCCTCCATTATAACCTCATATTCAAGTTCTATCTACATATTATTTCACCATTAACCTCTATATCACACACATCCCCATGGCACCTACATTGATTAATCTATTTTAAAAGGATCAGATACCATAGTTTTTTCCATAGACAACATCCTAATTAGTATAGGGAGTCACTAAAAAAAGGTTCTTACTATCACTCGTACAAAAAAATACTTTCCCACTTCAAATTATATTTAACATTATACTACGACTCTATAATATATTTTTTAATGGTTATGGCTAACTAATGATCTATCATATGAGTCCAACTATTCTCCAAGGTCTTAATATATTATATTTTCTCCTCAATCCATACAATGTCAATGATTATTCTAGATGTAAAGTAATGATATTCCATATGAGAACTAAGTATTCTCTATGTTTCTTATGATGTGAAATAAATGAATTTTTGGTCTGACCAATTTTCCTCATATCTTTGGCTAGGAAACCACCATGGTATACCTATAAATAATGAGTTCCATGCTCACCCCAACATTATTCGCAGTAATTCCTGAGGTACCTCAAAACATGCTAATTATGGGAATAGAAATTAGACTCATAGTAAGGAGAGTGAAGAACTTATGGTAATAAGGAAGCACTATTATAGAGATTTTCATAGTTATTTTTATAGTTACAACTTACTAACTTCAAGTCTTTATAACACATATACTATTACCATTCATATCTTAATCAATATTATAACTCAGACTTAATCTTTAAATATTATCTACGATACCAAATAGAATCATAGTAAAATGACATTAAACAAAAATACAGTCTCATAGGATGCTACTAAATCCTATAGATATATTAAAAACATCAATGATTTTATGCTTAATTAAAACTAGTTATTCCATTCCTTACTCCAATATTATCTAATAAGAATAGTGATTAATTTAAAACCCTTCAACAATTCCTATAGAACCAATGTTATATTACTCTTACTGAGCATAACATTAAGAAATTATAACATCAAAAATATAATCAACCTATTCAATCCCAAAAGGGGATACTTATACTATATTCATAGCTATTTATAACCTTAAGCGTGTTTTCTCATAACCAAATACCAATACATCATCCAAGTTATTTCAATAAACATATATCTATAGATAGTCCAATAATAACCTAACAAGAAAGAAAATACAACCAACTATGAACCAATCAACATGTCACCTATATTCCATGTGCTATGATGTGCACACAATATCCCACTAATACAAAAAATATTATAGACTACTAAATCTCTAAACCATGCTTTTTTATGAAGTTATAGGTCCTAACAAGGTATAAAACCATTTGATATCTCCATTGGGTCACTTACAAGAGGAGAGTCATTTTCATGAATTTTTTTCACAAAAGAAGAGATGTACTATGATAAATTATCTAATGGGAAGGAGATCACCCCTATTTAATTCAAATACATGTCAATAGTTTTGGGATTAGTGGGCATATCTCTATGAATCATTGTTAACATGATAACTACTTCTTAAACCTTACTAAACCCTAGTATCTCAATATTCCCCTTTTAATGACATGTCTATGTTTTGTGAATGTATGATAAAGGTTTTAAATAATATCCTATAGGTATAAATGTCCTTGTAACATAAAACCTAACACAAAATCCTAGCATTTGTGTTTGTATTAAGAATAAATTTCATTATTTTATTGGTTTTGACATGATAGGCAAAAAAATTTGGGGTTGGGAAGTGTTTCAAGCATAAATGTGGTTGAAATAAAATTTTAAAAAATGTATGTAACCTAAAAAAATCCATGTATTCCTTGCTCACCATCTCAAAGCAATCATTCAATGCATTAATGAGTGAAATGTGAAGGTACAAGCTTGCAAGCATTGAAAGGATACAAGTTAGAGTCAAGTTGATACTATTGAGAGATTTTGGCCTTGTGAAAAAGGTAAAACACATGGTATGCATCTTAAAATATCTCTCACATCCCATTACATGTCTCTTCAAGCTTTTATTCATCACCAAAGTGGATTTCTAGGACTAGTTGAAGTACACATGCCTCAAATGAGACAAGGATAGTCCTATGATCAAGTACATTTGATATTTTGGGGAGTAATCCATTTGATATATGGATTGAAACAATCATGGGAAATTTTATGGGACACTTATAGATAATTCAACAAGTTGGTAAACCCTACATGGTCATTTTCAATAGGAAAATATAGGTGGTGGACCATAAAGGCCATTGAGTTAGGGTTCTTGAACAAGGCTTCAAGTATGATGAAATAAGTAGTATATATGTAAAATAAATGAGGTATATAATTAAATATTGGTATTATTATCCTAATATATCTAACCTCAAATGTATTCCAAGTATGTAAAGAGAATAAATGGTAAGAAGTCAGTTGATGCACACATGCCCAAGTAGACTGTGTTAGGTCTACAAGTTTGACATGAAAAGATATTAAAAAATCCTATGTGGTTTCTCATTTTAAAATGTCCTTTAATAATTAAAATATAATCATCATTTTTTGTAAGATCATTCAATGTCATAACACTCATGGGAGTCAATTCCAGAGTAGGTTTGTAATGGGTTTTGATCTTGGAATGCACACCTATAGGCCTACACACAAGAATATAGAGAGAAAGTGTATTTTTGTGTTTTAAATAAAGTTTTAAAGGATATTTAAGATTTTAAATATATTTATTAATTTTTATAGAGTGATTATATTCCTATAAATAAAGAGAAAACATCAAAATAAGATAGTTAAATTCAAAACCCCTAAACTGTCAAGAAATCCCAGTCATGGCTAAAGTAAGGTTTAACACCATTAGGGGGTTAAATTAAGTTTTAAAACAATATAAATAAGTCATAATGACTTTATAAATCCTATAATAAACATTTAAAACTATAAACATTCATGATATGACCTTTTTTACTCAAAACATTCATCTTGAATAGGCACTTATAAGCCTGCAAGCTTGAGAATGTCATTTTTTCTCATGTGAGAAGTTGGATGAGAAATTGAATGGAAAAAAATTACATTAATTTATGTTTATAATTTCTACGTGTTCCAATTTCATGTAATTTTTCAATCTATTAAGGGTCTATACTATATGAACAAACTGTTTAAGAAGTTGGAGACCTCAAAACTATCAATAGACGTTAGGAAGAGATCGATGATTGTGTAGGTCTCCAAATTGACTATAGTACACATAAATTCTCCTTAAAAACCATTAATAACATATATATTCTTAATTATATCCTATTTTATCCATAATTTTGGCACATGTGGAGTGAAAACATAAGGAAATTGTCTAAAATTGCACTTTTTAAGCCTAATTTCATGTTTTTAGATTGTGGAAGCTTCCTAATGAATTGAATAAGGTTTACAAGATTATAAATAGGAATATAAATATTCCATGATCCATTTAAGAATTCCACATGATGATTTGATGTAACCAACAAGTGAAAGTAGGAATGGTACTGAATACGAAGATCACTGAACACAAATACTACGCTCTAAAATACTGGGTAGAGTGATAAACCTAAAGAAGCATTAATTGAACACCATCTAAAAAGATCATTATAAGTGAACACAAATATTAGTGTGGTTACAAAACTAGTGTCACTAGTGGGGATACCACACTGGTGTCACTATAAAAATCACAAAGAAGGCCATGGAGTTAGGGTAATAAATCTTCATATGGATTTTGGTAAATAATGTGCCTAAATAAGATACCCATGTACAAAGGATAATAAATAAAACACTAAAAAAAGTGGAACATATACCTAAAACTCTCATAAATTAGAGAAAAAGGAGAAAAACCATAAGAAAAACTCCCCCCCCAAAAAAAGGAAAGATAAAAAATTAAGAGAGATTTATAAAGCCCCCCAAAGATGATGTTGAATTAGTCTATACTCCAAGTACTCAAAAAGTCATAAAGGAACTCAATATGAATGAGTGGTTTTAATCCACTATTCATTCAAAAAATATATGACACTGGGATTCACTAGAATGGCTTCAATCAAGAAGACTATCAGTGGTGATGAAAGTATAAAAGAGTAATGAATGTGCATAGAACACTCAACATCTAATAATAAAAATGTACACCACACACCCCCATACTATTAACTAGGTGGAGTGGAGGAAAAATGTCTACAAAAGTAGTACAAATCCACTACTTGAGCACTAAATAAGTTGACATTGTATACACAAGAATAGTTCTATATCATGCTAAAAGATACTATAAAACTATCAAAAAAGATAAGATGATACTGGGATTGACCAAAATAGATACAATTCAAATTATGGGAGACTATTTAAAAAATGGTGTCAAAATATAGAAAAAGTCTCTCAAAGATGATGGCCCATTGTGGTGATGGAAGAGACAAACAACTAAATAAGTGAAAAGGTGCCCAAAATAGAGTACACAAATGCATGAAGGTATATAAGGATGAATCAACAAACCTCCCATGGAACTTTATAAATTAGTGCAAGTATAATATAACCCATACACAAAAAACACCAAATGGAAACAAGGAAGACACTGAGATTCATCAAAATAGCTCCAAACAAGGAGACTAGTTACTTATCTAATAATCCATCAAGTATCATGAGAGATTCTCGAAAAATAAGATAGAAAAAAAGTGTCTCTATATAAGAATGAAAAGTGCTAATAAAGGGGCCTTAATGGAGACATCACACAAACTACAAGTGTTTCAAAGTGCTAATGGGAAAATTATAATATAACATCTTGTGTGTTGATTGAAGAGTGTGGAAAATGGCAAAAAAGCCATCATATATGCAAAAATACATTTGAAAGGATTAGCTACCAAAAATGACAACCTATAAACCACATGTAAAGGATGTTGGAATAAGATGAAAATTCATTTGAGATAGTTCAATATGAAAGAGTGGGTAATACAATGTGGGCCAAGAAATAGTAATGTGGTCCAAAGCTTATGCAAATAAGATTCAGTCGCAACCAAAAATGCATCCAAAATTACAATGAGAGAGTGAATCCCCCATCGTTATTGTATATCCTACCCACCTCAAATTTGGCATTTTAAAATTTAGTGAGTTTTTAAAAAATAAATGACACTAATAGATCAGGTATAAAAAATATACACTTTTGAAAAAATAGCCCTTGATTTTGAGTTACTGATCAAAAGATATAGTTTTTACAATGTGATTCCATCATAAATGGGTCAAAAATAATTTTTTTTACCAAAAAATATTAAATGATTGGAGAAAATTAAATTTTTTATACCATAAATAGAAAAAGTGTATCTGAAAGAAACTTGCAACAAAAGAAAAGAACAATATTTCACATAGATCAATCTTTCATGTGGATTTTTCACTTTAAATATAAGATCTAATTTTTTTCTTGATTGTGCATAAAAAAATCTCAAACAAATAGAATCTCATGGTTAAATTCAAAGCCTGATATCTCATTGGATATTAATCATAATATTTATTATGACCACTTTATGGAACCCTCTCAAATTCCTCTTTGAAACAGTGAAATAAGTTTCTGAATTAGACACTTATGTGAAGAGAAAGCTGATCTACAAAATAGTCATGATTTTATGAAAAAACTTTATAATTTATCCAAAAAAATGTATGGTGAGCATAATAAATCTAATAAACTCAAAATAAAATCATTATGACCAATTATATCTAAACAAAATAGATCCAATCATACTGAAAACTAGAAACTCTACATAATAGAGGTGTTTTGATTATGAATTAAAAAACTTAGATCTGAAAAGGAACCATACAACTTATCTAAGGAGTAGAAAAATAATGGAAAAATGGTATTTAGAAAAATGGTAGTTGGATAATTATTTGACACCATGATATATTTAATAATATGCTTTAACAAAGATCTCTCCATGAATCCATTATCACAACTGTGAAAGATTCAACATTGGACACTAAGAAGAAATTAACTATATTCCATTCTATCATATATCAAAATGTTTACAATAGAAATGTAAAAATAGGTATAAGATAGGATAATATTGACCATCCCATGAATGTGTGGATAAATTACCCACTATATGTGGAATTAAGGAATAAAACCATCAGCATCAACAATGTGGGATAAAACAATATCTAATGAAATAACACCTAAGTAAGCGAAAGAGTAGGAAAGTAATATTCTACACCAACATTCTTAAGGTCATCAATGGAAACAAGGAAATTCATGGAACCCTTGTAGACATATAAGGGAATTTTTAGAGGCCTATTTATTTGATATAAAATCTTATGATGATGATTATAAGGCTTATGCATAAGCAGTTTGCTAATTCCATGGTGATGAGAATCTCAAAAATGGATGCAATCTTCTATCATATTTTCAAGCTTGTCTCAATTTTAACATGCTATTGAAGACACTAAAAGGACCTAAGATACCTAAAATATTAATTTTTAAGTCAAGAAACATGGCCAAGGTCCCTACATAGTTATCAAGTCTATATAGTGTTTCTATAGCATGAATACATATAGCATTCTCCAAATCTCTTGCTAGTAGGCTGTGAAGACCTAATAGATGTAGAAATCCAGTTCTTAACGCCATTTATGTTTAAATTGTCAATATTAATTGAATCACACTCAAATACACATTTTATGTTAAAATCACTAAAACACCCTAAATGGTTCAAACTTGTTATTTACAAGTGCCAATTTATGTCAAATTAGCCCTAAAGGGGGAAATACATTTTATGTGATACCTAACTTTGATCAATTCATTTTGAGTCAAAATGATGATTTCACCTTTCGTTCTCTAGATCACTCTTTTCTTATAATTCATTAGTATATGTCACATACCTTTGTTATTTTGTGTTGGCAATGTACTAAATGTGAATATGGTTCCAACACATCTAACATCACCTTCCAGTTCTTCCTGAGTCAAATTATAACCTAGTAATTTGACGTTTTTGACCATTTTGATTAAGTGAGGGATAATTTAAAAATAATTACAAAAATGTTTATTAATCTTGTTTAAGTTTAATTAATCCAAGTGAAGAGATTAAGTGGATTTTCCATGGAATTTGTTGAATATTTCTTTTTGGAATTTGATTTCAATTAACTACATCACCTAATGACATAATTTCTTGGAAAGGCATCCCTAGGCCATAAATGCATAAAATATATAAATCATGGACTCCCATGCCTCATTAATTCCCTTTATTCCAAAATCATTATGAAGGCATTTATTGATTTTAGCCTCCAAAATTAAATGGATACTTAACCATACATCTCCATCTTGAGATGGATGGCTCAGGTTCATTTTGATCATTTTTCAAAATCTATAAATAGAGAGGCCATGAACATCATTTTTAATCTTGATTTGTGCATTTTTATAATGTAAAATTATCTTCACAGAATTTTATATTGATCATTATTTTTCATTAGCAAGCTTCATTTGATAAGATAGATTAGATATTTCATGTACTTTGAGCCTAGGTGATGCAAAGAGTTATTGAGACATTGGAGGAGTTTGGCCACCATTGTTGTAAATACAAGAGCTGTTGATTAAGGGGAAAACATGATTATGATCTTATCTTGGATGATGGAATTGAATTGGGAAGGTAAATAATATTGCTTTTTTTAAATTTATTCTTCATCTTCGTTTGCAAAACCTGCATAAATAGATGGATTAAATTATTTAGCTCTTTATGCATTTTTATTTGGTTTTCTTGGAATAATGCTTGACTAATCATTTTATGTAATCCACTCTACATTTTAGCTATGCCTTCTCTTTTGTGTTTCAAAGCATATTAATGATTCACATGGATCTTGATTGTTTATATCTTGATCCTATGTTATTAAGTTGTTCTTGGACCATTTTATTTATTTGATTGTTGTCGGTGTCTTGTTTTTATGTTTGATTTTTATTTTCTCTTTTATGTTAAAGAATGTCTTGATGGTTCACATAGATCATGATTCTTTATATCTGTATCATATGTCATTACAATTTTCTTGTTTTTTATTTTTAAACATTCTTGTTCTTCCTTAAGTCTTGATTGTTCATAGCTTTATTTTAAGTTAGGTTAATTTATGTTTATCTTTTTCTTTGTCTTTAATTTTTTTTAAAAATGTAAATATCTTTAATTCTAGTTTTGGTCATTGTTTACCATTATCCTTAGTTATAGGTATTCACATTTGAAACAAATTAATGTAATTACAATATTATGTCATTCTAAGTTATTAATACCTATCATGCCTATTTATTTCACTATAGCAAGCACTTTATGCTCAGGTTTCATATTCTTAATGTCAACATCACTCTGATGAATAGTTCTCAATAACACTTTGCATAATCTAGGCTTATGATATGAAAATAGGAATCCAGGTATCATATATTTTATCACTTGACTCTATGCTTATACGTACATCTCTTCACATATTTTATGAGTATAATCAATTATTGGTCAATTTTCATCATCCCTCATTCCATTCTCTCCCAAACTTGGGTGAACTATATAAGCCTGAAGTTCATGTTGGAACATGAGTCCATGGAACATTGTAGGTAGCATCAACTTTTCTATCACATCTAGAGTCAGCTTTGCGAACTCCCTTCTTCTTTTCATCTCTCTCATCACTTTGTGCATTCTTATATGCTTGGTTTCTTATGTATTTCCAAGCCATTCTATCATCACATGTATGTTTTCACCTACTTGTTTTAATCTATGTAATATGTTATTTCCTTGAGCTATTTTACTTGCCAATCACCCATGATAGGGAATAATATATGAATAACAATAGAATTAAATCAGCCTAGCAGGGGCAAACCATTATTTATTCTTTATCAATGATCAAAATTAGCCATATTAGGGCACAACTGATTCATCATGATCAAATCTACCCTACTGAGCCACTTCTTATTATCTTATCTTTGGAGACCACATTTTAATTTTCCTCTAATTCTAATCTCTCCACACTTTTACCCATGATGGTGATTTTTAGTGTGTAACTTATCTTAGGATTGATTAATGTCATAAACATGCATCTTGCACTCTCAAATTAGGTACATTTCAAGTGTGTCCCTTACATGTTTGGATTAAATGCTTCCCATTCACCATAGCTTTGGGGGCCATTAAACCTCTAATTATATTTTTATCATTGATGGTGACTACGTGTGAAAACATTATCTTGTTTGTATGTGATCTATTATATGGGCTAATCTCTCTTTCCCTATTTTTTTGAGAGTCCATCCTTATCATTCATCCTAGTATATCCTCTTTAGAGGGCATCATATGTAATTTATAATTTCTTCTTGATAACTCTTTTCTTTGAAAATACATTTCTTCACCTGAATGTCTCACTTCACCTTCTCAAATAGGGGGAAAATGTAGACATCCAATTCCTAACACCATTTGTATTGAAATTTTTAATCTTACTCGAATTGCACTCAAATGCACATTTTAGGTCAAAATCACTAAAATGACCTAAATTGTTCAAAATTGTTATTTAAAAGTACCAATTTAGGTCAAAGTATCCCTAAATGGGGCAATACATTTTATGTGATACCTAACTTTGATCAATTCATTTCGAGTCAAAATGATGATTTTGCCTTTTTGTGCTTTTGATCACTCTTTTCTTCTAATTCAATAGTACACATCATGTACCTTTATTATTTTGTTTTTTTAATGTCCTAAATGGGAATATGGTTCCAACACATTTAACATTGGCTTCCAATTCCTCCCGAGTCAAATTACAACCTAGTAATATGACTTTTTGACCATTTTTATTAATTGAGGACTAATTTCTAAAGAATTGCACAAATGTTGATTAATCTTATTTAAGGATAATTAATCCAAATCAAGAGATTAAGTGTATTTTACATGGAAGTTTTTGAATATTTATTTTTGAAAATTGGTTTATATTAACTACATCACCTAATGACAACATTTATTGGAAAGGCATCCCTAGGCCATAAAAGCATAAAATATCTAAATCATGGCCTCCCACACCTCATTAATGCCCCTTATTCCAAAATAATTATGAAGGAATTTATTTATTTTTGCCCCCATAATTGAATGGATTCTTAGCCACACATTTCCATCTTGAGATGTATGGCTCAGGTTCATTCTAATCATTTTGAAATATACATATATATATAGAGGCCATGAAAATCATTTTTAAGCTTGATTTGTGTAATGTTATAATGTAAATTATCTCCACAACCCTTTGTTTTGATCATTGTGTTTCATTAGAAAGCTTCATTTGATAGGATAGATTAGATATTTCATCTAATTTGAGCCTAAGTTATGTAAAGAGTTTTTGAGATATCGAAAGAGTTTGGCCACCATTGTTGACAAAGACAAGAGATCTTTATCAAGGGGAGAAAATGTTTATGATCCACTCTCAGATGATGGAATAAATTTGGGAAGGTAAATAATATTAATTTCATTCAATTTGTTCTTCATTGTCATTTGTAAACCTCATATGAATATATGGCTTAAATCATTTAGATCTTTATGATTTTTTCTTTGGTTTTCTTAGACTAATTCTTGAATAATCATTTTATGTAATCCACTCTAAAATAGACAACTAATCACTTAAATATGGGGTATAATCTTGGATAGAGATTTTATGATCTTCTACAAGACATACACGAGGTTGAAAATATTGTTGTGGTAGTCTTCAAACAAAGACTAGACCTTGGATGAGTGGATAAACCTATCTCTACTACATTTCACTGGATCAAATAAGCTTAGACATGAAATTATAGGTTGTAATGATAGAGATCACAATATTTAATAATTATAATCTTTAATTATCACTCTAAATAATATTAAAGGTGTATTTCAAGAGCCAATAATGGCATAAAAAGATGCTAAGGAAAGTAAGGTATGTGTTAATATATCAACTTGTAACTCCTCAACCAAGAAAGGGTAGTTTCAAGAGAATAAATATGAGTTGTAGATGACCAATAACCACTTTTATGCCACCTCTCATGAGGCCATCATCAATAAAAGTTGACACATTTTGAGGATGAATGATAGGATCATTTTTCACTTTATATTAGCATTATAATTAGTCTTATGATTATATAAGAGCCATCATAGGATTCCTACATGTCCACACACACTTTCTCTTATCCATTATTCTATATATACTACTAAAAAGGACATTGTAATGAAACAACCCCACAAAAAATTAAGAATTGTTTATCAAAGTAAAAATAAGAATGTGTGTAGAACCCACAACATGACTAATTTTGACATCCCATAATATATTATTTTTCATATACATATGTGCACACCTAGATTTAAATAGTCAACCTTATGCATCTAAGTCAATATTTAGTTTCTATTAGGATATAATATGGAATGATATTTGATTATATAAAAGAGGATGGTTATGCATTGATAATCATTTACATTAATCAACATGAATAGAAGTACACCATCAAATCCATCATCAACATGAACTCATTACCATGAAATAAATAACTATTATGCATTCATAGAGACATTATTTTCAATCAATAATTATTATGGATGAATTAGGCATCATAAGGATGATACCCACTAAAAATACATATAGAGATATTAGGTTGGGTGCTCACATCCTAATTCCCCTACCCTTATAATTTAAAGAAAACCCATGCTTAAATAAAAGGGTATAATTACAGCTTCACATGTAAATATTTGTAAACAATCAAGCAAATCCATTAATTAAATATATATGATAATTTATTATATAATAAAGATACATTTCCTTTATACATGAAAGGTGATTTATTTAAAGTTAAAAATAATATTATTACCTATTGGAATTAGATAACATAATTCCCAGCATAAGGTCTTTGCACTCTCTTACCCTATTTTAGTTTTAGCTAAGAATTTTACATTGACAATAATAGGTGTAGGATCAAGGATCAAGGACCATTCTAAATGCTACCTTGATCAAGGACCATATTATTAATTCACTCACATTGTAACTATTCCTTTACAAAATGGCTATCAGGGAGCATCTGAATTGTCACTTGGGTCAGTAGGAAGTTAACTCCATCTATACATAGTATAATACAATCATTAATACCCTCCATCCTTAGCTTTCTATTTAATTAGGAGAGTCATTAAAACCAGTATAATCCAATACCATATTTATAATAAATAACAATAAAGCTTATGGATGATGGATATTATTACTATAATGCTACCCACTAATATCATATCAAATGATCTTTAGTTTTAAGGTCCTTGTATCTTATATTTCTTTCCACACACTACGTCAACCTTTAGAATATGAGTTTGAACATTTAAAAGTAAGGGTATGAGGAGAGTAAGCACATAAGTTTTGTAACATTTCTCAATAAGTAACCAATTATTAATCCTTAATTGATTCAATTAGAATAATGAATTCAAGAAATTAGATAACAATTAACCTTGAAAAATACTCATAAGTTTCTATGTCATATTTTTATAAATAATATAAGTATCCATACATTTAATTTGAGAATAATGGAGGGATTATAGTAATAAATCCTCCCATACAAATATTAAAGGATTACCTAATTAATATTACAATGGAAGCATATATATTATTGTTATAAATAAATCTATAAAATTCTAACTCATAAAATACAAAAGCCCTCAACTCTGTAATTCAAAGAATATCCAATTACCTTCTTAATGAATAATAGTGGTTTTAATTGGTTCTTTGTTAATACAATTAAAATGATATAATATTCCTATTGGAGATACCATCTATCAATAATGACATTGATACATATGTAAGACTAGTATGATTAGTGGTTTATCTTGATAATGAAAATTTCATCATATGTGATTTAACATTATAATCCTTCACTAGAAACTTCAATAAAAATAATAATATCATGAACAACTTTTGTGTAGTATTCAAATTCAGCCAATATTATATAAGGATTTAGACATTAATTACCAGTTATATAAGGAACTTATTCAATCAAAGATATGATCATTTTTAGCTAGGAAGATAGTAAGATAATTGTATGAAGAATCTAAAAAGAAATCAATTAACCTCTTTATTGTTTTGAAAAACTTTTCCTTCACATAAGGGACTACATGAAAATCATAACAAGCCTATATGTCATTGTACACTACAAATCACACACTTACAGTAATTTGCGATTCATATTTTCAAGAAAATTAATATAACCAAACCATGTTTGACAACCATAGTGGCTACTATAAGTACTATCAAAATACTACCTGAGTATGGTGTAACATAACATAAACATTCATGAGCCTCTAACACGGTTAAATAATTCACACTATGAAAATAATACTATAAACTTTATCAATACTAAGGAAATTAAAGGTAGTCCATTTGCCACCAAACATCATTTTGGCCTTTACAAGAGTATTACAGTTGAGTATAAATTTCATCTCATAATAAATACATAAATATTTTCATATCATTAATCAAGGTACACTCTCAACATTTTATCTAGTAAAAATAGGAATGTTATCAACCAATATCAATTACATGAGATAGATAAAGGTTCATAATTCAAGAGCATCTAAATAAAACCAACTTTAGAAAGAAAGACTATATTATCTTATCCAAATGTATCTACAAGAAGTAGTGAAATAATAGTTACATCCATAAGAGAGACACCAATGTAAGCATGAAAGAGAGAGAGGACAT
The DNA here is from genome assembly GCA_037957365.1 of Torreya grandis. NCBI lineage: Eukaryota > Viridiplantae > Streptophyta > Pinopsida > Cupressales > Taxaceae > Torreya > Torreya grandis. Next base: position 706,702 of record JARHVA010006913.1, on the reverse strand, counting down.
CAATCAACATAAATCAAAAATTACATGCATAGTGTAATGAGCCCATCTATTTGGTGGCCCTAACAAACCCATCCATTAATTGGATGGTGGAGTCTGATCTCCAAGTTTTTATAGGGAGGTTGAGCATAAGATATTTAAGCCAAGGTTATGATTGAACAACATAAAACAATTAGAGAAACTAATAACAACAATAACAACCTCAAAATACAAAACTTAAATGAAGTCAAAAAATATAAGGAAAAAGGAAAAATTTCCATAAGTAATGAATCTCACTCATATCATAATCATCTGATTCTACCCAATAAACATGGTAAGTTAAGAAAACCATAGATTTTCTCATTGGTATTCATTGACACTAATTTAAAACTAAACTAGAATCCATGAATTCCATATTGTCTTACTTCGAGAAACATAAGTAACTAACTTAACACCTGAGATTGTGAACAAGACCAAAGATGTTCCCAGCCAAAAAATCCATAGTTTAATGAATGGATAAAAATACAAAAATTAAAAGACCATGAACAACCAAGAACACAATGTAACCCACAACATCATCCAACAATGTAATGATCACTTAGGTCATAATAAGAACACAACTCTACAAAAAAGAAAACCACATTAAACTAACAAATCAACATTTGAATCAAGTAAGTAGAGATACATCCTCCCAAAGAGAACCAATCTATAAAACCTTTAGTTCACCCCTAATTTTAGTGTAAAATATGGGTATGAATTTTAAAAGAGTAATAATGACACTTAATGATTCAAAATTGCCAAAAATGGGGTGAGAAGACAAATAAAGTCTTATGGCTGAGTTCTTATTTCAATAAGATGGAAATAATAAGCAAGACCAACTAGGTTGATTCATAATAAGAACCCAAATTTATAAATTATGAATAAAAAATATTTCCTAATATTAATTAAACATCATCCACTAGGATTTTAATTTAAGGTCATCTCATTACTATCTAAATGTGATTCACACAATATTCACCACAACAAATATATTAAACATGTAGCTTAGGCATGTGAAGAGGATACAAAATGTAGATTAGTCTCTTATTAGTCAATATAAGAAAAAATCAAGAACAAAAATGCACTAAGACTAAACCCTCTTGCCTAAAAACTATGGGGATCATAACACAATATGAAAGAGAACAAAAATGAGATGAAGACAATACAAAATTCTTACCTCCCTTGTCCCACATGATACTTATTTGTTGGCATAAAAAGGTTCATGTTTGACCTATGATGATTTTATTCTCTTATTAATACTCTTCCAAGATGGTAGAATCTCTCTAGTGGTCACTTTTGGCTTGGTGTTGAAGTTTAGAATAATTTTGGCATAATAAATCTACTATTCAAGGGCTTTAAGAAGGCATCTTAATAGAATAACCTTACACACAAAAGCTTGTTTATCAATGGTGTAGGCACTTGTATTTATAGATCATATAACTAACTCTAACCATGGGTAGATTAGGTTAAATTATAACACGGGTTGAGTCTAAATTAACCATGGTGAAGTCAATCTAACTCTAAGAGGGTTTAAGGCACTCAGGAAATCTTTATACCTTAGTTTCTAATATTTATGAGGCATAACAACTCACTTTAGATATTTATGAGTTATGAGTCATATGTTTTAATATTTATGAGATCATAAATCACTTTATTCTCTAATTTGTCTCTTTGAATTCATTTTTAGAAAAAAATCCTTTTTAGTAAATGAAATTCACTAATTTCATTTGGAATTTTTACTTAGGTAAGTTAATTAGGATTTACAATATAATTAGTCTTGCTTAGTGCTCTTTAGATTTTGAAAATTGATTTAAATACCATGAATTAATAGATTAACATGATAAAAGTGTAAAATTATTAGGTCATAATTTGACTAGCATTAGAACTAAAATAGGTTAGTGATGCATATAAGGTAATGCATCAAATAAGTTAGCCTCGTCACATTTCTAGTTAATTAAATCCCTTGCACAGATGAATTTTATAAATTTAGATGATTATAGGCTTTAAATATGCCATTTGATATAAATTGAACTAAATGATATCTTAGGCATGAGTGGCCAAAATTAGTTGTCTACACAACAACACTACAGGAAAACCCATACTATCCTATTTTAGAACATGGTAGATTATCCTTTATTGGAGGTGCACCACACAAGAATAAATTGATAGTAGTACAAAAATCAATTCATGCAAGGTTGAAATAGTAAGAAGACATAAAATCTCCCCCAAAATCACATGATGATTCAATCCCAAAGAACCTATTATGCAAAATAAGCTTGACTGGCATAAGTTTAAAATGATATAATAAAAATAGGGGTTAATTTAATAACTAGTAAAAGGTTAATAAAAAGGACCAGTTCAATGTATATATAAACAATTAAAACCCTCAGATGCACAAAATAAAATCATTTAATGATAGATCACCTCACTTAGGTATATTTTGCATGTAAGTACATGAATATCCTATTAAATAGGGTTTTAATAACACCACATACTTGATAAAAATAAAATCAATTCAAGGAGAGAAGAGAGTTTAAACCAAATATATAATCATATTTTACACACCAATTTTCACTTGTATAATTAAGGGTTTAAAAAAATCAACTCAATAACCCAACTCCTATAAGTTTATATTCTAAAACAAAACCCCATAACCCTTCCATTCATTAAAAATTTAGAAATCAAAACAACTCCACATCATTCCATCACCAAATGTAGAGGTTAAAATGAAACAACATGAAAAGGAAGTATATTGATTTAAAATTGATCTTATTAAGTGATAGTTCCATGATGAAGTCTATCGACTTCATCATCGACCTATAATGATTTTTTTAGTCTCATGAAAACCCTAAAAAATTGCATATTATAAAAAACCAAAATGAAATAAAACATGCATAATAAAACCATAATCTACTTACCTAAATAGAATGATATCCATCATGGGGAAGAGGAAAGGGTATTTGATTGTAGGGTGCCATCATCATCCTACCTCAACCACACTCTTTAAGGACAAGTCTTGTACTCTAGCTTCCTACTATGGATACCATTTCTCCTACCAATTATTGCCAAAATATGCCATAACAATTTTGGTATTCCTCTACACTTCACTAGATAAAAAATGGAACGTTAACCAAGCATAAAACCTCCATGCCAAATTGTTATATAACCCCATAAAACTTCCTCAACTTCCATACTTGATTGGACTAGGGTTTTGTCCAAGTAGTCCAATCTAAGAAATTCCTTGAGGTTTCCAAAATACACAAGCTCAACTGAGTGCTTTGGTAAGAGAGTCAACCCATAATGAAAATCAAAATAATAATAATCATAATAATAACATATATTAGACATATATTAACCTCATCATTCACATGGGTAAGTAAAATTACCAATGAATGGGTCATAGTCTAAGCTAAGACTATGTAGATACTACTCATCATGACTAGTAGAAACACTCAAACAAGTAACATAGTCTAATTTAATAACCATTTAGTGGTTTGGTTCACCATGGTAAGCTAGCACCACCAAGGCGTTATGGTATAATACATCATGGAAATCAAATCCAAAGCTACATCATGGCCTAACAAGGGTATGATCAAACTTCCATAACCTCTTAGGAATTATTGTGTAATCATAATAGGTCAAGAGATGAAAGGGGTTAAATAAACAAGACCATTATAACAACCCACATAAAGAGGTTATAAATAACACTAGCTAGCATGAATGAAATTAATTGAAAAAATGAAGCTTATATGGGGTAAAAGATAGGGTTAATTAAAATCAACTACACATGACATCAAAAAATAAGACTAGTTTGCACAACATCCAATAATAGGATAGTGACTGAAAATAACATACAAAGACATAAAAATAATAATGAAGATAACTCCAATAATGAAATATTGAATAGTGGCTTAAATATACATTAAAATATAATTTTACCTATCAATGCCAATATAGATTGCTCATTAACCTCGTAATTATCACCCCAACTTCTAGAGTCTACGCCTAAGCCTAGCTCATATACCCTATTCATACATCCATAAAAGATAGGAATCAACAATATCTATAAATATAAAAATATACCATTAATAATAATAATAATAATAATAATAATATAAATTGTGCATAAATGTAAAGCATGATATAAGTAAATCGAACATAATCATCTATTATAGTGTTAAACCAAAGTCATAATAATTAACCATGATGATTGAAGCAGATATCAAAACTATAATTATATCTACAACAAGTGGTTTAAATACCAATCATAATTAAATAAATCATGTTATAAATCCTAAAAACAAGTAACTAAAATGATATTGTAGGGTCAGATCATGACATCCTTGCTTCCTTACTAAGGAATCATCCCAGTGACTTATCAAATATCCATAAAATAATAGTACCTATAATAGGTTATGCTTACCAAGTAGCATTATTTCATAACTTCAACTTTCCAAAGTGGTAATGCTTAGCCTCACCTTGCTAAAATTTTCATTATGAATAATATGACAACCACTTATTTCTTTAAATTCATGCCAAAAGTAATATCTTTCTTAAGTCATGTGTCATTTTTGACATCAAGATGGGAAAAATAGGGTCTGGTATGCATCCTTTTTAACATAATATTTCACAAGTACCCTAACTTGGTTGTAATTTTTTTGATTGTATACCTTATAAGGCCATCTATTTTAACATAATTTATCAAAACCAATTACATATAGGTTTACCATCTAATTCTATCTTTATTTAACAACAATATTTCATGGCAAGAGTTATTATTTACAACAAAATGCTTCTTAAAATGACTATTTATAGCTACCCACGTGGGAGTGAAACTGAAAAAACTAAAAAAAATCTAGGAATTAAGTGTTATGATCATATTATATTAAACTAACCTTGGCATGATTTCCAACAAGAGTGTTATTAACACTTCCAAGCATGAATTATAGTCATTAGTTCAATAAGGATAACAATGTTCACCAGATTTTTTGCCGGGTCACCAAATCTTACCTTCATCACAAGAGTGTTATATCCACTCATCACAAGAGTGTTATATCCACTCAAATGTTTTATAGTTAACCTTTCATCACAAAATTGGATTAACACATTCAATTCATACAAGTAGAGTATTTTTAAATGTTAGAGCTAATCACATTTTTACTATTTTAAAAGTAAAACTAGCCAATAACCAGAATGCATTCTAACTAAATTAATTGACAAACAATAACCATGATGGCATATTATTTCCACATCATGCAACATGCCACCATCATACTTTTGATTTCATCATAACTTCTAGAATTATAAAAAACCATAATCATTTTGAAAGGATTTATAGAACATGTTGTTAAGCACATCTGATTTTAATTACTACAATGGAAGTTACTAATAACTCGATGATTTTTCAATGAGTTCCTTCATGTTGTCATAAAATTTGGGACAACACAATAGATGCCATCATAACTTGCTAGATATTTTTCCAATTTTTACTCATACTGAGCATTAATAACATGTGAATCATAAGCTTCAACAATTTTTTGAAGTGTTTTTGTGATGTTCAACATATCCTACCATTTAATGCAGCTCATTTAGCTTTCAATGAACTATTTATAGTTGAATTTAATAAACAAAATCATAGTAGTCTTTACCCATAGGAATAATAATGGTTATCAATAACCATTTTTGCTTTACAATTTTTGATGGCTTGAGATGATACCTTTAAAAGGAAAACTCTCAGGATTATTTGATTTACCTAAGTAAATTAGTGGTCCACACCCTACTTGGTCCTCCAAGTTCAACTTTGCCCCTCGGTCCTCCCAAAAATGTAACATCCTAAGTATCATATAATGGTTTTCTCATAAAATTAAGTAAATGGATACCAGATAGTTATTAATTTATTCCAAGAGAATAGTTTCTATCACTTGTCTCTTATTTACTTGCCCATATAAGTTAATGGGAGATAGGTGACACTAGCTTTGATGCAACTCGATTGGGAAGGGTTAACTTAACCAAGCATGGGGTGGATAATAAATCATTACTATGGAAACTGTAGTATTTCCATAATAATAAATTTAATGAAATGCATGGATTCTCTAATACCTTAATATCATATATCAACATTACCATTTTTATAATATAAACCTAAATTTTTTTTGTTGAGCTCTAGACCTTGAATGCCTTGCATCTTATAAATTTTAAATATTATCAATACACTATACTTATTTCCAAATAGTGAAATGTTTCTTGGTTTGATATAACAAGTCCATTTAAAGATGATATCAAAGAACCCAAAGACATTTAAATAGATCTTATTTGGTTATAAAAATACCAAGATCAAGTTTGGGTTGTTCCAAACATCTCAAGTAAATTCAATTTTTTTTTATAGTAGCTCATGACATTAGAGGAGATTAAACTATCAGTGGCCCCTAATTTCCTTAGAAACAAATGTAGATACTATCTATAGTGCCTCTAACTTTAATTAATGTAGCACGGAAAACATAATATTAATTATCTATAGTTGTGTACACCTGTTGATTGGATAGTTGTATAAATGGAAGTCATAAGATGGTATCCTCCTCAAATTATGTTGGGAAATTAATGGAAGCACACAATTGATTACCAAGCAACTTAACATGCAGAAATTAACCAGAATACACAAGTAACTTGAATTCTGAAATAACACAGAATATGAGAGACAATACACAACCTGTATTAAAATTCTTCCAGAAAGAAATACAACAAAAAAGGCTACCACAGTTCTTCTTCCTTACACACCTCTAGGGCTCCCACACCTCTAGGGCATAAATAGTAAATCTTCCCTCAAATCTCTCTCTCCTATGTCCCAACACACAACTCAAACATAGAGTTGGTGTTCACCTCCAACCAGCTAGTATCCACTACTACCAGTACTCCTGTGCTCCACGCACTCCACAAGTGCTCCACGCACTCCACAAGTACACAAACGTACTTCAAGTAGATCCCCCCTAAACTTGCAACAACCTGGACCTCTATCTGATCTTACTTATGGAAGGATATTCCTTGCCTTCCTCTTTGCTCTCTTTTTGAGTACACACTGTACTCCAAGTAGATCCCACCTGATCCTACTCCCTATTGTGTTGCTATCCTATCTGATCTTGCACACCTTCAAATCAATCTGGTTATACACACCTATGAACCTTGAACCTTGCACACACATATACCTGCAGATCAATGATCTTACTTACCCATGCAGATATCCTATCATAGCCATGCTCACCTGATGACTAAGATCATACATACATGAAGAACCCTATTGATTCTCCAATCCAGCACCCACACTTGGTACTATGGCACTAGGAGGAATACACCATGCTCTCTTCTCTCTGAAGGATCTTATATAATTGCTCTCTTACTCTCTAGCACACCTTTACAATACAACCAATGAGTCTCTTAAATAGATCTCATGCAAAAAATAATTAGACACCTAATTACAATAATTAGATCCATAGCTTCTAGTCTAAATTTGGCTCTTGACATGCAAACACTTGGTTCATTAACTAACTTCCTGTAACACTCACAACTTGAACCACACAAGTGACTGACATCAGTTCCTATCTGCCTGGGGGGTACCGACACCGGCCGATCTCTGACCAACGTCAGTTGTCTTGCTATCTTACCCTACCGACATCAGTTGGCTTGATTAACATTGGTGCCTGACACTCAACAACCTTCTCCAGTAACCTCCTCCATGTTTGCATCAGTGAAGCTTTTAGCTCCACAACCTAACAATCTCCCACTTGGAGATAAACACTTGCACTGTACCTATACTTGTACCCCATCTAATCTATTTCCTGGCTTGTATCCCTATTCAAGATCAACCCTGAAGACCACCCACCACATAACCTGTGGTGCACCTCCTATCATCCGAGTACCCTGCCACATCTGAATCTAAAAACCCATGTAGTGAAGTCCTGACCCTACGTAACATGAATCCCTGTTGTTGGTCCTTCTCACATCCCTAAGAACCCACTTCCCTGAATTAGCTCCTAACTCTCTGAAAACACCCACTGCTTGGGCAAACTCAGGTCTATACCAGAACTCATGTGATTTTGGACACTAAACTATCTAGCCCTTAGTGTGCTTTGGTTCTGCATCCTAAACCTTGCCAACACCTGATTCACATCAGCTCCCACTGGAGACAAAATCAACCTGTGATCTCCCATTTCTTCCATGCCAAATAATTTCGCTACTCCAAATTCTTCATAGCAAACCACTAAACTAATCTTACCCTTAGCTCAGTAAAGCCCTGTATATACAAACCTACTAGCAAACATACCATCCACATACAGTAACAGGATAATGTCATGACCATCATCCCCTTGGTAAGACAAACCATAGTAGTTACCCTTACATTGACTAAAGCCATGCTTTGTCATCTCCCTGTCAAACCTATACCACTATCCTATAGCTTCCTCAAGACCATATGACCTGGTCTTCTATCTCACGTATCCGTTCACTCTATTCTTCAACTAAGGTATCCATTCGTCTCTGTGCTTTCATACCACCTGGAAACCCTACCAAATCTCCCACTTGGTTCTACATCATATTCCTGCCATGCTCCCACTATTTCCTAGATCCTTCCTACTCTGTAGTCAGCAACTAGTATAAAGAAGAGGAACAACAAATTTGAGGCTTACTTACCATCTTCAGTCCTCCATATGGGCATTTGAGACTCCTTGACAGCTTGCTGTCTGCCCAAAATCTATTACAGTGACCGACCTCAGTCACTACATAGTCTGCATCTGACTGACATTAGTTCCCATGTGCCTGTCCTGACTACCAACCCTACTGACGTCGATGTCTCCTATTATTGACGTTAGTCCTCCTGACCGATGTCAGTCTTACCTACTATCGGCATCGGTCTTCCTGACTGATGTCGGTCTTACCTTGCCTGACATCACTAGCTTCGATCTACACATGACCGACATCAGCACCTATCTGTTCGATGCTGGTTCCTCCTGACCAATGCTGGTACCTGTGTTTACCTATGAGTGATGACTTTTTACCTATGAGCTCCTTTGAATCAATCCCATGTCCAACCTACTCTGCTCAGAAGTATCCATCCCCATCCACTGGTCTCTATCTGCCATGTCCTCCATAAACACCAAGGCTTTCCAGTTCTTAAGCCTATCAAATATATCAGTCTTCCTCTTAAGAACATGCATCTCCTTCTTACTCATGTGACCAAGCCTACAAATCCATGCCTCTACAACAAAAGAAGAATCAGTAATATAAGCAAGTAGATAAAGAATACATGCTTTCTTACCACCAGCTAATTCAAGTGCATCCACTATGAGAGTTCTTGTGCATCTCTCATCACCCAAATTTCCTAAATAAATTAGCCACATCTCCAAACCTAGGACCTTCATGACCTCCTTCAACACCCATGTGTTGTCCACCTAAAATTTTAGCTTCACTTCCCCTTTACCAATAATCTGACAAGGCTCACCAGCTCCTCTCCTTGGGGCTGCATGGAAAGAGGCAATAGAATCTATTATCCAAGATTTAACTTTATCCAAGAAACCTCCTAGAGCATCTTGTGCAACAACACCTACAACATTTGCATCTTCAGTTCCTTGCTGATCTGCTACCAACCAACAATATTCTTTTCCCTACTCTTTCTTTCCATATGACCGTAAGTGACCATCTATGTTTTTCAACTCCTCCATTCTTAGCTTACTTTCTTCTGCCATTGCTCTATTCCCACTCAATGAAAAACCCCTGAGAGTGACTTGTAACCAAACACAAAACTTGCTCCCTGCAACCTTAGCTCTGATACCACTTGTTGGGAAAATAACAGAAGCACACAATTGATTACCAAGCAACTTAACATGCAAAAATTAACCAGAATACACAAGTAACTAGAATTTAGAAATAACACAGAATATGAGAGACAATACAAAACTCGTATTAAAACTCTTCCAAAAGGAAATACAACAAAGAAGGTTGCCACAGTTCTTCTTCCTTACACACCTCTAGGGCTCCCACACCTCTATGGCATAAATAGTAAATCTTCCCTCAAAGCTCTCTCTCCTAGGTCCCAACACACAACTCAAACACAGAGTTGGTGTTCACCTCTAACCAGCCAGTATCCACTACTACTAGTGCTCCTGTGTTCCATGCACTCCACAAGTACACAAACATACTTCAAGTAGATCTCCCTTGAACCTGCAACAACCTGCACCTCAATCTGATCTTACTTATGGAAGGATCTTCCTTGCCTTCCTCTTTGCTCTCTTTTTGAGTACACACTGTACTCCAAGTAGATCCCACCTGATCCTACTCCCTATTGTGTTGATATCATATCTGATCTTGCACACCTACAAATCAATCTAGTTCTCCACACCTGTGAACCTTGAACCTTGCACACACATATACCTACAGATCAATGATCTTACTTACCCATGTAGATCTCCTATCGTATCCATGCTCACCTAATGACCAAGATCATACATACATGAAAAACCCTACTGATTCTCTAATCCAGCACCCACACTTGGTACTGTCGCACTAGGAGGAACACACCATGCTCTCTTCTCTCTGAAGGAGCTTATATAATTGCTCTCTTAATCTCTAGCACACCTTTACAATACAACCAATGAGTCTCTTAAATAGATCTCATGCAAACAATAATTAGACACCTAATTACAATAATTAGATCTGCAGCTTCTAGTATAAATTTGGCTCTTGACATGCAAACACTTGGTTTGTTAACTAACTGCCCGTAACACTCATAGCTCGAACCACACAGGTGACCGACGTCGGTCCCTATCTGCTTGCAGGGTGTCGACGTCAGTCGATCTCTGACTGACATTAGTTGTCTTGTTGTCTTACCCTGCCGACGTTAGTTGGCCTGACTGATGCCGGTGCCTGACACTCAACAACCTTCTCCAACAACCTCCTCCATGTCTGCATCAGTGAAGCTTTTAGCTCCACAACCTAACAAATTATAGAGTTCTTTCCACCATAAAATAACAACTTCAACTAGCTGGTAGACTACCACCTTATTATTCACATTAGTTATCATGTCATGTAGATTATTATACTTTTGTGTATATACCAACCATACGTCTACTGCATTACTATGTTTTTGGGAAAGTCATAGAAATATTTTTGGTAAAATTATATATTGAAACATTTATCTTCTAGAGTTACCTTTCAAAGTAGCAATCTATATCTGATATTAGATGGAACAATTCATAAAATATTAGTAATTATTTCTTAGAGTATGAATCAAGTTGCATATATATTATATAACATGATTAATTGTTACATGCCATAATTTTTTTAATATACATATATCGGTATAACTAGACTATAATAGTCAACCTTACACATCTAAGTCAATATTCATTTTCCAATAGGTTACAAGATAGAATGATATTTGATTGTCTAAAGAGGAAAATTATGCACTAATCATTATTTATATTAAACAAAAAAAAAATAGAAGTACACCATGAAATCCATCATCAACATGAACTAGTTACCATGAAGGGATTAATCATTATACATTCATGGAGACATTATTTTCAATAAGTAATTATTAGGGATAAATTAGGCATCAAAGGGACTCTAGCCATTGATATTACATATCTATATCTTAGGTTGGGTCCTCACATCCTAATGTCCCTACCTTTAGAATTTAAAATCAACCCATGCTTAAACAAAAAGGTATAATTACATATTCACATGTAAATATTTATAACCAATAAATGAAATCCATTAATTAACTATCAATGACCATCTATTATATAATTAAGAGACATTTCCTTTGTACATGAAATATGAGTTATTTATGGGTAGGGGGAATATTGATACCTACTCAAATTAGATAGCCTAATTCCTAGCATAGGGTCTTTACACTCCCTTCCCCTCTTTCATTTTTAGCTAAGTATTATCCATTCATAAAATTAGGTGTAGGAGCATAGTCATATTCAATAATAATTTTATATTTTGAGTGTTGCCTTGATCAAGGACTAGCTTATTAATTCACTCACATTATAGCTTTTCTTAAAAAAATGGCTATCAAGGAGCATCCAAATTATCACTTGGATCAATGGGAAGTTAACTCGATCTATCCATAGTGTAATACAATTCCTAATACCCTACATCCTTAGCTTTGTATTTAGTTGGGAGAATCAATAAAAATGATAGAATCTAATACCACATCTATAATAAAGAACACTCTACTTATGGATGATGGAGATTCTTACTACAATAATACCCACTAAGATCATATCAAATGATCTTCAATTTTAAGGTTCTTTCATATTATCTTTCTTTCCTAACAATATTTTAACCTTTAGAAATCAAGTTTGAAAATTTTGAAGTAAGCACATGAAGAGAGTAAGTACATAAGTTTTTTAACATTGCTCAATAAGTTATAAACTATTATATAAATTTCATTCAATTAAAATAATAAATTAAATTAATTAGATAATAATTGACCTTGTAATATACTCATAAGTTTTGTGCCATGTTCTTATAAGTATCTATACATTTCCTTTGTGAATAATAGAGGCATGATAATAAAAAATTATCCCATATAGATCTTAAAGGTTTATCCAATTAATAATGAAATGGAAGCATTAGAGATATTTATAGTGAGAAGCATATATCATTACTACAAATAATACTATAAAATTATAGTTTCTTATAAAATAAAAGAGCCCTCAACTCAATAGTGCAAAGAATATCCCATTACATGATCTATGGAGCATAGTGGTTTTAATTGGTACTCCATTAATATATTTGAACAAAAATATATCCCTCTTGGAAATACCATCTATCAATAGTGGAATTGATACATATTTAAGAATAGTATGATTAGTGGTCTATCCTAATAATGAAAATGCCATCCTTTGTGATTTAACATTATATTCCTTTACTATCAACTTCAATAATAGTAATAATAGCATGAATAACTTTTTCATATTATTCAAATTCATCCAATGTTATATGAGGATCCATACATTAATTACCAATTGTATAAGGAATGTATTCAACCAATGATATGATTATTTTTAGCATGGAAGATGGTAAGATAATTGTATGAAGACTCAAACAAAAATCAGCCTCTTTATGGGTATGTAAAAAATTTCGTTCTCATAAGAGACTACATGAAAATCATAACACGGATGTAGGTGGTTATACACTATAAATCACACACTTATATTAACTTTTGATGCATATTTTCAATATGATGAAGATCACTAGACCATGTTCAACAACCATATTGGCTACTATAAGTACTATCACAATACTACTTGAATATGGTGTAACATAACATAAACATGCATGAAACTCCAACATGGATAACTACCTCAAATTATAAAAATAGTACTAAGAAATTTATCAATAATAAGGAATTTAAATTCAATCTATTTGACATCAAACATTATTGAGGTCTTTATAAGAGTGTTGTAACTAAGTATAAATTTCATCTCATAATAAAGACATCAATATTTTCATAGCATCAATCAAGGTACACTCTCAACATTATGATTGGTAGAAATAGGAATGTTAGTAACCCATATCACTTAAATAAGATAGATAAAGGTGCATAATTCAAGAGCATCTAAAGAAAACCAACTATAATAACAAAGATCATTTTTTCTTATCCAAGGGCATCCAAAAGAAGTATTGCACTAACATTTACATCCATAAGATAGCCATTGATGTAAACATATAGGAGAGAGAGAAGGACATCAATAAACATAAATCCAAACCCACATGTGTAGTCTTATTAGCCCATCCATATGTTATCCCTAACCACCCCATCCATCAGCTAGATGGTAGAGTCTAACCTATGGGTTTTTATGAGGACGTCAAGTATAAGATATTTAAGCCAAGGTCATGATTGCATAATAGATAAAAATTATATCAACCAGTAAGAAATATAACAACCTAAAGATAAAACACTTAAACAAACTCAACAAACATAATTAAAAATAAAAACTTTCCATACGTAATGAGTCTCACTCATATCATAACTATCTACTTCTACCCAATAAACATGGTAAGTTATGCAAAGAATAAGTATTCTCATTGGTGTTCATTGACACCTATTTAACACTAAATTAGAAATCATGAATTCCATATTGTATTTATTGGAGAAACACAAATAACTACCACAACCCATGAGTTTTTCAACAATACCAAAGATGTTCCTAGGTATAAAATCTATAGTTTAATGAAGGGATAAAAATCTAACAATTAAAAAACCATGAATAACCAAGAATGGAAACCAAAAAATCATCAAAAAATGTAATGAAAACTTATGATGTAATAAGATCATAAATATATATAAAGGAATACCCCATCGAACTAATAAATCAACATATGAATTAGGCAAGTAGTGTTATAACCTTCCAAGGAGAACACATTTATAAAACCTTCAATTCACACCTGATTTAAATGTCAAACATGGAGACATATTTCCAAAGATAAATAATGACACCTAATGATTCAAACTTTCCCCACATTGGGTCAAAAGACAAATAGAGTCTTATGGCTAAGCTATAATTTCAATAAGATAGAAATAATAAGCAAGACCAACCAGGTTGATCAAGAATAAGAACCCATATTTAGAAATTATGAACAAAAAATGTTTACAAATATTAATTACACATAATTCAATAGGGTTTTAGGTGAAGGTCATCTCATTACTATCCAAATGTGATACACACAATATTCACCATAATAAATCTAGTCAACATAAACTACAAATAAACCCATACTATTTCATTTTAGAGCATGATAGATTATCCTTGATTTTAGGGCTAATTCACAAGCATATAATGATAGTAGTACATAAATTGATTTATGCATGGTCAAACTAGAAATAATATTCAAAATATCCATAAAAATAACACCATAAATTGAGCCCAAGGATCATCTAGTGAAAAATAATCTTGAATTGATTAATATTAAAATTCCATAATAAAATCAAGGGAAAATTTAACTTCTAATAGAAGGTTAATAAAAAGGACAAATTCAATGCATATATAAACAATTAAAACCCTCAAATACATAAAATTAAACTAGTCAATCACATTTCACTTTGCCTAGCTATGGTTTGCATGGAAGTAGTTGAATTTTTTATTCAACATGGTTTTAATAACACCACATACTTGCTTAGTAAAATTCAAGAAGAGTAGATATTTTAAACCAAAAATATAATCATATTTCAGACATCAATTCACCATTGTACAACTAAGGGTTTAAAAAAATAAATATAGTAACCTAGTTCCTATAGATTTTTGTTCTTAAAACAAAACCTCATAACCCTCCCATTCATCAAAAATTTCAAAATTAGAACAAATCCACATCATTCCATTACCAATTTCAAAGATTAAAATAACCCAGCATGAAAAGGAAGTATATTGATTTAAAATCAATCAGACTAAGTTATAGGTCCATGATGAAGTCTCTCGACTTCATCATCGACCTATAACATTTTATTTTCATCCAATAAGAACCCCAAAAAATGCATAAACTAAAAAACACAAATGAAGGACATTATGCATAGAAAAAATAGAGTCATGGACCAACAAGGCTATAGTCAAACTAACATAACCACCTAAGAATTGTTGTGCAATCACAATGGGTCAAGAGACAAAAGGGTCGAATAACCAAGACCATCATAATAACCCACACAAATAGGATATCAAAACACTTGCTAGAAATAAAGAAATCAGTCAAAAACATGAAGCTTATATAGGGTAAAATATAAGATTAAACATAATCAACTAGACATGACATTAAAAAATAAGACTAGTCCACACAACATCTAATAACAAGATAGTGACTGAAAAAACATACAAGGACATAAAAATAGTCATGAAGACAACTAAAATAATGCAATATTGACTAGCAGCTTATATATCCACTATAATCCTATTTTACCTTTTAGTGCTAATCCTAGCTTGTCATAAACTTATTAATTATCACCCTTGATACTAGAATCCACCCCTGAGCCTGGCTCATATATAATGTTCTTACATTAATGAAAGATAGTCATCAATAGTATTTGGGAATATAGTAATATACCAATAAAAATAATAATATAAATCTAAATTGTGCATAAATTTAAATCATGTTGTAAGTAAATCAACCATAAGAATCTAATGTAATGATAAACTAGATTCACAATAATTAAACATGATGAATGAAGCAAATATAAAAACTAGAATTATATTTGCAACATATATCTAAAATTATAATAAAAATTAAATAAATCATACTTCATAGACTAACAAAAGCATCTGAAATCCTCCCATAGGGTCGTATCATGACATGTAAAGGATCCTCCATGTTAGTATGGTTAAGCATTGCTAAAATAGATACTTATTATTGCAATTCAAGTGAATGAAATATGTTTTATCTTTTTCATCTCACATTTAGTCTTCTCATGGTGAATTGTTGATGAATTATAGTATTTATGTTAAATCTCATTGCATTTTTCCTCTTTAATAATGTCTATTTATTAGTAATTTATCTTGTTTCAAGTCATATGGTGTGTGTCAAGTAACTTTTTAAAATGTTATATGTAGAAAATAGTCACTAGTGTCTTATTTTAGGCCTCTTGATTATCCCTCGTATCTAATGTATCAATTGAAACATCCATATTGAAATTTTTATTTATAAATAGTGTTTCAAGTTGTGTGATTAGATTAAACTTTATCTTAACATTTTTATGGAATCATAGATGAGAGGAAGAGACTTATAATTTGGTTCATCACCTTTTTTTTCCATTAATTTCATCTTTCTCCTTCCCTTTTCCTCGTAATTTGAGTAGGTGTAGTGATAGTATAGTTGTAGCATCAAGGGAGACAACCATCTTTGGATGTTCTCTTTAGACATAGGCCACTAATAGCCTTAAAGAGTTTCCACTGTGGCAATTGAGTGAGGAAACTTGAAACACCTTTTCAAAGGGTAAAATTCAAAGTGATAATAATTTTTGGCATACCCAATGGGACCCCAATTTTATAATATTTCTCCATATTGGTGTTGGTATTGACATACTTGTAGTTATTATATCATCTACATTCAACATCTAGCAACTCCAAAGAATTTTCAAGCATCCTAGTTATATGACTAGTGTCTAGTTTTCATGCCAAATGTAACTACAAGATCCTCTACTAAGGGTACTCCTTTTGATTTTTTAGAACTACCTTATCATTTAATGAAGAGGAAAAATTTTACAAGTACACATCCTTATTAAAAAATATCTTTTGTTGCTAACATATCCATATAAAGTTTTTGTTTACTTCCAAATTTCAATATGGTAGTGCCTAAAAATTAGGTTTTTTATCATTTCAATGGTGTAATCCCCCTCAACATAGATCAATATTATTATATATCTATTGTTTCCATTAAAATTATCACATATTTCACTCAATATGATTCCACTACTCCTATTGAGTATATAAGTGACATTGATAATATTTATTATATACATCATGTGATACAAGAGAATGTGGAAATTAGATTGCTAGCCACTTAATTCAAAGAGAATGTTATTTATTGGTATAGAGGCTTGAGGCATTATTCTATTACTATTTGGGATGAGTTGGAGAATAATTGTTCAAGCATTTTAAGGATAAGAGTGATCACTTCTCCTTGGTGGAGCAATTGACTACGATAAAGAGAGGTCCCTAAGGATTCATGGTTGATTTCAAATATAGATTTCAATAGACTTGGGATATGATCCAAGCCATATTCAATCCCACTAAAAAATATTAATTATTATACTATTTTAAGGCTTTAAATAGTGACATAGTTGTAATGATTTAATCAATGGGGGAAAACACATTTCCTAGTGCATATGAGGTGGAAATAATGGCTAAGAATTATCTTATCTAAGCTAGTAATATTGATCCAACGATTCCTATGGATTTTTTTTCCATAATTACATCCCTTTACTCCTAAATCTCTTACATTTCCCACATTCACTCATATTCCTTCAGCAAACAATTAAGAAAATGTTACCACTTCTCCTAATGACCTACATGAAGTCAAGACTCTTCTAGGAAGTTTTGGCAATGAAATTCTAAGCATTAATAATTATAAATATCATAACTACAAGACTTGGTATCCCCATAACCAATTCAATTATTCCAACAAACTTGATTTCCAAGGTAATTACCAAGGTTAATGATAAATCACCAATGCTAGGCCTTACAATATCTATAGCCCAAATGTTGCTAGCTCTTAAAATGTTATTTATCTAGCTAAAAATAATATAGTCCAAGATAAGTCATTGTACCTTCCTTATAATCAGCCCCAATATCAGATTATGTACTTTAATGGTGTGTCCAATCAAACTCCCATGATGTAAGGTGTTTAAGCTTCTCATGATTCATAATTTGAAATGACACCACAAGGATAAGCTAATCAAGGGAAAATGAAACTTGATTCCACACTACTTAATTGGAAAGAAGGATACTATTATGTAATGAATCATTTTGGGGGCATAAGTAATGTTGATACTCCTATGGCATCTAATAAAAAGGCTAGAAAAAGAGAAATAGAAGGTAATCAAGAGGCAAATCAAGTACCTATCTTACCTTCTCAAATGTCTTAAGGGAAAAATAGCCATAATTCACCCCATAAAGTTAAATAAATGTAGAAAAATTAGAATGTAAGAGGTTTTCCTCTAAGTCATTCTTCACAAATTCAACATAGTGTTGTTGCTCCTAAAAGATAGTGAAAGGTTGGTGGTTATTCTATCAAACAAATTGATCAAATTATGAAAGAACATGTGAATATCTCAATGTGGGATAAATTGGCCATTCTTGGATAATAGTATCTACTTCAAAAAGAGATATCTAATTTCAACCTTGTAGTTTGATCAATAACGATAGAGAGAGCAATCCTCATGAATGAAACTCACCTTAAAGGGGGGAAATAAGTTAAAAGTGATAATCCTCCTCCCTTATGTCTTTCTATGATGTAGGTGAGTCTTTGGTTCATAATTATATGATTGAAAGTGGTGCTAGGACTTATGTAATGCCTAAACAATTGGTTAATAAGCTAGGTCTAAAATATGGGCCAATAACCAAAGGAGTTTTACAATTAGATGGGATAACCACCAAGACTATAGGTATTATCAAAGGTTTAAACTTAACTTTGATTTATTTCCCTAATTTTATATTTCCTCAAGATGTTTTTGTAATATACCCACCACCCCTCTTTGCCTTATGTTTATATAGGGACTTAAAAACCAATATTAGGGGATATTTATCATCAAATTGGTATTACATGGTTTTTTGGACTAGGTATGGAACCAAAGTCAAGATATAATCAAATAAAATTGATAAGATTCATATAAAACATTATGCACCAAAGGTATCAAATGTTAATTTTATTATTCTTGATGAAGGATATATCCATGTTGATCAAGAAACAACTTTTCCCCTTGAAGGCATACCTGATCTCTTTCTTGATAAGTGGGGAGTTGAACATCATGAACATGATCCATATAATTCCATGGAATAAGTAGGCCCAGGAGTGTATCTTTTACATGAGGAAGGTTATTTCATTCTAGAGTTGATAAATCATAGTGAGCCTATGTATGGTTTATGAAATTTATTATTTGATGGATCTAAAAGCAAGATTGGTATAGGAGGTGGTGTAAATTGGTGTCACCCTCTAAATAAAGGTACTATACCACTTTTATATTTAAATTCAGTTGTAGTTAAAATGCATTAGAGTATGAATCACTTGTACACGGCATCAAATGGCATATGAAAAGAGGAGTGAAGTTCTTACAATTTTCTAGTGATAGTGAGTTGGTTATCCATCAAGTGAAGGACCAAAATGTACCAAATAACTTATTATTAAATTCCTACAAAAATGTGTGGGATGATCCATTAAATGAATTTGAATTTGAAAAAATGGTCATTATTTGATAGGAGGACATAACTAGTAGAATTGGATAGTATTAGGGAACGAGATAGTCCAAATAAGGAAGCCTTGTCTAGAGAGAAGAGACAACTAAATTGGAAGCTTTGATTAGTCTAAAATCTGGATTTGGTTACATACGATGTCAAATAGAAATATTTAAAAGTAGAATTTTATTGAGAGGTAAGATTTATCCAGATAAGATTTCAAAGAAGTGTGGTCAAGGAATGGGGAAATAAGGATGAGATAAGTTAATATAATGAGTGGTCAAAAGTTTTTTTTAGTGATAAATATCAATTTATGTGTCTATAGTAATGTTTAATTTTGAGTTATGTAAACATTGACTTGTTTATGATTTAGAATTATTGTGTAATTGAGTTAACCTTAGTATTATTGTATCTTGTTTTGAATTGATTTATAATTTAAGTTTTATTAGATTCATTTATGAATGTGAAATGATGTTAGAGATGGTAGAGCTATGCCTTCGTAACACAATTATTGTTAGATTCCTTAATTTGTTAAAACTGTGATAATTGAAAGTAGTTAATATTAGTTTGACTAATATTAAAGAAGGAAAAGAGTTATGAAGTCTTATTTTCATTACAAATGGTACATGCTTATTATGGAATATAATATAATTGGTTGGGTCTACCTTATTAGGCATGTAGATTCTCTAATTATATTTGTTTTCTTTTAATGAGTTATTGAATTGGAATGAATCATGTTATCATCTCAGTTGGAATGTGAATTAGTATTCAAGTTATATCATGAAACCTTTATAATGTAATGAAAGGATGTTTATAAGTATTATGTATTATATAAATTATCATTACTATAGCTTATTTTGATTGTCATAAATTTAGTAGTTCAAATAGGAAAATTAAAAGTTGATAGTATAAGAGTAATGTTGATTTATGTTCATTGACTCTATTCTAAAACCTTGGAATATTAAGTTGGAAATATAAGGTAAAATAAGGGAGGATCTATTGAGGAACCCCTAATTTTGGTTTGATTTTATAGGAAGTTATTTATTTTGTAATTAATGATATTAGTTCTACATGACTTAGAAAATTGTGGATTAATGACATTATTATAATTAATGTGCATAATTTCATTTGAAATTAGAAACTATAATTAAAGTTGATCTAGGGAGGTGTAAAATAAATGACTTTTTTGGTACCATGATAAAGTGAGCATGTTCTATTCCTTTTAGGGAGACTAAGAAAAAATATTTGATAAGTTTGGAAGATGGAATTTCCCTAGTAATAAATGTGGTATCTTAGTTAACAACTAATAGTTGAGTTCACTTTGTGTTGGTGATTATTATGTATTTATTGAATGTCACTTTACTATTGTACCATTCACTATTAATCTTGTTATTATTTTTAGCATTATATGTTGTGTTTAATGAAAATTTTAATGATTTTTTGTGTAGACACTATATTATGATTATAAAAAACCTTAGTCTTGGATACTTGGAAAAATTAGACCTTTGTTGTTCTTCTTAGTTCTATGCCTTTCTCACTTTTGTAAGTCTCACATCTGCTCTATCTTATGCCCTTTGAACTATATATCATACTCTAAATAGTCTTATGTTGATGACATAAGTCTTCAATCTTGTTATAATTATTAAAATGTACTCATATAATATCTCTATAAGTTATAATCATGTACATACTTTCTTCTTCCTTGGACACTAACATCTGGGATATACACTAGCATTGTTGTTAGTATCTTGACCTAGCACAAGCGTCCAGTGCCCTAACATCATCTAATTTTAAAATGAAATCTATATTAATGGTCAGTCCAAGTGTTTTAATGTTATTCATTACTCCAAATGGATTGATATAAATACATGATCAAGCCTTATTCATTCCTCACTTAGCAAAATGAGAAAAATACCTAATGTTCTTACCAAAGTGCATTCAAATAACACTCAATTGAACAAAACTATCCTATTTACATATTATTCATAGGCATAACACATATATGTATCTGAAGTAATAAAGTTTTATTTTAAAAGTTATAAGATAAGTCACTATTATTCTTTTTTTACACATATTATATGATTAAAACACAATCCAACACATAATTGAGAACTTCTTGAGTCTTAGGTGTTGTTATAAAGTATTTGATATGTAGGTAGTGCCCTTTGATGATGAAGTATTTTTCATTTAGCTCGATGTATAAACTTAAAACCTATACACATCAATTTTTAGTGTCATTCTACCTTTGGAACCTTATCTAGACCCTTTTATAACTTAACATTACCAAACCCCCTTGAAACACACCATCTAATTCACCCATTTTCTTCTAGGCCTACGACCACCGATGGTTACAGTAACCATCAATGATTGGACTAGCTATCGATAGTTGGACTCCCAACCTTGCATTAAAAACTTTACCAACTCTTTGTGCAATATTATCAACTCTCAAAATGGCAACTTGTATTTAAAATGAAACTTTTAAGGTTGTGAAAATAGGCAACTTTATCCTTCATCAGATTAGTAACTTCCTTTATCTCATTTAGAAACTCCTACCTATAAAAGGAGTAGAGGAAGAAGTGAAAGGGGAGTAGTAGTTAGTTATCAAGGATTCAAGGTTTCTTTTAGGTATCCAGTGTTCATACCAGTGAGCAAACATTACCACTAGAGATCCAAAACTCTATCAAAATCACTCTAAAAGGCTGAAAGCACCATTACCCTTTCCACATCATCCCAAGATTCCTCCACTTGGTTATAGGTATTTTGGTTCTTGTGTTCTTTGTTTTATATGGTTTCTAATCCCTTTACCTTATCAGATCCACCAATTCCCCACTTTATACTTCACAGCCCTATATCTAACCTCTATTTGACTAAATGCCATTATGTACTCCTTGAGTTATTCATCCCAAATTTTCATAGGAAACCTTTGATAGTTACCTAACTATCAATGGTCATCTACAATTATTGACATTTTACCAACCATTGATAGTTTACCTCAACCACTGATGGTTCTCCTAACTATCAATAGTTATTTATGGCATAATTTTCTATCAATCCTTTTTCACCCTTTTGCCTCAAATCAAGCTCCACTTTTTGTGCTTCCCTATAACCATAATACCCTTTCTAATTTTCTAAACCTGATCTCGACCATCTTAGCATCAAAATTTTATTAGTTTATTTAATAAACAAGTTATCTTTTACTTTCTATGACACATTTACTTTCCTATCATTGAATGTACATATCTTCTCTTATCATTTTAGAATTGATTGTCATAAAAGTGGATTGATAGCCTCCTAACAAGAATTGTGCTTCTTATATCTAACTCATGCTAGGCAATCCACTCAACCAACCATTTGACAACCCCCTTTCAAGTGTTTATGTTATTTGTAGGTTATTCCATCCTATCTAAAGAGGAGTTCCCACTTTCAACTAGATTCATGCATGCATTTCATAAGGTATTATTCTACACACCCTATTACTAGATTTATTTTATTTACTTTTAAAATTAAGAAATGAGGAAAATAAATTGAAATATTTTGGCATGCCCACTAGGACTAGTTCCCCTTTTTTTCTTCCTTTATCATTTACTCATCAAATGAAATCTAAAAAATTCTTTCTAAGCATAAAATACACCTTTGACATTCATTGATTACTTGTTGATCTTAATTCATATAGTAATTGAAGAGGAAAATTAAGTTATCGTAGCTTTCACATTTGTTATCACACACTAAACTGAACCAAAAAATAATTAACATATCAAAACATACCTGAGACAAGGATTGACTAGGATTTCATCACCTAGTGGCAACCTTACCCCTTCCCAGCCATTCTACATAGATCTCACCACCAAGGGGAGAACCAAATCAACTCTTTGATTGAGTATAAACTTCAAACTTGATATATTTTGGCTAAGCACTCAACACTCTTATCACTATGGGATCATGAAGTCAGGGGGTAGGCCCCAATATCAAGGCATGTACTGAAGTCCAAAATAAATTTTATCTCTTTTGACAACCTAAACAACCAAAAAATAGCCATAGATTGCCACTTTAGTACTTGATTTACAATCCAAACTCCCTCTTCACACTCTTTAAGGCATAAGACAAAAGTGATTTAAAAGGAATCCTAGGATAAATGCACATTTAGTGTATGGATTAATTACTTTATGTTCTTTTGGTTTCTCTTTGTTTGAGGTGTGAGTTTCATCATAATATCCCCCAATTTCTCATAGGGTATTTAATAGATAAAAACTAAGAAATTAAACCAACCAACTACCACCATCCTCTTCTTCCTCCATGGAGTACAATTCTAATGATTAGGGGTCACCTCATTTTACCCCCCCTCCTACTCAAATTCTAGTTGTATCTAAAGGTGATGCTAACTTCACCACCTTCCTTGACAATAATCAAGTATCTCTTCAACACTACCTCAACACCATGCCTCATCATAACTCCATTGATTCGGTTCCCCCTACCAACCTTTCTTATGGAATGTCATTCCATCTTATGGTGGGTACTACCTAAACCCAACCTTTGTAAACCTAAGCCTCATCTTCTTCCAACAGTCAATATATCACCACTACCAAAACCTAATCTAATATTCTAACCTCTAGCCAAGTACCTCTTACCACACCCCATACTTCACATGTAGGTCCAACTATAGCTATAGTTACCTATACTCTGCTTTCCATGGGGTTATCTTCTACCCCTACCTCTTCCCTTCCCTTTGTCACAACCATTACCTCCACCGCTATGCCATTTTATAATCTAGTGCTTTCTATACCTAAAACACTTACACATATTATCACTAGAGTGATCACCCAACCTCAACCTACCCAACCTCCACCTACCACCTTAACCATACCTTTTAGCGAGCCTACATCCATTTCCCAACAAGTACTTATGACTACCTATCAATATGGGTATATACCACCTTATAATCAACCATTTGTGGCTATCATCTCTTATGGAACACCATATCAACCACTTACCAATATGTGTCCTCTTCAGTCCCTTCTACTACTTATCCTTATATAGCTTCCACTCAACCCCACTAGAATGTACCACTCAATTATGCATCTTCCTAACCTCAATTGGATTTGATCAAGTTGCTAATGGAAAAAATGACTAACTTGGAATCATTTATTTTTAGATATCATACACTCTTATCGTATGACCAAATTTTCAATGAACCTATTCATCCATCCATTCCCATCCACTCTTATCCTCCCAAATAGGAATTGTCAAAATTTTCCAAATTCCAAGGTAAGGATGATCCCCAACAACATTTGAGAGCATTTTGTCATTCTTACTACTTGATCACATATGATGATGCTCTCCTCCTCTAAACTTTCCCAATGTATTTATCAGGACCTACCCTTGATTGGTATAGCACGCTCCCTATGTATTCCATCTTCTTCTTCTCTCAACTAGCCTAAATCTTTTTATAACATTTATCGGTAAACATAGCTAAAAAGGTTTCCATAACTAACCACTATTATATCAAATAATTTGATGACAAATTAATTGTTGATTTTATGGCTAGATGGAGAGGCCTCATCAATCAAATCTCTTTCACCTTACCTCAAACCAAATTAATCAAACTTTTCTCTAGGGGTTGTGATAAACATATTGCACCACCTCAAGTTCAAACCTTCTAAACATTTTATGAGGCATTCACCATTGCACAAAAACTCAAAAACCATGATATTGATGAAGGGAAACTAAAATTACGGAATAATAATTCTACTTTGAAACATAATGACCATCCCTCTACTAAAACCACCAACCAATCCAATACTAAGGAAAAAAGACTACAAATTTGGTGGGTCGAAAAACTACCCCACCTCTAATTTTTAACCAATCACATCAAAAAACTTGTTCCAAACCTCCTTATCAAAAGAAACTAACCCAAATTCAAGTACCCCCAAGATAATATACTCCCATTGGAGATTCATATGCATCTATTTTGAATAAACTTCTCAAGGCTAACCTTATCTAACTTATACCAATTAAACCACCCCAATAATTTTATTCTTCTCACCCTATGCCTAGGTGGTATAAAAAAATGACCATTTTTCATTTCACCAAACTCTTAGACATGACATTGATAAATGTAATATCTTTAAAAGTCTTATCCAAAATCTAATTGATAGTGTGGAGCTCAAATTTGATAACCCTTATACACCCCCTAATCAATCTCTTGACATTTTTTATAAGCCTTTCCCAAATAATGCTCCTTCCACCCAACATCATGATAGTAAACCCGAATGTTCTAACTTCCATGAGGCATAAACAATCAATGTTATTAGTAATGTGCCCATCATTGATGAGATAATTACCACTATTACCTAAATAGAGGAAGCTAACGTACCATTTATTCCTTTAGAGACCCAAACAAAGGAATATCATTCTCTCTTTCTATATTTGATGTGACTATGGCTTTATCTACCACTCCTTTGGTGGAAACAACCAAGGAGATACCCATTGTTTCAACTCCTCCAATCCAAGTAGTAGAATCACCTACTTCTTTGAACATCCAAGCCAAGGAAGAAACCGTACCCATTATTTCTCTTGAGGCCACCACACCTACCTCTCCTATCATAGAACCATCTATACCCCCTTTGGAAACCATTTCGTAAAAGGAGGTTGTCTCATCTACCCAACTACTACCTTTGGAACCTTCCACCAAAGATACCAATACTGAAACCACTCCTTCACCTAAGGGCTTAAGCTTTAAGACCAATGATCAAGGAACTACCTTCTTTTATAATCCATTCTCTAGTTTGGTCCAAAGTTTATAGTTCACATCCCAACCTAACTTTGATATAGGCACCTTTTGGCATCAACTTGGCCTTACTTATCAAAACAAATCCAACTCCTCAACTTCACTTGAGTCCACACTTAAACCCATTATTACCACCTTACCAACTACCTCCCCTAAAGTTGTAAATGAATTATCTCAAATACCTCCACCTAAAATTATCAAGTTACCTCATGCTTCTTTCACCAAACCAATCAATAATCTATGGATCTTTCCCACACCTAGTCACACTCACCCTCCTTTAAGATTGGACTTAACTCCATCAAACCCACTGGAGCTTAATCCCATTAATTTCCTTAAGAAGGAAGGCCTACCCAAACTTCCACCATAAAATAGACCTATACCACCTCCTTCCAACCTACCTTCCATATTATGACCCCATCTTTCTACCATTCCCATTACCTATTCTTGTTCTAAAAAACCATCTCCTTTTTCTCTACCTATAACCACTGAACCCTCTAGTGCTTTATCATTCCTAACTAGATTATCCCCATCTACCTTCCCACCTATAATCAAACCTTTTGCATCCAAGTCTTCAACCACCAATCCAATCATATCCAAGAAAACCCAATCAAAACCCCCAACTAAGATCATTCCCCAAACCTTAAATTCCATAAAGAAGCCTACACCCAAAAAATCTCCCATTCCTAAAACCAAAAACCTACAAACTTTAACACCTTTGTTGGAGTTATACACAACTATTTTACAAAGGGTTGTTACAAAGCTCCTCCATTAGCTTACCTCTAATTAAAATTTTTGACTCCACTCAACCTAAACCAACCTAGTTCAATGATAATTTGATTTGTCTTTACCATAGGACTCTTGAACATGATACAAAGAATTGGAAAAATCTACAAACACTTATCCACAATTTTTTGAAAGATGATCTATTGGAGGAGCCCATTTTACCTCCACTACCAATCTTACCATCAACCTAACCTACCCAACCTCTACTCACTATACTACTCCTACTCGAGAGTAAAAAGGAGGAACCAATGTAAATGTCAATCCCCCTTATCCACACCATTCATATTGTTACCCACTCCTAGGCCCAACAAAAGGAAAAAGGGGAAAGCCAATGTAACCCTCCCCTAGAATTACCCTTTGGCCTCTCAACCTACCAACCAAACCCAAGTATTTCCATCTCCACCCTCACAAACATAAAAATAAAAAGTCTCCATTTTGGGAGCCCCACCTCCCAACCCCACCCCATTCATCCAATGGCTCATGCTGAAACAAATTCACCAAACACTGGTGAAAATGAGCCTTTATGATTTAATCAAAACATCACCTCAACATCACCAATCATTAATTGATGATCTTCATTCCAAAAAGGTTTAAATAGATGATCCATAACCTCTTGCATCCTTTATTGGAGCCCTCCTCCAAGCTACCCTTGTCACTTTTAAGGATTCAAAAATCCCACCTTTTCATACTGAAGATACTAATCCTCCCCTCTTCATCACAACATAAATCAATCAAACCTACATCAAATGGGTAATTATTGATGGAGGACCAAACATCAATATCATATCCTCCCATGAATTTGATCAACTAAAATTTCCCACAAACATCATTTATGAGAGTACAATGGTCCTTCACTCTTTTAATAATTTTATGGCCACTACTTTAGGGACTATGGTCCTTCACATCCAGTTGAGGCTATGAACCATTACTAAGTTATTTTACATTATCAAGGGTGAGTTACAATATAGTGTGTTACTTAGATGCCCTTGGATCCATGAAATGGGTTGTGTACCTTTTACTTTACACTAATGCATCAAAGTTGAGCATGAGGAACAAGTTATTAAAATTAAAGTTGAACCTAGTCCCTGTACTTCTTGTAATATGATATATCAACCTAATGATGTTCTTATTCCTCCTTCATCCACCTCATAACCTAATTTTGATCAAACCACTACATAACCCACTATTAGTAACATTTCCCCTCACCATAATGATGAAGCATCCACTAGCTCATGTATTCCCTCATGATAAATTATGGTATAAGATCCTTTGAAATCAACATTTTAATGACTCTCACTGGGGAAATATCACCTTCTCACATTAGATGCATTCATTACTCTACATGAATATGAGAATCTTAAAAATGACCCTTCCTATGATCCCAACATTGACACCATTGTCCCCTTTGGGCTCCCCAATAACTAAACAAATTTTATCTATGGGGGACTTGATCAACCACTTATTTCTCCCACCACCACTCCATGTATCCAACCATTCACCTCTAAATTTTCTTACCTAAGTAACCCAACATTTTCCAAAACCTACCTTTACTAGTGCACTTGGAATTGGTTTAGTCTAAGCTCTATGAATAAGGACCTCATGAGTTATTTGGACTAGGGTTTGAACCACTAGAAGAACCCACATCATAAAAACCTATCATTACCACTACTAAAGAAATTACATCATCACCAACACCATCTTCCCAATCTAAAGAGTCTAACATCATCCCCTCTAAATTTTTTTATCAATACCTTAGCTTAGGTCCCCCGACATATCAAAAAGAGGGACAAAACAAAACCATTCCTCTCATCCACCCATAAATGATTGAATATGACTCACCCATTATTAACACCATTCACCATCATGATGACAATGTCATTCTTACATATTTCAGTGTGGGGGATTCTTCTATCCATAAATCTCTCCCTCCTGAGAACAAAACCATGCTGAATGAATCAACCATTATTATTAATTTGGGTACTTAAGAAGACCCTCAAATCATCAAAATAGGACAATATTTAACCCCTAAAGAGTGGCATGACTACCCTTCTTTCCTTCATGACCATATCATAACATTTGCTTGGTCCTATCAATATATGCCTATAATCGATCCTTGTATTTCTCTCCATAACATCATCACTCATCCTAAATTTAAGTTAGTTCAACAAAAACTTCACCATATACATCTTCACATAGATCTTCTCATCAAAGAATAACTTTAATGCCTCCTATCTATTAACTTTATCTAACCCATAGATTATCCATAATGTGTTTCTAAAATCATCCCCACTACCAAACATACAAGGGGTCTTTACCTCTGCATTAAATTTTGTGACCTTAATATTACTTTCCCTAAAGATGATTTTTCCCTACCTAACATTGATCAACTTGTTGATCTCATGACTAGCCATGAAATGCTATCTCTCATGGATAGTTTTTTGAGATACTGTAGACAACAAAACTGTGTCTACTCCTTAGTCGACTCCCCCCTTGGTCCCCTTGGTCCACTTCTACACATTCCTAACCCACACACTTATTAATTTAAAATAATAAATTATTTTAAATTAATAACACGTCCCTTGACACCTCACCCATGACACACCACTCTTGGATTCCTCACCCTTGGATACCCTCATTTATCACCATATGACTAATCATTCCAACTCTCTCACTAATCTACATGCCTATTAAACCTACCTCCAACTGCTTAACCACGACCACTGAACTCGGTAGATAGAAGAAGGGTAAAAGGTTAAAAATAGCCTTTTTACCCATCTTCTAGCTGCTGATGCTGGTTACCCGTTGGTCGACGCCGGTGGGATCACCGACGTCAGTTGCTTAAAACCAACTTGCAGGCCAAACAAAAAATTGATCATAGGCCCAAATGTTAATTCTCTTGCTCCTGGTATTTGGCCTCTCTCTCTCTCTCAAACACACACCAAGCATCACAGGCTATAGGAACTCTGCATCAGTCACTCCACCCTTGATTGAAACATTGCAGGAAGTCTTCTACATCAGCCCCATCAGCAACAAGTCTTCTACACTCCTTCAACAGCTAAGAGCTAAGTATTTCTACTGGTTTTTATTTTAGTACTCTTAGGATACATTAATAATCAATCCATTGTCCATTTCTAAGCACTATTGACACAACCCACCCTGTTCTTCTCGAAAAGGCTGAAAAGCCTTCCCTCATCTTTATCTCCCTTTCACCCCTGTCCTCTATCTGATCCCCTTTTAAGGCCATACTCTCTACCCTGCAAATCCTGCAAAAACCATTAAACAGACCCAGACTCCTTCCAGAGCCCTCTATTGACCACAACCCTATCCAAAACTCACCCAAGGCCATTGCCCTGACTGACATTGACCATTTCCCCTACCAACATCGACAGACTAACTGACGTCGACAACTTGAACAATTGGTGCTGGTTGAACAACCAATGTCGATGACTGTGGCAGACCAACTGCAAAGAAATAGGTACACATTATCTAATTTCCTCTTTGCTAGTCATTTGTCATTTTTTTATTTTTGACACTTTTACTTATAAATAGTGGACTGTCACCCCTCAAGGAAGTCTTTGTGCTTCTGGGACCGAGCTTTGCTTGGCAGTCCACCTTATCTCTATCTAAGAATCTTTGTGTTTGAGTTTCTTTCTTCTACAGGTGTCATCCTCCACAGCCAAAGAGGAGCTCCTTTAGTCATCTGGATATGGTGCACAAACTTCATCCAGGTACGTACAAACCCCTAACCATTACCTCTTAGTTTCTCATCTCTTTTGAATGTGAAAAGAAAAAAATAGTTAGAAACATTCTGGCACACTCGGTGGGACCCTCGAAGTTTTCCTTGAGTTCATACTTTTCCTTCTAGAAGTCAAACATTCATATAGGTGCATTAGATTCCTTCTTGCATCCTTCTTCTATCTCTTTATTTCAAAAAAGACATCATAAGCAAGTTAAAAAGAATCTCTTTCTTTTTCTTCATGTCACCTTTCCTCTTGCATCTTAGAGTAGTGAAGTTCATGCTCTTAACCTTTTCTCAACTCGTTTGCATCCAAACACACATTTCAATTTGGGCTTAAAATCTATTACATTTCATTTCTGCCTAAATGCATACTTGGCTCTCACATCTACTAATTAAAACTGCATTATGAATAAATCATAGCACACTTATGTTACACAACTAGACCACTTTCACAACTAAACATCTAAACATACCTGAGACAAGGTCCGACTAGGATTTCATCACCTAGCGGATACCTTACCCTTCTTGGTAATCCCACTTAGACTTCACTACCAAGGGGAGAACCCACTCTATTCTCTGGCAGAGTATAAACTCTAGGGGAAGTATATATTGGCTAAGTGACCCAGCTTATATCTAGGCTCGTGAAGTGAGGGGAACTTGCTCCTTAGCACCAGGCCACGTACGGAACCTAATACAGACTTTTGAGCACCAAAACTAACCCAAAACCAACCTTAGACTGCTTCTTTTAGGACCTATTTTAAAAGCCAAATTCCCAAACACACTCTTTTAAGGCATAAGCCAACAAGACTCTAAAACTTATTCTTAGGAATTAATGTTTAGGGGCTATTTGTCTTCATCTTTTTTTTGTCTCTATCTGGTTTTTTGAGGTGGTGAGGTCACATTCTGAGATCTAAAAACAACTCAGGACTTTCTTCCTTCTTCCAAAAACTTTCAGTTTTATGAAGTTTCTAGAAATACATAGTAGTTGACATCGGTTTTCCCACTGACGTCGGCAACTTATCTTCACTGACATCGGTTATATGACTGACATCGGCAACTTTATTCACCAACATCAGTTTTTAAATTGACGTCAATCACTGTCAAAATTTTCCTTCTCAAAATAGCAAGCTAAAAACCTGACCTTTTTGTTGTTAAACACACCAACTTTGGTTTTCTGAGGCTGAAACATACAGTTTTCAGAACCTAAACCCCCCTTTTTTCCATAGATGGTTTTGACACGTAGTCAAACCAAAATTCTTGTTAACCATGCAAGGCAAAAACCACTCCCGCCTTCGCCCTCCATAACAAGTCCTCTAATGGAGTATCATTCAGAGACTGAACAAACTCCTACCCAACCAACCCTGACTCAACCCCCTATTATTCTCTAAGGGGATCAAGACTTTGAAAGGTTCCTTGACCTCAATGTCAAAGCCATTCAACACTATCTCATGAAAAGTCAAACATGAGACTCTTTAGGCAACCCCATTTATGGGATGCCAACCTCCTTAGTTGAGATGGCAGTCGTATCAGCCACCTCCGTAATTCAACCCATAGACACCCAAGCCATTGCCTCAACCAACAACCCAACCATGACCAATTTTCAAAGTGTGGCCTCTCCTTCTATTTCTAGACCTACTTTCATCAGGGTTTCGGTGCCCCATCAACTACAAACTATTCAACAAAGTTCTACACCATTCTAAATCCTAATTGTCTCCATCCCACCTACTCTTACACCCATCAACACAAGGGTGGCTACTCATCCTTTTTCTAATGTTGCCACCATCCAACCACCTCTGGTGACATCAAGCCAAGTTGTGCCTCCTAGCTTCATAACACAACCACCCTTGACTTCAACATCAGTCCCTATGACTAGTTACCAATATGTTATACCTATACAAGTGCAACCAACTACATCATACGCCCCTCCTCACACCTTCCAAGTGCCCTAAAACCTAAGGGGTGACCCACCCACAAATCCATCAACTAATCTAATCAAAATGTTGATGGACAAAATGTCTAATCTTGAGACCTCTATTTTGGGTTCAAGAAATGTTCTCTCGTATGAACAAATTTGTAATGAACCCATTCATCCTTCAGTCCCAATTTGACCATACCCCAGTCAGTGGGAACTTCCCAAGTTTACTCACTTTTAGATTAAGGAATACCCATAGCAACATCTATGAGCGTTTAGACACGCTTGTTACCTTATAACACATGATGATGCGTTATTACTACGCACATTTCCCATGTCGCTTTCTGGTGCTACCCTCGATTGGTATAGTTCTATTACCAGTCACTCTCTTTTTATATTCACCCAAATGGCTCAACTTTTCCTTGATCACTTTTTGATCAATATCACCAAAAAGGTCTCCATCATAGACCTTTACTCTATCAAACAATTTGACGATGAATCAATAGCCGATTTTGTTGCCCATTGGAGAGGCTTAATCAACCAACTCTCCTTTTCTTTACCTCAACTTGAGCTCATTAAGCTCTTTTCACAAGCATGTGCCAAACATATTTCCTCTACCTTATGGGTCCAAACATTTCGCACATTTGATGAAGCTTTCACTATGGCTAAGAAGCTTGAACTCCGTGCCATCGAAGAAAATAAATTCAAATTGTGAAGTAAAAACCCCAACACAAAATCCAATGACCTTTCTTCATCCAAACCTTCTTCTTCCCACTCCAAGTCTAAAAGAGTGGCAAACACTATAGTCGTTATACCATCATCTTCAACAACAACCAACCAATCTCAACCTTCCACATCAGACTACATCACAAAACAATTCCAATAATGGCATGTACAGCATCAATACACTCCCATAAGAGAGTCATATGCTTTTGTGTTGGATAAACTCATCAAGCAGGGAGTCCTCAATCTCCCTCAAATTTGACCACCTCAATTTGACCCTACAAAAGCCATCCCTACATGGTATAGGGAACATGACTTCTACAACTATCATCGTGTCAATGGACATGACATCAACAACTATAAAACCTTCAAAAACATTATCCAAGACATGATAGATAAAGGTGATCTTGTTTTTGATAACCCAAACATGCCACCTAACCAAAACATAGGCATCTTTAGAAAACCTTTTCCTAACCATCCCCCTAGCCAAAACAACATGTAGACCATGGTCAATGACTCCCAAGAGCGTAATATATGTACAGTCAACACGGTCTTTCCTGTCATGTCTAGCCAACCTCTCTCATATTCTAAAGAGGTTATCCCACCCATTGGTCCATCATAGGAAGAAGATCCTTCTTCTCCCACTTCTCTTCCATAGGTAGACGAACCTTCTACTCCTATTAATTCTCCATCGACCTCTCTTATATTAGAGGATGCTTTGGCGATACCAATGTCGATAGCCTCACCTTCATCCTTCTTATCATCAATAGGGGATCATACCTTCCCTACTACTCGACCACACACCAAAGCCATCACCATCCCTACACTCTACCCTCTCGAAGAGCCACAATCTCCAATTCCTTCTCCACCGAGAGAGGAACTCGCCACCTCACCTACTTTGGTCAAAAAAGATCCAATGAGGGTAGACTTGAACCTTACCCCCCATAATAGTAGTCCTCACACCCAACCAAAGAATGATATTAAACCACATCAAATAACTTTTCTCCCACCATCACCATTTCCCTCCATTTTGGGCCCTCATCCATCCACCTTAAAAGGAGTGCTTCATACTCCAACACCTATCAACAACAAGTTACCTCCATTACTCCCTTTACCCAACAAAAACAAATCACCTCCATTACTACCAACACCTAACAAAAACATACCTCCTTAAAAACATCCAACGCCTCCTACCATGAGAGTGTCATCTACGCGTCTGGCCACACTGCCAAACAAAAAGATGGTACAAACGCTCCCTCAACAACATCTAAACAGAAGTTGTCAACTTTTACTGCAACACAATGTGTAGACCCATTATCAGGTTCTTACACCTTGCTATTACACCAATTGTTACAATCCTCTAACATCATTCTTCCACCTATCAAACCATTTCAACCTCTCAGACCAAAATCATCTTGGTTCGATGACACTAAAATTTGCCTATATCATCGCACAGCTGGGCATGACACTAAAAATTATTGTGCCCTTAAGGTTGCCATCCACCAATTCATGGAAAAAGACACCCTTATTATTGAGGATACTATCAACAAATCTCCAACACCGTCTCATGTCTCCCAAACCTTTTCACCATCACACTCATTAACTCTCAGATCAAAACCATCTTGGTTTGATGACACTAAATTTTGTGCGTATCATCGTACATCTGAACATGACATTGAGCATTGTTGTGCTCTTAAAGCTGTCATTCATCAACACTTCAAAAAGGACACCCTTCTCACCAAGGATCCTCTTGACCACCCTCTCAACAAACCATCGACACCATCCCATGCCTCTCAAACCTCATCACCTAAATTGGGATCTCAATGCAATACTGTGGTTCTATTATCACCTTCAACCCCTTTGTTTGAAATCAACACCATCAATGTGGCCACTAGATCACAAACCATGAAGGATAAAGGGAAAGAAAAGGTTTCTCTCCCTTAAACATATCCATTTGTCAAGTCTCCTAAACCACCAAAACCCGAGATTTCAATCTTGGGCACATCACATCCAACATCTTTTTCGACACCAATTCATGACCCCATGGTGAAATAACTTCACCCAACCTCTATGAAGACATATTTATATGACCTAATTCAAAGCTCTCCAAAACATCACCAATCCTTAATCAAAGCCTTATAGCTAGTGGAGGTTCAACCTGAAGACTCCCAACCACTGGCTGCCTTAGTCCAATCATTACCAACCATTGCCTCCATCACCATCCTTAATTCTGAGATTCCAAACTCTAACCTAGAAGATCAGGATCTCACCCTCTCAAACTAAATCTATCAAACATTCTCCCTATCATAAATAACTAGGGGAATTTGACTCTATCCTTACTATCACAACCTCAACCAAACATTGACCAAATATCGACCAACCAAGCCTCGACCAAGCCTCGACTAAGCATCAACCAAACCTTGACCAAGCCTTGACCAAGCATCGACCAAGCCTCAACCAAGCCTCAACCAAGTATCAACCAAACCTTGACCAAGCCTCGACCAAGCATTGACCAAGCCTTGACCAAGCTTTGACCAAACATTAACCAACATCGACCAAACATCAACCAACCAAACATGACAACAACATATCAACCAACTTCTTAATCATATCCAACATGTGACCAATATGGAAAGAATTAAATGAGACAAGTTTGCTCCTAATTGGCTCGGACATTATATCATAATGCACAAGTATGGATCAGGGATTTATCGTTTGTCTTCTCTTGAAGGCCGGCTAGAACTTGAGCCCCTTAATGCCTTACATCTGTGACCACTCTACTATTAATCAAGTACTCATTCACTTGATATTTAACTTGAACTCATCCCTTGAGCAATCCTTGTCATTTTAATCCTCATTCCTTTTAACCTTGTTCCCCTACACAAACACTATGCGACCCTTTTATAAAGTATGGATGCTTTGTCCTAATAAAAGGGAGCCCTTAAGCTTCTATAGTCTTGTCCATGACTACAAATCCTATCAAAAATAAATTGGGATGTCAAAATATCAAAAAGTCATAAAACTATAAATGTAGACTGATCCCTCGAAGGATAACTGCATCATCATTGTTGTAGCTAATATACTACTCCCTT
The DNA here is from genome assembly GCA_037957365.1 of Torreya grandis. Taxonomy (NCBI): domain Eukaryota; kingdom Viridiplantae; phylum Streptophyta; class Pinopsida; order Cupressales; family Taxaceae; genus Torreya; species Torreya grandis. The sequence goes on along the minus strand of JARHVA010006913.1, from coordinate 669,723 downwards.
GAAGGATAGCTATTCAAAGCCCTCAAAAACATATAAAGCAGAATATAGACCACTCCCTTGAAGGATGGCTATACCTAAATATTGATACAAATATCCCTCTCTTAGAAGCTTCCCACATCGATCAACTTCATAAATGACCACAAAGCAAGATGACATGCCCATGTAGACTTCCCGCATTGATCAGTCTACCCCAAAAAAAAAGTCATGGACTTGACTTATAGTCATTCTCAAGGTCTCCTATGAAAAGGGGAAAAGTTATCCCTACTAAAAAGGGTTTAACCTATCCTAACATATCACATCACCTACTCAAGGGATTTTGAGCTCATTTTAATGTCAAAGTGATTCGATTACTTCTCTAACACAAACAATGGTCAATGATGTGATGCATGAACAGGGTTTTTTGTTTCTAAAAAAAACCCCTACCTATGCTATCATTATGGTCCTTGTCAATGAAAGAGCAATGCACCTTTCACTTCTTATACATCTTGGTCACACATAACCAAATCATCTTTCGAACCAAAGCAACCAAACCTTTTTCAGACCACTTATGTTCTCATAGCCTATTCACACTAGTTTCTATGGAAACCAATACACATGGAAACTATCGACCACACAATTTATGTCAAGCATAAACCATTACTTGCTAAAGCATAAATAAACTCATTTCATTTTTAGCATACATCCATTACTAATATGGAAAATTGTTAGGGGTGAAAGACCACGTAGCCAATGTTACAAAAAACACCATCACATAATATGGAAAAGGATGTAACATCATCATACCCTCATCATTTATAACCTGACCAAACCAACCTATCAACCAGCTTGAACTACATTGGTCTGAGGCCCTTCCAACAGGGGCTATGTAGGCAGCACTCAGATGACATGACATCTTCTAGGGTTAGCTCAGCCACATCCATTTGTTCATCTACTCGATGGATAAACCATTTAACCATGACTTAACCTAGTCTAACCCACATCCATAACCAACCCTCTTCCTCTTTTTTAGGGAGAACTACATTGGCCTGAGGCCCTTCCAACAAGGGCTATGTAGGCAGCACTCAGTTGACATGGGGTCTTCTGAGGTTAGCTCAGCCATTCCTTTATCTATCCATCTAATGGACCAACTATCTATACCAACCCAAAATCATGACCAACAACCTTGGAGATCATGACTATCTCCTCAGGCCACAACCACTTTTGAGACAACTTTGCCTTAGTTGTTTTGATTGTATGTAGGCTACTTCATGAATAGTTAGCCAAATTGTCTGCAACCCACATTTCAACCCTCACAAGTATTGGATCGTGAGCAAGTTGATCCCCATTACTTGTGACATTTTCATTTTTTTCAAGAGTACTTCCTGAGCTTGGGATACTTGGAACACGATGACCATTGGAGCTACAACTTAGATCGAATAACCCAATCAACTACAACTAAATGCTGGGGACTGATTATTTTGATTTTATCACTCCTCGACCCTTGACTTGTGACAATTTGACCTGACCATCACGTGAAGTGGTATACACATAATCTCAACTTTTGTAGTGTTCACACTCAAACTTCACCATATCCATCCACTCTCTATCAAATCAACCCTCGATATCAAGTTACCTTCCCTCAACACCCACTTTGAGGGGGAATACCTCATCCCTCATCTGGGGCAACCAACTCCTATTTTTGTCTTGCAATTCACTAGAACAACCAATAGGACAAAAGTGACCTTATCCAATACCTTGGGCAACTTACTCCTGTTTTTGTCTTGAAGTTTGTCAGAACAACCAACAAGACAAAAAGGGGCAAATGTAGACACCAAAATTGTGTTTACTCTCTAGTCAAGTCCCCCCTTGGTCCCCTTGGTCCACTTCTACACATTCCTAACCCACACACTTATTAATTTAAAATAATAACTTATTTTAAGTTAATAACACCTCCCTTGACACCTCACCCATGACACACCACTCTTGGATTCCTCACCCTTGGATACCTTCATTTATCACCATATGACTAATCATTCCAACTCTCTCACTAATCTGCACACCTATTAAACCTGCCTTCAGCCATTTAACCATGGCCACTGAACTTGGTAGATGGAGGAATAGGTAAAAGGCTAAAAATAGCCTTTTTACCCATCTTCAAGCCATCGATGCCAGTTACCCATCAACCGACACTGGTGGGATCGCTGACGTCAGTTGCTTAAAACCAACTTGCAGGCCGAACATAAAACTAATCACAGACCTGAATGCTAATTCTCTTACTCCTGGTATTTGGCCTCTCTCTCTTTCTCTCTCTCTCAGATGCACACCAAGCATCATAGGCTATAGGAACTCTGCATCAGTCACTCCACCCTTGATTGAAACATTGCAGGAAGTCTTCTACATTAGCCGCATCAGAAACAAGTCTTTTACACTCCTTCAGCAACTAAGAGCTAAGTATTTCTACTAGTTTTTGTTTTAGTACTCTTAGGATACATTAGTAATTAGTCCATTGTCCATTTCTAAGAATTATTGACATAAACCACCCTATTCTTCTTGGAAAGGTTGAAAAGCCTTCCCTCATCTTTATCCCTCTTTCACCCCTGTCCTCTATCTGATCCCCTTTTCAGGCCATACTCTCTACCCTGCAAATCTCGCACAAACCATTAAACAAACCTAAACTCCTTCTAGAGCCCTCTGTCAACCACAACCCTATCCAAAACTTACCCAAGGATATTGCCCTAACTGACATCAACCATTTCCCCTACTGACATCGGTAGACTAACTGACATTGGCAACCTGAACAACTGGCATCGACAGAATAACTGATGTCAAAAACTGTGGTAGACTGACTACAAAGAAATAGGTACACATTATCTAATTTCCTCTTTGCTAGTCATTTGTCATTTCTTTATTTCTGATACTTTTACTTATAAACAGTGGACTGTCACCCCTCAAGGAAGTCTTTACACTTTTGGGACCAGGCTTTGCTTGGCAGTCCACCTTATCTCTATCTAACAATCTCTGTGTTTGAGTCTCTTTATTCTATAGGTGTCATCCTCCATAGCTAAAGAGGAGCTCCTTCAGTCATATGGTTACGGTGCGTAAACTTCATCTGGGTACGTACAAACCCCTGACCATTACCTCTTAGTTTCTCATCTCTTTTGAATCTGAAAAGCAAAAAATAGTTAGAAACAGATACAATCAAATCTTAATTACCCCTAAAGATTAGAATAAAACTTTTATCACCCCATGGGGAAATTTCTACTATCATGTTATGCCATTTAAACTAAAGAATATAGGGGCAACCTATCATTGAGCTATGACCTATATCTTTCATGTCCTCATTTATAAAATTGTCATGGATTATGTGGATGATCTCCTAGGGAAATCCAAACATCTCTAGAACCATCTAGCTATTCTTGCCATCATATTTGAATTATCAATCCATTACAATGTTAAGCTTAATCCCAAAAAGTTTATCTTTAGAGTCTTATTAGGAAAACTCTTGGGATTTATTGTCTCTCTTCACAAAATTGAAATAGACCCTACCAAGGTTAGAGCAATTTCTGAGATGCCACCTCCTACTAACCTTACCTAACTTTTTATCATACAAGGCAAACTTCAATCAATCCAGTTCTTTATCTACCAACTATTTGATAAATTTCAACCCTTCCACCACTTCATAAAGAAAGACATCTCCTTCAAATAGACCAATGAATTCCAACAAGACTTTGGTGTAATCAAGGAGTATATTATTTCTCCACCTATCCTCATTCCTTCTAAATAGGATTAACCCTTTTATCTATATATATCCACCACCAATCATTCCTTGGGGGCCATGCTTACTCATCATGATGAATAGAATAAAGAGAAAGTTGTCTACTACATCAATCACACCCTAATCAAATATGAAATCCAATATACACATCCTTAAAAACTTTATCTTGCCTTAGTTTTCATATCCTCTAAGCTCCATCAAATCTTCTTAATCATAAAATATATGTCATCACTGATACTGACCCCCTCAAGTATATGCACTTTAAGCCATATAAAAACCAACGTATGTTTAAATGGCTAATACTTCTAGCTAAGTTTGATCTTGAGTTTCTCCCACAAAAATCCATTAAAGGATTGGTCATATCTAACGAACTGTTTAAATCCACTCTTGATAACCAACCTCTTCCTCTTACCTTCCCAGATGAGTCTATTGTAAGCCTTTCTCTATAAGAACCCACCTACCAAATGACCATGTTTTTTTATGGATCTAAATGCCAAAATGGTGGGGGTGCCAGAGTAGTCCTCATTCCCCTTAATGGAGAACATCTTCCCCTTTCATTTAATATTTATTTTGAATGCACCAATAATGTATCTAAATATGAAGCCTTAATCATAGGTCTTCAAACTGCCTTGGCTTTGGGGATCAAAATAATAGTGTCTGTAGAGACTCCCAACATGTCATCAACCAAGTCACAAGATCTTATCAATGCAAAAAAAATGTCCTTTTGAAGTATAAACAACTTATATATGTAATCTTGGCATCTTTTGATCATTACACCATCCAATCAATTCCTTTATCCACCAAAATTTTGTAGACATCATGGAATCTCTTGCTTCCCAAATTCTATCCCAACTAGCCCAATCTATACTATTTTTTACAATTCATCATTTTATCACACCTTCATATATTAGTATAGAACTTAACACCATTTTTAATGTTGAAACATCACCTCTTGACATTTGGTATGGTCAAAATTTCAATTATCTTGACGTTGGTATTCTCCCCTCTGATCTTTCAAAGAATGCCCATAGAGCCTTTATCAGAGTGCCTCTCATTACACTATTATATAATGTATTCTCTATAAATAAGGTTTTTATGGCATCCTTATTTGTTGTCTCTATCATCATAAATCTTTACATGACATCAAGGAAGTTCATGATAGCATATGTAGGGACACCTTAGTGGCCTAGCTATTACCAAATGTATCCTTCGACTAGGCTACTATTGGCCAACACTTAATCAATATTATTGTGAGTATGTCAAGAAATGCATCAAGTGTCAACAACATTCTAATATTCATCACATACCGTCCTATGGTCTTTAAGTATCTCAATATTATTAGCCCTTATCATAATGGGGTCTCGACCTTATCAAGGAGATCAATCGCCATTATTCTCAATGACATCAATATATCATCACCACTACAGAATATTTCACCAAAAGGGTGGAGTAAATCTTACTTATATTAACTAAAGATGAAAAGATAATTAAGTTTATCAATCACCACATCATTTATTGCTTCGTTGTTCCTCATAAAATCACCACTGATAATGGAAATTCCTTCAAAAATAAGAAATTCTAAGATCTTTATGATACTTTCAGCATCAATTTAATCCTTTCCTCACCTTATTGTCCATAATATAATGGACAAGTATAAACTTCCAACAAAAACCTAATCAAAATGCTCACAAAGGTGGTCAATGTTTTTGGTCAATATTATCATCTCTATATCCCCTTTGCTTTATGGGCTTATTTCAAAAGTATTTAAACCACTACAAGTGCAACACCTTTCCCCCTCATCTTTGGTGTCAAGGTAGTCTAGCCTCTTAAAGACCAAATCCCATCACTTTGTATATCCTTTCATGAAATCCTCTCTAAAAGTGACTATCATCAAGAATTCCTCACATGCCTAGAACTTCTTGAAAAGCATCACCTTGTAATACTCAATCATCTTCATGTCTATCAAGAATGAATCAAGGGTGCATATAATAAACATTTGAGAAAGTGAAAATTCAACATTAGAGACCTTGTCCTTAAGGAAAATCAATATGTAACTAACACAGAGAAGGCAAAGAAGGGAAATTTTGATCTTAATTGGCTAGGATCCTACATTATAACCCATAAATATGGATTTGGTGCTTACCATTTCTCCTCTCTGAAAGGTCAAATAGAACTCGAGCCAATCAATGCTTCACATTTGCATCCTTTTTTTATTAAAAAGGATAAAACTCACTTTTATATCTCACTTAAGCTCATCCCTTAGTTCAAAAGACCTTTTTACCCCCTCTCACTTACATCTCTCTTTTGAGAACAATTGATTATAACTTAGAACTGTTTGATTCATTCATCACAGATAAAACTTGATCCTAACTATGGGTAGCCTAGCTCTACCCATAACATGGTTCTCATGGATACTTTTCATCTTTCTATAGATGGAATCCCATGATCATTTTTTTCTAACCCATCCCTTTCATTTACCAAATAACCTTTTGTGTTAAAGTCTTTCCTTAATATGGGTGGATTTTTTACACCTAAGTGGACTTGTCCATGTTTAAATACATAATTCAAAATCATAGTGTTGCAAACTATTCCCTTGAAGGATAGATTCCCCATAATTCAAAATCGCTTAAAATAGACTACTCCCTTGAAGGATAGCTATAAAATTCAAAATTTTATACCACTCCCTTGAAGGATGGTTAAGAAAAATCATTTGAATCTTCCCACATCGATAAGCTTCAACAAATTACTCCAATAATAAAATTAATGAACAAAAATTATGTCAAAATGAGAAACAAGTAAGCCATAATCATCTCTTAAAAATGCCACTAGTAGACTTCTCACATAGATCAGCCTACCTAGTATAACATCAAACCACAATTGGCTCTTATACATTACATTAGTAAACTTCATGTATTGAGCAGGCTACACATTATTATAAGGCATGTACATGTCTACCATGGGCTTTTGGTCACCTATAAAAGGTGTAAGCTGATCCACATTAAGTTACTACTTCCCATTCATTCTAATACCTATCATCTATGTTTTCTTCATTATTCTCTAAACTTGAGGGACTACAAGCTTACTTGATGCAAAATGATAATGACAACCTTATTTTCAATCAATGAATGCTCTTGTGAAGGACTCTATGGGCTTGCATTCACTAATTTGACTCAACTATGGTTTATTATTATCAGGTTCTTGCTAATCATAAGAAAATGTCTCTTTCCTATCCATTTCTTGGGACATGTGTGACTTTTGACCCAATCAAACATTCTCATGACAAACACAATTTTACACCTTCTCCTACCATAACCTCAAAATAATACCAACAATATTATCAAGTTAAACCTATGATATCACATCTTATAAATAAAATATTTTTATATGTCTCAATACATCACCTACAATATCATCACATCCAGTATTTTAAACTAATTAAAATAGTTCAGTCACCACATTATTATCATCATCATGTCTTAGCTAGCAAATCAACATAAACATAATTTTAACCAAAAATATTCATGACATAATCATAATTATACATGAACATCCTAATCCACATAATTATAAACATAATGATATCATAATCATCATACCTAAACTAATAGATCATAAACAACAATCATGATTCTACTCATCAAAATCAACATCACATCGTAGTCCTCAAAACCATAATCACAAGAATAATCATAAACATCATCATAATTATAACATGAATAATAATAAACAACATTAGTATCCTAATCCACATGATCAACATGAGCATGAATGTCATCATAAATATAATCATTAAACATCATCATAATATAAAATAATACATATATGTCTCTCTCATAAATACATCTTGCCTCATCGACACATAGGCTAGTATCAGAATATACATATAAAAAGTATACATCATTAAGATATCATATATCAAGGATATGCAACAGCAGACCCAAAACCACTTATGCCTACTAACCAATCTGGTGGTGGATCCCCTAATGTACCTACCTATGTTATAGTCAATGCCCACTAAATTGGTGTATCTACTACTAGACCCCCAGCCAGGCTAGCCCTATACTCCCTATATCTAATCACATCTAGAAATTGGGATAACACCATAGCCTCATAGTATTGGAGCTCCTGAATGGTGGCTATGTACCTGTCCTTAAAAGTAATTCAACAACTCGTCCCCCTATTATGGTCACCCCTACTCTCTATCCCAAGTCATCTCACTCTTATGTGACTAACTCAAGGCTGGCCCTTACCTTATCTTTCTCTCATATCAGAGTGGCTACTTACTCCTATAAAGTGACTATTTGCACTTACAATGCAACTACATGTCCCTGTAAACTTGTCACTTAGGCCTATGCCATTGTAAGGGCTATTATTGTCTATCCATATGATCTTCCACCCTATACCTATGCAGGATCAACATCCATAGGCTGTTAGCCTCCATCCCCCCATCCAAAATCTATGGCCACATACTTGGCATGATACCATCTCATATATCCATCAGTCACTCCTACATCATCTATAGGATATCTCACTAGAAGCTCCTCATAATCTATCAAAATAACATCTCAATATGTCTCTAGAAGTGGGTACTCTGCATCTTCCCTCATATAATGCTAAACATCTAGGGGTGTATCCTACACTATCCCAAACTACCTCTAAACTTGATCCACTGGGATATACTCAATATCACCATCCCATCAGTCAGAAACCCACCACCAACTCTATAATGATAATATGTGGTACCTATAACTTATCCATAGGGGATAACTCACATAAGGTCTCCATACCATATCTCCTCCCACCAAGCTATCTAGAGCATTTTGAAACTAATCTATATCCCTTGATCCACCATGAGCCCCTAATAGTGCAAAATCACCTCACCACCTTGTGAAGCCAACCTAGTAGTCCATCAACACATATCCATCCCATGGGAGACCAAGTGGTCTTAGTACCCATATGTTCTCATATGCCCAATAGTGGATCACAAAGCCAATGTTAATCCCATATCATCTTCATGCTCTAAAGGCCCAAAACTATCTATATATCTTAATAAGTAACATTGGGGCCCATCTAAAAAACATACCCCTTAAAAGCATCTTTGTTGGCACTCCTAATAGTAAGCATGGAAACTAATCGCTACTCAATTTTGGTACTATAAATTATTATATGCTCATCATCATCATGGTTACAAGGCATCTATCATATGGGGCCCTCTGGTACAATGGCCCATAATACACTCCACTAGTATGGTATCTCACCTAGACTTGATCTGCACCATATATATGGTTTATTTAGTAATCCTACTCATCACCCTCAATATGGTATATTAGATCATCTGAAATGGAAATATATGTAATCCTATGAACATCCTCTAATAGAATATACATCTCTCTAATCAGTAATAAGAATGTATTTATGGTAGGGTCCCATCTCTTGATGAGTGCCACAATCATCAGCGCATCATGTGTAAGGTGTTGGTAGTGTATCATGGCCATTAAGCCCACATCCTCCATCTACATCCACTCTACATCTGTCATCCTTTCATGCACCTCTATGAATATATTAGGGAATCAGTCCCTCATTTGAGTCCACTCATAGGCCTACATGATAATGACATTAACATTAATATTTATAATTTACCCTCTCATACTTGATACACACCCTTAACCTTTATTTTCACTCATTTTTACACATCTTGGTTAACCTATAATCTCTACCTCAAATTCATTCTTTCATCTTTCACCCTTCTTTCCACCCTAACATTACATTTTATCTTAGACCTATTACCCACCCTTACCTATTTTTCACCTAGACCCCTTTTCATTAACCTTGATGGCTTATGGGGTTGGCCCTCTTTTGTCTAACCACCAATGGTTTAGTGAACCATCGGATGTCCTTAAGGCTATTTGGCCCCCCACAGTCAACTATTGATGGTTGGTTCCAACTACTGACAGTCACTATGTGTGACCACTGATGACAAAACCCAACCACTTGATCCTAACCTACAAACTATAAACTAAGATAAACATGTAATAATACATCATTTCCTCAATATTTACTTCTTATTTTCACTTACTCACCTTCCCCCCTCATATTTCTACCCATTTTACCCATTTTTCACCTATGACTACACTTAGGGCATCCAAGCCCCTACTTGGTATTTTCCCCAACCTATTATTACCTTCACCAATCTTCTTTACCCTTTTCCTATACCTAAATTATTACCCTTCTATAAATATTAAAAAAAACCCTACCTCATTCCATGATCGATGGTGTGGTTATACCCCTCTCACTATTTCTTGGCCACATCCTCATCCTCCCTCCATCAAAATTAAACCCATGCACTCAATCACTCAAGACATTCTACCTCAATAAGATCACCAACAAATTGACAAAATGCATAAACTCACTAGAGATAAAATTTTCCAAATGTTAATGAGTGAAAATTAACTTTTTGTTTTTACTTTTGACATTTAGCTTTCTAGGGTTTCACCCTAATCATTGATGGTTAGGATAACCATCGACAGTTTACCCTTTGGGCACCCTAAGCATTAATAGTTAGGCTCCCTTCACCTTTCTCTACACTTTTCCCACCTAACCTTTCATCATCAACCCACTCGTACCTAGAACTAAATTTAGCCTAATTTTCTTCTAGACATTCATATCCATGGAACTATGTAGGTAGTGTTTACTCACATTATATAGTCAGAGTCAACTTAGCCACCTTTTTATCCCAAAACCACCCATCGTATACCATAGCACATCCACCTTAATTTGGGTTGGTTTTGACCTGATCTCTTTGTGTATTTCATTCTATCTTTATGTTATCCTTTGACCCTACTAACCAAAATTTTCAAGTTGACTATTATCATTTTTCACCACCTCATGCCTGACTTGACCACTTAAGTTGTTTTATAGGAATACTTCCTAGCTTGGATACCTATAACCTACCCCAACCTTGCCTAAATGGCTTGATAGGCATAACTTGATCAATTATGACCAATGTTGTGGATTGGTTACCCTCTCTAGTCTTTCTAAACCCTGACCTTATTTTACAAAATTGGTAATGTTCATCATTCAACAATCTAGATATCACTCTTCAACACTTTTTATGTATGCAATTATTTCTCCACTACCTAACCTCTTTCATGTTATCCACCTTATACCAACTATCAAACCCTGACCCAATTTTATCTATGCCTCATCATCTCTCAGTTTAAGGGGGAATACCTCCTCTCCTACTTAGGGAAATTAGAACTAGACTTTTACCAACTTCATATTTTTGTTCTATAGATTTCCTAAAGCTACACAACAAAAAAGGGAAAAATTTAGACACCTAAAACTTTCACATGTCAATTTTTAGTGTCATGATACGTTTAGACCTTTATCTAGACCCTTTTATAGCTTAACATTACCAAACCCACTTAAAATGAATCATCTAATTCACCCCTTTTCCTCTAGGCCTATGACAGTCAATGATTAGGGTAACCATCAATGGTTGGATTCCCCACCTTGCCTTACAAACTTTAAAACTTTTCCAACTATTTGTGTGAGATTAGCAACTCTTAAAATGGTAACTTGTATTTAAAATGAAGCTTTTAAAGTTATGAAAATAGGAAACTTTATCCTTCATCAAATTAGTAACTTCCTATATCTCATTTAGTAACTCTTTCCTATAAAAGGAGTATAGAAGGAAGTGAAAAGGGAGGATCAATCAATTATCAAGGATTCAAGCTTTATTTAAAGTATCTAACATATATAATATGAGCAAGAATTACCATTAGAGATCTAAAATTTTGTCAAAATCACTTTAAAAGGCCTGAAATATTGCTACTCAATCCACACCACCCTAGGATTCCTCTAATTAGTTCTAGGTATTCTAGTGTTTATGTTCTTTGGTTTATCTAGTTTTTAATCCCTTTACCTTATTAGATCCACTAATTCCCCACTTTACACTTCCCAACCTTGTATCCAACCTATATTTGACCAAAGTCCCATTTTTTACTCCTTGAGTTATTCACCCCAAATTTGCACAGGTAACCATCAATGGTTACTTAATTATCGATAGTCATCTATAACCACTGATGGTTAACCAACCATTAATGATTTACCTTAACCTCTTATGGTTCTCCTAACCAATGATAATTCTTTGTGGCATCATTTTCTATAATACATTTTTCACCCTTTTACCTCAAATCAAACTCCACTTTTTATGCTTCCCTCTAACCATAGTACCCTTTTTTATTTTTTAAACCTAATTCTAACCACCCTAGCATCAAATTACTATTTTTTCTTTAATAATCAAGGTATCTTTTAATTTATATCATTCCTTTACATTCTAATCATTGAATGTACATATCTTGTTTAATTTTAGACTTGATTGTCATAAAAGTGGATTGATAACCTCCTAGCAAGCATTATGCTTTTTGGATCTAGCTCATGCTAGGAAATCCACTCAACCAACCATCTAATAACCCCCTTTTAAGTGTCTATGGTATTTGTATGTTATTCCTTCCTAGCCAAAGAGGAGTTCCCACTTTCATCTAGATTCACATGTGTTTTTCATCAGGTATTCTTCTACACACCCTATTACTATATTTCTTTTTTTTTAATTTTAAAATTAAGAAATGAGTAAAATAAACTAAAACACTCGACACCATGTGCCCACTAACCCATTTTATACCAAGGTCACTATGAATATGGAAAAATAGGGTTTTATCATTTCATAAGGATTGATAGTCCATGACCAAAATCTAAATGCACCAAAGTGAAGGTGAATTAAAAACTAGAAGCATCCATTTGGTCGCATCTTTTTCTATCAAGTATTTCATTCAAGTCACTTACATCAAACTAATATAATAGCATCGATGCAACTTTCCCAAGTTGATGTTAGTATCGATAAATCCAAAAGCATTAGATCTAGAATTTGATGACTATTCTAGAACTATATTCTAGCCTTCTTCCTACCTATTCCATATCCAACACTATGTCACCATCATAATCAACTAAGTATATTAATTATTTATGATTTCCATACATAGATTAGTTGGAGTTTATATATTTATACTATCTCAACATGATAAATTCAATGTATGATTATATCTGAGATTAGAATCTAATTAGCTTGCTATAGATCTTATTATCACCCTCGTTCCATTTCATTTATATATATCCCATTAATAAAATATAGGGATAATAATAAGATCACCTAGATTTCATTTTAAGGTTAGACATTTGGTGACCCTAATCTTTAAACACTGACCTTAGGTCACTTAGGGTTTAATGATTATTTCTATTACTAATCCCTAATTTCATAGAATATGAAAAACATTGATGCATATATTACCCATTTTAGATTCCAATATGTCATAGTTGTTATGGTTTGATACATTACTTCTCTTGTCAAATATTATAAGAAAATTTTTTCCAATAATGAGAAGGATTTAAACAAAAAACACCATTTAATATCTCTACAAAACTCATTTTCTAATTTTATAAAGCCAATATCTAGATGCTAACATGCATGCTCTCGACCATTTAACCTACCTAGGTCTTATTTAAATGACCACTACCATCCTTCACCCATTATTACCCCATGAATTACATTGGATTGTATGGTCTATGTTGTTGCTACTCAAAGAATTAAAATTGCTCAACCCACTCCAACACATGTCAATTTTAAACAAGTGCCACCTAAACCTAAGCTTGTAATAAAATCTAAAGGATATGATATTTTTGAACAATTAAACAATACACATGATAATATTTCAATCCTTGATCTCTTAAATAAATCTACTATTTATTAGGATATCTTATATGAAGCATTGTGTGAAACACAAGTTCCAACTAATATTTAACCTACCTATTTTATGGATGTCATGAAAGATCTAAAGAACAATGCCAAACTCATTGAATTTGATCCAACACATTTACCATATATATATAATATTGAACAGAATTTTCCTTTATCCATACAAGTAACCATGCAAAATAAAGGCATCAAAATGGTAATCATTGATAATGGATTAGGCATAAACTTTTTTAGTAAAAAATTTATAACTACCAAGGGTATAGGCACTAATATTATTCATAGTTATGCACATAAAAGGGTTTGATAATTCACATAGCCCTCTAATTGGTCAACTCAAATTAGATGTAACATTGGGAAATAAAACCATTTCCACTACTTTTCAGGTCATGTCTCAATCATTACATTATTACTTAATTTTGGGTAGACTTTTGATACATGTAATGGAAGTTGTCCCATCAACACTTCATCAATGTATCAAATTCATACATGATGGGACCTTATTATCCATTCCCCATAATGAATATCCCTTGAAAATTTTCAAAATGATAAATTCTAAAGCTAAGGGCATTCATATAGTGGTACCACCTCAATAGTGCATCTCTATTGCATATTCAATCATTTTTTTTGATAGGTTAAAATGGGTTGAAGGGACCCAGACCCTATACAAAAGAGAGCAAAATAAAAAAATGAGAAATAACAGAAAAGAAACTAAATGAGATAAGGGTAAACACCCTAACAACCAAGCTAACTACTATTATTCATTAGCTAAAAACTAGCTGAGAGCACACAAAAATCTAACCCAAAAAAATAGGAATAACTAGAGTTATTCCAACTCAGAGTAGGTGACCAATTACTTGGCCATAGTATTAAATTTCTTATGACATTTTCCTCTAGTGTGGCTACCAATATATTGCTCTGCCACTTTTTCTAGCTTCTTCCTTTTGAGGTCCACACAAGGGGAATCCTTAATGATATCCTCAAAAATTTGGACATCCTCCTCCCCTATATCCTTCTAAAGAGAATCTTCACTAGATTTGTGGGTCTTAGAGATCCTAACATCATGTATAAAAAACTTGTTAAAACTAAGAAAATTACTTGGGGATCCTGCCATCATGCATAACAAACTTGTTAAAACTAAGAAAATTACTTAACCTCTCAAATTCCTCTAAAACTTTGCCACAGAGAAGATTTTGGATCATAATTTTTATATGTAATTTTATAAGGGAGTCTTTAACACCCTTTTTATCATTAGCCCCAAGGGAAGTTTTACCTTTAGAGGTGAAAGAAAGGATATCGAGATCAAATTTATCATTATGAACCTAGGCGATAGAAGCCCCTAGCTAATTTCCTTAATACTCTTTTTCAGAAGCTAAGGAATGAGTGCCCTCTACCTATAACTCCTCTTTGTCACTATTGATATCAATAGCCTTGAAAATTTTCATGGACAAGACTAGTTCCCCCTTTTAATTAATATAAAAATGAGGCCCTAGTGGTTAAGATCCACTGTAGGGTTCTTGAAATTTAAAACCACATCCTCTAGAGATTACAAAAAAAGGGGGGGATAATGATGAGATTCCCCTTGAAGTGGTTCAAAAGAAAAAATTTATGTGAATAGATAATGGTATGCTTACCTTCCAATATTATATACCAAATTATTTGTTGACATACCTTTGGCCATTTCCTTGGAAAATATATGTGCATGTAGGCTTTGTTGGATAGAGGTTTTATCCTATATTTCTTTTTCTCTTTCCTAAATAAAATTTGCATTAGCTCCTCCTTGTTGCACTTGTATTTAAAAGCCTTCACTTCATGGCATTCCATTCTAGTTATCTCCCTAATTAACTCCTTGGTTATTTGAATTTTTAGCCCATGCATTCTCACCTCATGATCATTCTAACCATAGGAAAAATCCCTTGAAAGTGATGTATCATGCCACACCAGCCTTTCCATGAATGGGGCTAGACCCCCTTTAACTAATTTATGCCAGACATGATCATTTTTATTTATGTTAGAATATGAGATTGATTCAAATTTAGCTCTATCACCACCCATTTTTACTTTATTTTTGTTGTAATTTTTTCAAGTGTTCTAGGAAGCTCTAGATGGTATTAAAAAATAGACACAAGCAGAACAATGATTAGTCCCAAGATGGGTGAGAGGGCATGATGACTGGACCTCATTCCATGCCTTAGAATAAGAGGATTTACACATGTGTAAATCTATTTACATAACCCACAATCTAGTCTTACAAGAATTTATCATCATGAATTTAAATGGTAAGACCCTTTTTCTTCTCGATAATTCAGATGATGTCATTTGGAAATTCTCCCTCATGTAAAGTGACATAATCACTTCCATGGACCCATATATTTGTAAGACAATAATCACCCCTATTTATTTCTCTATAAATATGATCAATAACAACACATTTAAAAAGGTTGATTAGGGATTTAGCATCACTAATGATTCCTAAAATTTTCTAGAAAGGTTGAGATAGGCCCTTAAGGCAATTAATGATATTCATTGAGTCCCATTCTATATGAATAAATTGAGAACCAAGTTTAACCACCTTTTCAGTGCCTCATAGGGCTTCCAAATATTTTTTAATGTGGTTGGTTTGATTACCAAGAGGCCCTACATAAGCTGCTTTGATATTTCATAAAGAATCCCTGATCAGACTCCTACCCCAGCTGGGTCAAGATTCCTCTTTATTACCCCATAAAAATTTAGTTTGAACCATTGAGGAATGGGGGGAGACCATTTAAATATAGATATATCCACCCATTTATCTTTGGCTTTTCCTAGGATGACCAAATTAAGACATTTTAAAGTTAAAGAGGAAATAAGGGATCTGGACTAGTAGAAGGTGTGAGTAGAGATCAACAAGTTTTCTTACATGAAGGCCTTGATCATTTTTAATGTAGACTCAAAATGAGTTTGAAGGCCATCAAATATGTAAGAATTATTGGCCTTCTAGATGCCCCAACAAATATGTGGTAGGGCTAGATTCCACTAGTGAGTTAATGAATGTTACTCATAAGGGGGTTTCCATTAGGTTATTAAGTCCATAAAAGATCCTAATAAAACCCATGAAATGTTAGATTCATTGAATACTCATTGAAATATAGTCAACTTAAATAGACAAAAAGGAAAATATGTTCCACTATTTTTGCTACCTATTTTCAAGTAGAGCATCAGTTAGGGATGGTTAATCCTCTTTTGATAAGATTATCCATTGTTAAGATCTTATTTTAAGTAGCCAGCTAGAAAAAATAATTGATTTTAGGGATGAGGTTTTTTTAATCCAAAGAGATTTTCAATTGAAATCCTCCTCATCCAAATTCCAAAAAGAAAAGAATCTTAATTTCACTGAGTAAATCTCATTGGAATTATGTTAGACAACTTTGTCTTCTCTAGATGCCTAATTTATATGAATGTGTTAGATGGATTAATTCAAATCTTGGAGCATAAGGGTTTGGTGCTGATATTATCCAGGTTTAACCAAAATTTTCTAGCACATTTTCCCATTTCTAATTTCCCAATAATCCCTTACTTTAAGATCATAGTTGTTTTTTAGAAAAGATATCAATTCGAGATCTTGGATAGTGGATTTTAGTGGGGTCAAGATATATGAATCACTCCAAAAATCCACCCTATTACCTCTTCCAACATTCCATTTGAGTTTATTGTTAAGGAGAATATTACTTGTCTACAGTGCTTTCTAGAAGGTAAAATCGTTAACAAGACTTGGGTCTGCTAAAAAATGGAAGCCTTCATCTGAGGAGAGGTATTTGGCCCTAATGATTTTGGTCCACTAGTTTTCCTATATAATCACTCCCCAACCTTGTTTTTACAGGAGTGCTTGGTTCATGGTTAAAACCCTTCTCAGTCCCAGACCACTCGAGGAAATTAGATGGCAGACATTATCCCAAGAAATGAGTGGAAATCTAAATTTATCCTCTAAACCTCCCCAAAGAAAAATTTTCTAGATACTCTCCACCTTATCAACAATGGATTTTGGAATGATGAAAATGGATATGAAATAAATTAGTATAATTTAAAGGGAATTATTTAGGAGTTTGACTTTACTAGCTTGAGTTAGTATATTCCCTTTCCACCTGGCCAACTTCTTCTAAATCCTATCAATGAGATCCATCCAAAAAGAAGATTTTAATGAGCCATCAAATAGGGGAATTCCAAGATAAGTAGATGATAAATTTGAAATGTTACAACCCATAATGTTAGTAAATTTAAAAAAGAGATCTGCCAAAGTGTTGATGAAGAAGATATAGCTCTTGTTAAAATTCATGCTTTGACCAGACACCCCTTCGTACATCTCAAGAATCTTCTTGAAACATCTAGCTTCAAAAATTGAAGCTTCTCCAATCATTATAGTATCATCATCAAATTTTTGGTGAGTGATGGGGTTGGTGTTTGGGGTATAGATGATACCCTTGATAACATTGGAAGAGCTAGATATAGAGATAGGTCAGCTTAAGGCCTCCACTAGGATGATAAAAAGATAGTGAGAGAGAGGGTCCCCCTATCTTTACCCTCTTCTAACTAAAAAAAATATATTAGGGCACCCCATTAACTAAGATTGAGAATAAATGGTTTTAAATACAAGTAGAAATTATTTTTATAACCCAAGGACTAAACCAAATTTTCCTTAGAATGTTTTTAAGGAAAGACCAAGAGACCCGATCATAGGTTTTGTTCATATCAAGTTTGAGAAACATGCCTTATTGATCTGAATGAGAAACTGAGTAGATGGTTTCATGAACAATAATGATCCCATCAGTAATCTATCTACTGAAGAAAAAAGTGCCTTGTTGCTCCACTATAATTTTGACTTGAATAAGCTATATTTTGAGGGTGAGACTTTTGGAACAAATTTTATACAAAGTGGAACACAAGCTAATGGGTATAAAATATGATCCCTTAGATGCCCCTTGTTTTTTGAGAATTAGGACAATAAAAGTGTTATTGAAATCTTAGAGCATGGATCCTATTTTGAAGAATTCAATTATAGCCAAATAAATGTCATGATAAATAGTGTCCCAAAAAACTTGGAAAAAGAAAGGAGGGAAACCATTAGGCCCAGGGGCCTTCTCCCCTTCTAGGGAGAAAATGATAGTCTTATTCTCTTCTTTTGAATGGGGTTTAAGGATTTAAACATTTTCATCTTATGTAAGGACCCTAATGAAGAGGTTGACCATTTGATCCTTAAGGCTAGAATCTTGAGAATAGGAATGGGAGAGCAAGGATTTAAAAAAAATTACTAAATATGGAGACATTTAATCCTCCTTCCTAAACCAAGTTCCATCTTCACCTTGAATTTATTTGATGAGGTTACATTTCCATTTTTTGGATGCTGTGGTCTAGAAAATTTTGTTGTTTCTATCTCCTTTAAGCCACCACTTTCTAGATCTTTGGTGCCAAAACATTTCTTCTTTGGCCTCCAAATTGTGAAAACTACTAAGAAGATCCTTTTCCTTCATGTGGAGATCATCAAAATAGCCTATGTTTGAAATCTCTACCTCTACCTTATGGATTTATTATTTAATAATTTTTTTTGAATAAAAATATTCCCAGAAATGTTCTTATTCTAGATTTTAAGCATATTTTTGACATGTCTTAATTTAATTGCCAAAATGGACATGGCTGAACCTTGGTAGATGATACTTTGCCACTCCTTAATATGATCTTATATAGGATAAAGGGATACCCATATTTTTTAAAATCTAAAAGGAATAGACTTTTTTTTTAAATCTCTATCACTTTGGAACAAATGTGGATTATGGTCGGAACCAGTCATTGGGAGGGATGAAATGAAAGTGGAGAAAGAATGTATCCAGTTCAAAGGAATTAGAAATTTGTCTAGTCTTATTTGAATCTAATTTTTTCCAAGCCTTCTATTTGAATAAGTAAATTGGTTGCCTTTGAGTTAAACATTATGGAGATTATCTCTAGAGATGAATTCATGCAAGTCCACCATAGTGTCAAGTTTAAAATGGATCCCCCCTTTTTTCCCCCTAGGAATAAAGGTGAGTTAAAATCACCTGCAACCATCCAATCCAATTTATTGTATTATTTATTAATATCAATCAAATATTCCCATAAGTTCTTCCTTTCAAATTTTTAATTTGGTGCATACACATTAGTGACAATCCAAGATATATTCTCTCACACATAAAAAAAAAGCATAGATATGTGCTTATACTTTTTGGGAGATGCACTCCCTTCAATATAATAGGATCCTAGAAAACTACCATACCCATTGATGCACCTCTAGCACTATTACAACTATAAGAATAACTTTCCTAGATCTTGGAATCAACTCTCCCAAGTTTCTCAATAGACATCTTGGTTTCTTGTAGTAAAAAAATGTTCAGTTTATGTTTCAAGATGAGGTATCAAGCCAATCTTTGTTTTATAGGATTATTTAATCCCCTTATGTTCCAAGAGAGAACTTTAATTTTTTGGGTTTACCTTTTTATTTTTGTTCACTCCTAAATTTTGCTTTCTTCCTACCCCTCTTATTTTTCATGTTAGCCCATTTTTATTCATCTTAGGAAGGGCTATCCCTTTCCCTCAAAAAAGCTATTGAACTTTGACCTTTTGATAAATTGAGACATCTTGGTTCACATCTAAATCCCTGAGGAGAAGAGGAATATGTACTTCCATAAGGTCCAGATCATCACTAAGCAAAGATGAAACACAAGGCAAGGGTTAAGAGGAAATGAGGGAAGAAAGAACCAGAGAGGGGTGTTAAGGAAGATGGGAAAACCCCAAAGATGTGAAAGTAACCTCAAGTAAGAGATTATATAAAAAGGGACCAAGGTGGGGTGAAAGAGGGGAGAATGAGGGAGGAGGCAAAGGATGAGGATAAGGAGGACTCTAGTTCTTGAGTACATGATAACCTCATGATTATTTCCATTTTATATCAAGGATAGTAGATGGAGAAAGATGAAGAATGGAAGGAGAGGATAAAATAAGAGGGCAAGGGTGGGGGGAAGAGGTAGGAAGGGGAGAGGCGGGAGGACCCAAGAGGGATAAGGGAGGGGGTGAGAGGAAGGAGAGGACTAGGAGGGGTAGAAAGGGAGAGTGGGTGGAAGAGAGAAAGGGAGGGATGAGGGGAGGAGAAGGTCCCAATAAGGGGACACAATAGGGGAAGGATAAGGGGGAAAATGGGAAAGGGGGTTGATGGGAGGAGGAAAGAGTATGTGGGGAGTTTCTTTAGCTAGGTCATGGAGGGGGGTAGTGAAGGCTTCTTGAGGTGAGGGCAAGCTATGGAAGAATGGTTAAAGATGTTACAAGTTTGATAAATATTTGAAGACCTATCAAAAATAATCTTCTAGGTCTAGGATCCATATTTATATTTGAGAGTGATAGAGTGGATCAAAGTTTTATCAGTGGGAATGAAGATATAGACCCTGGCCACTAATAGACACCTTCTAAGGTGAGTGACTAGGTCAATAAAAATAATTTAATTGAGGGCCTAGGTAATGCCAAGAATAACTTCTGAAGCCCAAAATTCTAGTAAAATTTTATCAAGATTGATCCAAACTATAATATCCTCGAAGAAAGAGTAATGAAGATTAAGACATACCTTCCATTTATGAAGATAGACAATGGATTTTACCATAGACCATAGACCACCCATTATAATCTTCAGAGTGTCATCAGGGAGGGAAAAATTAATCAAGAAGAAATTTTGAGGTAGAGTAATAATGCCCATCTAGCCTTTGGGTTTCCATTTAAGAATAGCCCAGTTCTGAAAGGAGTCGATGTTAGGGTCAAAATCATTAAACTTGGATAAAATTTTGTTAGATAAAGATGAGTTGATAGTATTAATAATACCATTTAGGACCTCTAAACTTACCTCATTTCAATCTCTAATGGGAAAAATAATAGATTTGATAGAAGCAGGATGATGTTGATCTCTTAAGATCAAGTCTTCCCATGAGACTTTCTATTTTACAATGTTGGGATGGGAAACCAATTTTTGTGGGCCCTGACTAGGATCCTTATCTATTGCTTCTGATTCTTCAAATCTTTGATCAAGGTGGTTATCTTGCCTAGAGTCTGTGTTAGGGAAGTGTCTATGTGTGGATCCCCTGACTCCCACCCATCTCTATCATTCAAATTTTCCATACTTCCACTACTCCCACCCATCACAATCCAATGTGAAAAATTTTATTCTTGTGTAAGGACCCTACTAAGTAGGTTGACCATTTGATCCTCAAGGATAAAATCCCCTTAAACATCTGTATGTGGATCCCCTGAACTCCTACCCATCCCTATCATTCAAATTTTCCATAGCTACACATATGAACTAGGTGAGTTAAGTCAATTTTATCCTTTATATCAAAATAAAAATAAGGAATATATTTAAGTGCATATAGATGCACATAAAGATAAAGAACCATTACCAGAAGAAATAATAAAAACAAAAAAAACTCCAATGTTTGAAATTCTTTTATTGGTTAATACTGAGCAAAAATATGGCCAAATATTAGATTACTATGGCATTGATGATGCTACAAATTATGATATGACATATGAGAAAATGTAAAATTTAAAATTTGACCCAATAGAGCACATATCACATAAAATAGTCAAATCTATGAGTCTTAGTACATATAAACAAACCCCACTTGCATAAAACATAGAGCTAAATCTAGATAAGGGAAAAACAAAAATAATAGACAAGCATGTAAATGCTTGTTATTCCATACATCCTTCTTGGTTCAAAGAACTGATTCAACCTTATAAGGGCCAAATTTAAGTGCATCATGTGAATAATATGGATTATTATAAAAAAATCTTTACCCCAAATGTTTTAAATCATAATGGAACATGATACCACCAACACTATATTATCTTTGTTACTTGAACATATAATGATTTCTTTACCTTGTACCATACACGGATCATGAAATAGAATATTGCCTAAAAAGGGAGTACCATAATATAATTACCAATAGATTAATGGACATACTATTAATCAATGTGTGGTATTAAAAAATATAATCATATAAAATAAGAATGATGATTCATATGCAATGTGTCCACAATAGGGTGAATGAAAAATACTTCTTATCTTTTAGAAGATAAGTATACCTAAAATTGATAAAAGTATGATGATTTAACTATTACTACTAATATTAATGGGGTATATTTACACCATGTCAGGTTTGATCCAAATAAGCAAGACACAACTTATGGGACTACATTTTTTAAATGATTGGGACATATTAAAAATGAACTAATGTATTCCCTCTTGGGTCTCAAATATTAAGGATACATTTAGTTACCCAATTCTTGTGAACCACATGTTAACAATTCAACTATATGGATATTAGCATACAAACCATAATTAAAACTAAAGTTTGGAAAAAATTAGACAATTTATTAGAATAATAAGATAGATACTACAAACATGTGTACAAAGTTTCATAATATGGGTATACAAATTTGCATACAACATGATGGACATGATTATTTGCCTATACTATTGGCTTTAAATCTATATAAAAAAAACTTAAAATCCTTTATAGGTGGCCCTAAAACTTTTGATGATAAGGATATACTTGATTAAACCTATGTCAAAATTCAAAAAAATTAAAAAAAATCAAAAAAATTCAAATATCCAAAAAAAATTCAACACCTACATGTTCTAATGGATCCTTGGCACCTATGTGTTAGTTCCATGTTGATATATGGAATATTTAGTTAATAATACATACACATGTGTCAAACTTATACTTGAGTGTGATACATGCAAACATATATACATGATATATTCTTATTTTAGATGTTGAGTCTTCTTTATACTTATGTCAAGCAGATATTGAGGGCATCCAATTATTTTATCTTGATACACATAAGTTATATAATTTGATGATGATTTTACATTATCATGTTTGAGCTTAAATATGTAATTACACATGCCTTTATCCATGATTATATCATACACAAGGTACTTGATATGCTATACACTTGACATTTTTTCCCAAAACATCTAATCCATGGGATACTATGACATGTTTATGTTGGTTACTTATGCTTTCCTTCATGCACTTCCTTTAGTGTCTTGCCTTGCAATTTTATTCCTTTTTAGATCATTTTAATATGCTCTTTTACTTATAGCTATTGTGCCTATGTATGATTTATTTGACATTTGTATGTCATTGTTTATTGTATGGACATTTAAATCTATCATTATTACTATTATGGACATTTGACTAAGTCATGTCACTTCAATTTGATGGCATTTTAACATGCCCATTATTGATGATCTCTTTGGACTTGATTTTAAGTGTTATTGTGTGTGTGTGTGTGTGTGTGTGTGTGTGTGTGTGTGTGTGTGTGTGTGTGTGTGTGTGTGTGTGTGTGTGTGTGTGTGTGTGTGTGTTTTGATTTTTGATATTGTGTTTATTACTATCTAGATGTTTCATTACTATATAGATATTTTCATGATCCTTATAATACATCTTAGGTCTACATGTGGTCACATCAATTTTATGCACTTCAATGATATATTTACCTAGACATGTTTCCTTATATATGATACATGGTTACATTAAGAGATTATGCATTTGTCTTATCTTTTTGAGGTGAGGTAACTACCAGTTCCTATCTTTCCCTCATCTCAAAGGAGGGGAAAATTAGTGGGGCATGTCATAGAGGCATGTTCTCCACATTTGGCATAGTTTCTAGATTTAATTGGGGAATTATTTGGAATCATGTTCTCCACATTTGGCATAGTTTCTAGATTCAATTGGGGAATTATTTAGAATCATGTTCTCCACACTCATTCACTATATATTACAATATCAGTTTCTAAATTTAGTGCAGGCATGCTTTGGAATCATGTTATCCACACTCATTAATTATATGGTATTTATATTAGTTTCTATATTTAGTGAGGTAATGCTTTGGAAGCATGTTATTCACATTCATTCAATATATGATAATTATATTATTTTTTAGATTCAATGGGGGTGTACCATATGGGAATGGCTTTCACACATTCATAGTTTAAAAATTTAGTGGGTTCATGGTTTGGAATCATGCTCTCCAACCTTTTTCAGTATTCAACATCTCCAAATTACATTGGGAGAACATTGTAAAAACATGTCCTCTATATTGGTAATTATATAAGTTTTTAGATTTATCATATATAGTAGGAGCATGCTTATGTAACATGTCCTCCACACTTACACAATTTTATGAATTGGCCAAAGCAAATAGTTATATGGTTTAGATTCATAATTGTGGTAGAATTATATACATTGGTGATATTTTTATACACAATTTTAGTATGAGACATATCTAAAGTACATCTGCCTAATATTTAAAAATACAAATGAGTATTAGATTTCAAAACTATTTTATAGATTCTTACCACATCATAAAAGTTTTTATACTAATATCCTATAAAATTTTATGGACTTTATTGAAGGCAATATATTATAGTAGTTGGTTCAATTTTTGGTATGGTTGAGGTGATCAAATTAATTAATATTTCCAACTTTTTAGGTTGTATTTGATTATATCATTTAGCCTCACTAGGTTATAAGCATCATTAGGTTGCAAGTTGAGCTAATCTCAACTTCCAGATAGAAACTCATCTTTTACTTCAAAGATGGGGGATTGTGCCTTCCAATATCTCTACATCTCCTTTGCATATATGCATTTTCAAATATCTATCTACATTTTTCCTAATCTTAGTTTTAGATCCTTGCAATGATACATATTTTTCAAAACAAGTTTCCAATAGTTAATATAGGTAATTTGACACATAGGTTTAATCCTAAACCTTTCTCTTTTAATTTCAATCTATTTTAAGTGATCTCAATCCTAGATTATATGCACTATTTTTAACTATGACATGCTCTTGGTTATAGGTCAGTCATAAGAAAATCACTCAAATTAGGTATACATAAATATATTGTGTACACACACACCTAGGTACACATTCCCTTCATTTAAATTAAAATTTTCATTACTAGATTAAAGTGGGGAAATGTAGACACTATTTTATTATTATATATCACCTCATCATTATACAATTGGAAAACTCAGAACTTAGTTATTTCTCTTAGTTCTATACCTTTACTAATTTTACAAGTCTTACATCTACTCTAAACTATGTCCCTTGGCTTATATCTCTTGGTTTGACTAGTCTTATGTTTATTAATTAGGTTTTTTATCTTGTCTATAATGCTTAAAATATACTTATCTTCCATACCTACAAGTTCTAAGATTATACCTACTTTCCTACTCCTTGGACACTAATGTCCAAGATAGATGCTAGTGTCATTAGTGTCCTACCCAATGGAAGTGTCCAGTACCTTACAGTCATCTAGTTTTCAAAATAAACATATCCTAATGGTTAGAGTAAGTGCTTTAATGTTATTTATTACTCCAAAGGTATTTATATACATACAATATCAATATTATTTCATTCCTTACCTAACAACACAAGAATAATGCCTAGTATTCTTACCAAAGAGCATTAAAAAAGCACTCAATTGAACAAAGTTGACCTCTTTTGATACCACTCATAGGATATTACATCTATAAGTGTAAAGTAATAAAGGAGTAGCCCAAAGTTTTGATTTTCTAAGTTACAAGCTAGGTCACTATTGTACTTGTTTTATGCATATTATCTGACTCACACACAAACCAACACATAGGGGGAAATTACATAAGTTTGAGGCCCTCTTCTTGAATATTAGCTATATAGGTAGTGACCCTCTAATAGTGGTGTGTTTGGGGTTACTTGAAACCATGTAACACTAACCCATTTCTCCCAAGGTCACTATTAAGATGAAAAATAAGGTTTTTTCCTTTTGAAAAAGAGTGACAATTGATAACCCATATATAAATGCACCAGAGTGAAGCTAAATTAAAAATAAGAAGCATCTAGGTGGCTAGATCCTTTTTTAATAGGTATTCCATATATGAGACTTGAATATAACTTAGATAATAACATCAACACAACCATCTCAGGCTGATTTTAGTGTTTAAAACTATAGAAGCATCAAATCCAAATTTTGACAACTATTCCAAAACATTCTTCCAACCTTATTATTGCCTATTCTAGATCTAGCACTATGTGAACATCAACATCAACTAATTATATTACTTCCTTATCATTTCCATACATATCTTAGTTTTATTTTCCATATTTAAAATATCTCAACATAATGAATTTAGTGTATGCTTATATATGAATTTAGCACCTAATTAAACTACTATGGATCTAATTATCACCCTTATACCATTTATTTTCTATAAAGCCCTTTAATCAAATCTAGGGCTAATAATAATATCACCTAGATTGTATTTTAGGGTTAAACATCATAATAAAGTCAATGATCTATTGGACAACTATTTGTGCTAAATAAAATACACACTCTATTCTAATAAAACTAAAATAGGTATTGGTTTTCATGTGTATCATTTAAGGCTTATAGAATCATTCTTTTTTTATGTACATAACTATCAAATGTTGAATTAGGTTTGATTTCACATTGTATGGTTATTAAAATACTAGTACAATTATGATCACATGAATTCATTATAACAAAATACATTCAATAATAGTGTATTTTTTAGCTGAGTTGTTAAGAAACTCATTTGGTATGACATCCTATTAGGAGTATGGTTTGATTTATAATAATTTATATAGGGTACTCTATCCATGATTCTATGCAAGAGTTATAAAAATTGTGAATTTTGTTTTACCTTAACCTTTTAAAGATAAAATTGGATGAAATATAAACTATATAGTAGTCTAACTTTAAGACCTTTAATAGAAGGTATATTTAGAGTATTGAATATAAAAATATGGCTTATAAAATTATATGAATTATCCTTGGAAACTTATATGATATGATGTAAGTCAATCATTAGATATTTTTATTTATAAAATGAATTAAAGACTACCCTAATTAGTCATAAACCCTTGTCTATAACCTTATGGGTGGTTTTACAATTTGCTATAGCATTATTATTTCTTCTAAATGCTATCTTGTTATTAATTTATGTTGAGTTTAGAGATAAGTTCCTTATAAAGTTTAGAGTGTAAAATGGATTTATAAATCTATAGTCATAGTAAAAAAAACCCTTAACCTAATAGGCTTGGTGAACTCTACCCATAGATACAATGAGAAAGTGAGACCAATCATGTACATGAGTTCATTAATTTTTTGAAATTTGTTACACATGTACATTGTTTTATGTTAGAATCTAAGTATCATAACTCTAAAATGAGTCAAAAATTTTGATTTGTTTTTTGGGGTTATTATAGTGGTATAAAAGCCTATTTCTAATATAAGGATCTCTATAAAAAATTGTCTAAACATGTTTTAGTGTTTCTCAAGATGGTGAGGATATGAGCCAACAAATGTAATACTAGTAACAAAGATTTTAGTGGAAATACTAACATAAATGTAAGAAATAACAATGTTGGAAATAATGTTGTTGACAATCATGACATTGGTGGTAATGTTGGCTATGTTTCTAGTACCCATGGTAGAAATGACCATGTCAAAAATAATCTTAATACTAATAATGATGTTGGTGGTAATGCCAAAAATGATCATGTTGATAAAAATGTTGGCCATAATGATATCTTGAACAAAATTTTGGGTGTGTTTCACAATATCCAAATCTAATTAGAAGCACATGGTTAAATATTGTAAAATTTGGAAAATGTGTAGGAATGTGGTGAGCATGAGTAAATACAATGGAATGACCAAAGGGGTAAAAACCCAAGACAATAGTATATTTTTCCTCCCATAGTTAAGGAGCTAAAAAAAAATCCTACCTCCTACCTATTCCCATGAGTAATTTTGATATTCCGGTAAGGCATGGTTGGTGAATCTATAAAATTATTTCATCTTGCACAATATGGTTTTGAATATAAAGGCCCATGTATGGGGTTACCAATTGGTAGGTGATGTTGTTTTGTGGTGGAACCATCTACGTACACTCAAGTATTATGACCTAATGACCATAGATGGGAAAAATATTGAGATATAACTTAGGAAAACACCCCTAAATGAAAAAAACAAATAAAAAATATCTAAAATTTATAGCTATAAAATCAAGGAACTATGACTTTATTGGAATACGAGAACAATTTTCTCATCTTCTTTCATTATGGAAATTACATGCATGATGAGAAAAAAAAGGTAGTTTAGTTTAATCTAGTATTGTGTGAGGTGTTAATGAATGATGTAAACATGAAAAAGCCTCATGCTCTTTATAATATAATTGAATAGTCACATTCTATAGAAGAAAGAGAGAATTGTCATTTGAAAGAAAGATAAGAATACCACAATATCAAGATGTATCATAATCCTAAATTACCAATCCATCATGTGATTAAAAACTTCAAGAAATATTACTTAAAAAGGTTTTTTGAGAAATAATTACAGTTATATAATATTACAAAATACAAATAGAGGTTCCAAGCTTAAAATTTAATAATGGGAACCAGAATCAGTAGCAAGGCATTTTTTGTGGCCCAATTGTTGGAGGAAATATAATACATTTGACTCCATGAACAACTATGTAATGTTGGGAATGTGTTGATAATAATTACTAAAAATATAACCCCTATATATGAGGTAATCAAGAAGCAAATCATAATGTTTATATTGATGTTGATAATAGAAATGCAACCTATTGTCTACTCCAATAGAGACTAAAGGTATAATTTACAGTAATTTACAATTTTTCATTAGATATCTTAATCAAGTATAGTGTAACTAATAGTTTTATTTCACCTTAAATTACTTTTAAGGGAAAAAGTAAACCCTATAGATTAAGATAAGGATTGGAGGTTGAGTTTGACATAGGGAAAAGAGTAATTGTTTTATAATGCATGGAACAAACTAAACTAGATTTGGGAGTCTTTAAGACTCATGTAAACCTATTTTCCATACCATTAGGATCTTATGACTTGAATTTAGGAATGGATTAGATTCAAAAAACATAAATAAAAGCTTGACTATTTAAAAAAAAGGTGCAATGTCTTGATGATTTTTAAAATCATCTAGAGATCTAGGGTGTCATGAGGCTCGTAGCTAAGAAAATTATTTCAGACATGTAGCTAAATAGAGTAGTAAGAAAGGGATACAAACTTTATAATATGAAATTAAATGAATTTTATAAGGAAATAAAACATGATATGCAAGACTACCTTATATTAAAAGGATTCAAGGATGTATTTCCTAAAGACCTTATAGGTTTGCCTCCTTGAAGAGAGTTTGATTTTTATATTAATATTATACTATGATCTAAACCAAAATTCAAGGCCCCATTATCAAGTGAATGTGGTATAAATTCATGAGATTAAAGTATATCTACTAGAGCTAATGGAAAAGGCATTGATTAGTCCAATTGCATCACCCTAGGGATACTTGATTATCCTCCTTAAGAATAAATATTATACATTAACAATTTGAATTGACTAAAAAATGTTGAATAAAGTTTCTATAAAAAACAAATATCCCATTCTAAGAACTGATGATATTTTGATTAAATGAAAGGTGAAACTATGTTTTCCAAGATAGATCTTTCATTGGGGTATCACCAACTATGCATTAAATATTAATATATTCATAAGACAAAATTTATAATAATTTATGGACATTATGAGTTTATTATCATGCCTTTTGGATTAATAAATGCCCCTGTTACTTTTAATTACTTGATAATAAATGTATTTAATCATTTATTAGATGGTTTTGTGTTGGCATTTTTGGATGACATCCTAATTAACTCTATTAATAAAATAGATCATGACCAACACTTGTGTTTAGTCTTGCAAAGATAAAGACAACATAAAATGTTTGGTAAATTTTATAAGTGATCCTTCTACCAAAGAAGGATTCATTACTTATGAAATATTATTTATAATAAATGATTTTAGTATACACTACTATGATTAAATATATTAGGAAGTGGATTACTCCTAACAATGTTCATGAAGTGTGTAGTTTAATGGGATTATGTAGCTACTATCATAGGTTTGTTTAAGACTTGTCAAGGATTTATAACTCCATCATTTCAAAAAAATTAAAGAGCTATTAAATTTTATTTCTATCCTTGTTTTTATGGATCCTAATGGACATTTTAAAATCTTGTGTTATGTGTGTGGTATTGGCATTAGGGCTATTTTGACCCAATATGGAAATTTTATTTCCTAAAAATCTTGGAATATCAAATACTATGATTAGAACTACTGAAATCATGATATTGAATTGACAGTTGTAAATCATGCTCTCAAGAAATAGAAACACTTTTTTCTTGGGAAATAATTAATGTAAATTTTGACCATCACAAACATGTGCATTTATTTTATCAAAAATAATTAAATTTGAGATAACATATATGGTTAAAATTTATTGTATTATTTGATAAAAATATTGATTATGTTAAAAAATATATATATATATATAATAGCTTATGTTCTTAGTATAAGAACCTATCTTGCTTCAAATTCTAGTTTAAGCTCAAATTTCAAATATTGTGTTCTGAACTAGAAACTAAAAACCCTTGAATGTATAATTTTTTTTACTGAATTAATTAAATAATTTATGGATAAATATTATAATAATTATTCCCTACACTCATATGAACTTTTAAAGTATCAAGGTAGAACTTATATTCATGAGTCTAGAAATTTAAGGTAAGAAGTGTTACAAAAAGTGTATATTACACCTATTTTTTCTCATCCAAGTGTCACTAAACTGACATATGATTTGAAAATGTTCTATTTTTATCTTATATTAAATAAATATGTGGATAATTTCATAGTAAAATGTTTGGAATGTTAGCATGACAAAGCTAAACAGTGTCATCCTAGACATTTGTTGTACCCTCATATTGTTATAGAATGAAATGGGTAGTGATTTCAATGGACTTTATCTCATGAGTACCTAGGTCTCAAGGAAGGAATGAAAAAATTCTAATTATAATTGATAAGCTTACCAAGGTTTCTCACATTATTGTAAGTGATCTAACTAATAATGTCCCTACTCTTTCCAAAACATTTATGAAGGATTTTTTTCACCTTCATGGTGTTCTAGAAGTCATTATGTCATAATGAGATAAATAATTCACCTTGAAGTTCTATAAAACCTTTATTTACACCTTGGGAACAATATTGAACTTTATTTCAACATAAAATTAAGAAAAAAAGGCCAAACTAAGAGGTTGAACTAGGTTATGGAAGATATGTTAAGGATGTATGTCATGGGCCAATAGTCTAAATGGGAGGATTACATGAATTTTGTTGAATTTGATTATAATAAAAATTACCATTATATTATTAAAATGACACATTTTTAATCCTTACATGAGCAAAACTTTAGAACTCATCTTGACTAGGATGGTTTGTAAAATTGAGTTATTTTAGGCCCTAAGTTTTTATAACAATATGATAGATAAATACTGAAAGTTATCTTTGGCAGATAAAATATATACACTTATTTAAGATTATCAACAAGAGAGTTTTAAGTAATGGAAAAGGTATTTTTTATATTAATAACTCAAAAAAGTTATATAAATTTTAGCAAGGCATACAAACTAGCTCAGTGTTTTACCTATCCATCAACATTGTGGAAATAATTAGTTGCATTGCCTTCTACCTAGATATTCTTCCTTCTCTATATATAATTCATGTGGAGTTATTAATAAAAATTGTTTGTACTAAATCTGATATTTTTTATTAAAATAATCTCAAGGTCATGGATGAGGAGAGGATTTAATGGGATCCAATTAGAATCCTTACCCATCACTATGTTACCTATGAAATAGAGACACAAAAAATATTGGACTAATGGGACTACCTTAGTGAGAAAAGTGTCACATGGTAAGTTAAAAATATTTTTTAGTTAACACCATCCTCACCTCTTTATTTATGCCTTGGTATGA
The DNA here is from genome assembly GCA_037957365.1 of Torreya grandis. Lineage (NCBI taxonomy): Eukaryota > Viridiplantae > Streptophyta > Pinopsida > Cupressales > Taxaceae > Torreya > Torreya grandis. The sequence goes on along the minus strand of JARHVA010006913.1, from coordinate 637,195 downwards.
TTCCTCATTTTAGAGGGAGTGGATGTCATATCCCACTTTGGGTAGACCTTCAATAATGTACTTATTATACAAGGGTAAGTGCACGAAGTTGGGGGATAATTCCATGTACATTTTACATAACATTATCATGTTATTAAATAATATGATTGTGTTATTTAAATCATGGCTTGATAAATACTGAGCCATAACATGATTGCAGTATTAAATAATGTGATCACATTATTTAAAACAATAACATAATCATGTTAATAATGTGATCATGTTATCATTATTTTAAATAATGTGATCTCATTCCATGTGTAACCAAAATACATAAAAACATAACCCAAATGATAAATTATTCATTTTACATTTGAGTTTCCTTTATTTCCTACATATTTGCATTATGTGATCATGTTTTGGGTTAGTGAGGCTAAAATTTTCTAGAATTCATCCTAAGAAGCCACTAATTGATGATGCCACCTTGTAGAAGAGGTAAGTACTAAAAATTTACACTTTTTAACCCTAAATTTTAGTATTTTTTTGTTATTTTCATTATTTAATTGTTAATTTATTTATTTTGAATAACCGATCCTACTAACCCTCTTTTTCTTCTACCCAACCTTCCTAACCCTCCACAAAACCCTCTTGTTCCTCCTCCTAACCCTCTTACAATTCCTCAAAATCCCCCAAGTAGTTAATAAAGTCTAGTTAACCACATTATGGAAAATAAAATTGAAATCAAATGATTAATTTAGAGAATGAGGGATCCCACTTCCACCAACACCCACTGCACCTATCTAGCCAATTATCTAGAGACATTATTAGGTCAAATTGACTCTATAATGAGTCAAATTGACAAATTAGCTTCATATTAGGATAGTTGTAGGGCTTATTATGCTAAAAAAATGTTGGCACTTGAGGTAAAGAACAAAGACATATCAAAGCCTCTATTTTCCCCTTATTTATTGACCCAGCCACAAATGCACCATTTTTGGTAACTGCTAAACATTTTCCAATCTATCATTTCTAACATAATTTATTCATAGCCAATTTTTGGGACCGATGGTGGATGGTGTTTGATTATCCACCATGTAACAATCATGAATTCCTATTGTATTTTTTGAGGAAACCCTACTATGAGTTTTTTCTCAATGAGATTCTAAACTATTTTGATTATAATGAGTTTTAAGGTTGAGGGAAAGGCTCTATATAGGATCAAATAGGTACACATCATGTGCCTAATCGACTTGCAAGGATCCATATAAAAAATTAATTTGATCTTGAGATCCCATCTACAGTTTAGAAATTTGTGTTGATCGACACTCTTAGTGAACTTAGTTTTCTCAATGATATACTTGTTCAACATATGAGTAGCCTCTCATACACTGATACTAGAGATACACCACCTGGTGTGCATACATGAACCCACCCTTATAGTTCTTATGGAACTATATGCACTAGACCTTTTGATGATGATGGCACTAGTGGTTCAAATGGATTGGATAATATATTTATGAGTCATGAGTTTTTGGCATGTACATTTGGTGTGCAGATATCATCCACTATGCAAATTTAGGTATATTTTATATAAATGTCATGTTAAATTTATGTTATATTTATAAATTTAATTTAGATAATAATTAATTTACATATAAATTGAATAATATATATGTAACTTTTATTTCCCAGGAGGTGATGGTGCCTTCATCATCACAATCAACATTTGTAACATTTGATTTGACACAACCATTGTTTACATTTTTAGATCTAGTTGTTGGCCCATCTACCACTATATCTATCTCTATTATTATGACACCTTTTACTTATATAGAGGTAAAATTTTGAGTTAATATTATGATCTATGCATATTTAGTCTATGTTTACTTGACTTGTAAGTTTAAGCTAAATTTATTTATCAAGGATCTCAAAATTCAAGCATAGTACTATTAAATACACTCTTGGTTTAATAAAGGATAAAAACTTTCCACATGTATCTTTGATACTTTATACAAAAGTAAGTGAGACCTTGTTTACATGAATAGTTGATGGCTCATGTAGACACTCCTCCATTACTATGAGCCGGGACGGATAGAGGCATTGATTTTGTAATGTCATCTACACAGGCACTGATAGAGGTATATATTAAATTGTAATTTTGAATTATAAAAATAGACTTGTTTCAATAATTTTACTAAATACTTGGGTCAGATATAACTTATGTGAATATATTATCTATGTAGGGTTGTCCTATGACATTTGATAGTCCCAATTAGATGATTAGTAGGGTAATTTCTCATGTTTCTTCCCTAGTTTAGATGCATATTTGAATAGTTAAGCCTACCACTGACTTGTTTTAGAATCAAAAATAGATTGAGCAGGACAATGAGCTTGTTGTAAGTGCATGTTTAATTTTTTTTAAATTTTTTTCTTAACAATTTGTTGAATGTATTTTATCTTAATTTTGTAATAATAATTGTATTTGAACATGTTCAGCTATAAGTGAGTTATGAGATTAGGACCCATAGTCTGACCTTGGAGTAATACAAGACATTAGAGGGATCTCCATCTACCAACAGAGCATCCTAGGGACAGTCTTCTTTGAGGAAGTCAAAGAGAGGGAAGCTATTTTATGATTAGGATGTCTTACATGAGATGTGGTTTTTTGTATGCCTAAATTTCAATTTATGCATTTTTGGCATTGTATATGCATATATAACATTTACCCAACATTAGATACTATGTTAGTAGATGTAATTTTTGGTATGCTTGTCATGGAAATCTATGTATTATTGACATTGTACACATGTCCCTATATGATTTTTTAGAGTTTTCATCTGAATTATCTTAATATATCTAATTTATATTTAGTTTTAATTTAAAATGTTATTTTATAGTGTTGTTTTGATCTTCCAAACTATTATCTATCATATATCGTTATAAATTTGTACACAAATGAGGATTAAAAAAAAATCTTTTAAATGATATAAATCTTAGATCTCCCATATTTTTTTAAATTAAAGTTTATTTGATTGTGTGTAGTGGAAATGAGTAATGACACTTTTATCTATTTTATATTTTTCATCACTCATTTACAACATCTAAATTGATCATTAACACAATTTGATTTCACTTAAATCCCATACCCAATCATTTTTAAAATTGTATAATACAAAGACATAAAATCATTCATAAATCCCTAAAAATTTCTCACTCAGATACCTATACCTATAGGTTACCTGATCTTTCACCTTTACCTGGCTCTAATGCCATTTTTACTAGATTTTCTTGAAACTAGGCCTAATACTTATATGCCTTATATCATTCTTGTTCCTTTATATTTTACCACACCTATTGAGTAATCTCTATCAATACCTTTTATACACTCAACTCCTTTTGATGACTATGTACATGGTCTACTTATTTATCTTTGATAAAATTTCAAGATTAACTTCTACCTAACCTTGACTATCATGTATTTAGTATGATATAATGCAACCTTACTGACTTGAAATAGAATATTCACTCATTATACAATGATTCATCTTTATCCAAAACACTTTATCATCCCCTAATACCATCTAATGCATATTTTTGTCTTCTATGTTTAAGAAGGCTATGAAGTTCATTTTCATGTATTATAAGATCATGAAGAATTCCAACCTCACTTGTCCACTCTTTTTCTCAACTAGATTAAAAATCCACTCTCAAACTATCTTATTTTAAACTAGTCAATTACTCATTAGGTCTTCTTTTAACTAGTCACCAATCTCTTAGATCTACTCTCCTTCATTTGAACAATATTATTTAAGACACTTTGGATAGCTCTTCATAAAAATTAAGGATTTATGTAGGTGTCAAAACTTAAAAGAAATAAACCAACTATATGTCTCTAAGAGATTGAGCTATCATTCTCAAATTCTATCTTTGTAAGTTTTTAGGTCTCTAAACCTAGTTGTTGCTCCAATAGGTTAATTTATAAAAATAGAGTTTGTAGCTCTTAAAAATTATATTTATAATAGTATTTTAGCAATTGTAACTTGTTGATTTATTATTTTTGGGAATAATAGAATTTTATTTATATTAAATAAACAAGTCTGAGTAGGATAAATAAAAAAATATTATTCCCAATAAAAGCTACTAATTTTTGAAATCAAATTAGAATTAGAACTTTTATAAAAAAATAGTGAGAGATAGAAACTTAAACCTAGATTATTTTGGACTATTCCAACTAAGACAAGGTGTATAACTTTGTCTGTAAGACTAAGATAGTATCAAAAATAAGACCATGGATTTTATTTTTTGATTGGATAAGAGTGATGGAACTAAACACCCTAGACTCTAGTGCTATAGTCCTTCCCCCATGTTTCTGTCCTAATGATTAAATATGTTTGGGTTTTGTTCACCTACTAAGTGTGAGCTTGTGTATTAATTGTTAGGTCCTCTATATTAATATATCTCCCTATAGATTTGATTCTTCATGTACTTGTATCTTTCATGAAATTGAAAGAAAATTTCAAAATGAGGAAAAGGGGGTATTGTGTGTAAGATGCACTGGACATGATTCACACCCCGTGTGTGGGAAAGATACCTACATACAAACACTTTAAGGATGGATCAAGGCATATGTATTTCTCCCTTTAAGAGTTCTTAGTGCAATAGTGAATGAAATGTAAGAAATGCTAAAATTGGGTATGCTTGAGATGACTAGGGACTGGTGTAAGGACTTAAATTGGATTGAAAGTGTATAGAATAGTTGTATATAGAGAATATGGAATATTTGTTGAGTGGTATTTCTTGTATTCTTTCTTGCGTCAATAATATTTTCCAACACTTTCGAAATGATATTTGAATGAGATTATATATGGATCTATATTGTCATGAGTTAAATGAATTCATGTTAGGCTGACATGCTTGAAGATAAACATATATAAGGAAATGACTGTTGGGGCCTAAGATGCACTTGGATAATAGTGATGAAAGTTAGACACCCTAGGGTCTGGCACTAGTGTCCAAGTTGGGTGCTATTATCCTGAGTTGATAGGGCCTAGGGGGATGGCTTAGTCATGAAGAGAGGGTCTTAGATCAGTTTAGAATCAATTTTGGAAGGTGAAGTGTGACTAAGATTCAATGAAAGTAAGCCTAAGAGGGTCATGAGAGAAAATGAGAGGGACCTAAGGATTGTGTATCATTAGCCATGCTCAAGTTACCATTCTTTGCATTTTATATGACTACATTTACCCCCCTTTATTCTAGTGATGTGGAAAAGTGAAATAATAGGATAAAGGAAAATAGAAAGTATACCTAAGCTTACCTATAAAGGTGAAACCCATGAAGCTTGTGTGAAGCTAAGTAAAGCTAGATAGTGCATAGAGAGCACATTATGCAAGTGTGGATCTATGAAAGGAAAGTGAAGAGTAGATTAGTTATTATTATATGTGATATAAAACAATAACATACAAATTTGAGTAAGAGAGAGAGAGAGGAAGAGAAAGGAATGAATACACCTCATCGAGTACATGAACTAATATAAAACCTATTCTAAAACTGAGTAAGGCTAAGTAATATTGGATGTGTTAGATGATGTTATACTAAAAATTGTATGATGAATAAAGATGCGTGCTTAATTCATTATAAAGTGACTCAAGAATTAAAAGGTTGGCCCTTTATTTCCATCATCACCTATTGGGTGAAGTTACTTGATTGTGCATATGCTAATCAATTTCTAGACTATGTGTCCAATCCCTCTGAACAAGTGGCTCAAGAATACAAAGGTTGGCACTTTGGCTCCATCATTACTCACTAAGTGAATATAGGTGGCTATATGTGTGTTGATCAATGTTTTTAATATTTATCCACTCCCTCTAAATAGGTGGCTCAACAATACAAAGGTTGGCCCTTTGGTTCCATCTTTGCCCCATGAACTGAAGCTAAGAAATGATATTGATATGTATAAATATGTATATCATATGAGATGGCTTTTGAATCCCTTTAATGATTTATAAATTTGATAATGTGGTATGGATAGAAAAATTCATGCTATAAACTAGGCCAATGTTGGCCAACTTAGAAAAGATGGAGATTAGGCTTGTATGCAAGCCACTCTAAAAATAAAAATTTAGCTTATGTGGAAGCCACTCAAGAACTTGAGTAATTAGGAATGTGGAGGTTAGGATTGTATGAAAGCCACTTTTTAATGATTATAACCACCTATATATTAAATTGGCATGTAACTACTAAGAATGCCTGGCTAATGCTATAAACTAAAACAACAAGAAGCAAAAATAGTGTACAATCTACCCCCAATCACTAGTATCTGAAACATGGATTTTGATCTAGAATTTATACCAATTATTGTATATAAAACTATAAGTGAGAACAAATCATGTTGTGCATTATTACCCCTATGTCTATATTCTCTAAGAAAACTATACTAAAAATCATTGATCTAAACTGGTCTGATTGTGTAAAACTATAGCTAAACCTACCTTTCTACCTACTTCTAGAAAAATTGGTTTTTATATTATTTGAATAGGAGCACTAGAAATAGACACCCTAGTGTCTGGAACTATATTACATCCTTAGTTATATTATCTTAAGCTAAAATTGATCACTATTCTAAAATCTTGATTGTCTACCTCGTCTGTTCTGAGTGGTTTGATGACTTGTTATTGTTTTGGTTATTATAAAACTAGATTTTTTGAATGATAGGAGCTTTGATCTCTATATATCAAAACCTATATTTATTTCCCCCTCTTTTAATGGTAAGAATAGGTACCCTACAATGACTACCCTTAGAAGAATAATCCATATAAGTGTGCTAAGCTAGAAATATACATGATATAGCAATGCCAATCAATAAGATTCTCAAGATATACCATGGTTTGATTTGAGAGATTGTTAGATCAATAGGGGTATGCCTAGATATATTTAGAAATGTAATAGAATGTGAAATTTACTAAACTAGAACTAAAAGTGTTAATTATTAGTTGGAGGGATAGAGCAAGATGTCCATCATGGCATCTAAGAGAATAAGAGAATACATGATATGGATCATGACATTACAATAATCAAGAATCAATCAAGTGAAAAACACATAAAGTAAGAAACAAAAAGTATACAAGGGTGGAAAATGGTCCATACAAATAAGGAACATGGACACATGTCACTCAAATTAGAAAGTAAGCATACAAGGCATGTTTAAATGCCACATACACATACAAGTAGAGAAAGCAAAGTTGGCACAAGGGCCATAGGCACATATAAGAGTAAAAGCAAAGGAAATTGGAAAATCTCCTAAGGCACACACATGAATAGAAGCAAAGGACATTGACAAATGTACTAAGGCACATATAGGAGAAAAGTAGGAATAAGAAATACAATACAACAAGCTATGCTAAGAAAGAAGAGAAAGCATGTAATAATTGGAAAGATAGAATCACATATAACTAATCAAAGTAAGAGTGAAAATATTGAAGACATATTTAGTACAAGACTAGGTATATGTTAAGAGATACATAAGTGCTAGATACTAGTGAAATGTTGATATAGTAATCTATGTAATCTAGTAAGTAATGTACATCAACATGATAAATTGGAGTATGTGGTGTAGGAATCACATAACCTAGATGGTGTAGTCATGTAGAAGTTGCCCCTAGGTTGAAGATATATCGATGTGTGTCTCAAATGTAGAAGTAGGATGTCCCCTCAATAGGTAGAGTAAAGAAATCAAGCAGTTGGATGTCACTGCACACACTCAAAGAAGATCAAGTGAAGTATGGTAATATAGATAAAGTGATATACAATATCATGAAATAACAAATGTGATCCCTAAGATAGTATTAGAAATGTAAAGTATGGATGATGCATACAATCAAAAAAAATTTGTTGTTTTTGACATATTTGAATGTTTTTAGATTATTTTGAAATGTTAAATTATTTTTATATTTTGAAAATTTTGAACTATGTATAATCAAGAAAAAGAGATTATGTACAAATAAAGCTAGAAAGAGATGATACTAGCTGATGAGTCTCATGTGAGACTCCCTATCATGGTGTCCTATATCAAGGAGTGAAATCATGCATGATTGTGAAGCATGATGGAAATGTTGAGACTATGGCTTTGAAAGTTGTATATGTTGTAAATGTTTTAAAATATCTAAAGATAAATTGACTATGGGGTCCCTCTATAAATATGAGAAGTGGATGAAATTTTAGGGGCTCTTAGGTACCCATTTATAAGTAGGAGAATCTCTTTAAACATGTGTTCTATGTGTAGATGCATGAGATCTCAATGAAACTACTCTAGGTGTGAATACTATAGCTGGATGTTCTCTAGAATCCCAAAGTTGTGGAGGTGTATGAACCCTCTATACTCATGATGAATGAATCAATTATGTCTAAATCTAAAGTGGAAAAGGAACTGAAACTAGAGGAAAAGCTAAAAATGGTTGCAAAACTAAAACCATTGGTGAAATTAAAATTAGTGACTATAAATTGGTTGATAGCTCTAAAGTGGGGAGTGGTAACTCATATAGAACTCCACAAACTATAATAACCTAATTAGCATGAATGAATTTCATGCATATATGAACTGTATAAGGTACTACTATGAGTTTTTGAATCCATTGTTGACCAGGTAACATATCAAAAACTCCTGAGTTGCAAATTATAGTGAATGGTGTGGCCACAGGTGTAGGACCAACCTATAATGGAAGTGTTATCTCACCTAATTAATTATGTATATTCCCACTAAAACCACTAATAAATATGTCTATCAGAGTGATATCCTACTCTGAATAACCCAAATTCTATATTAGTGTCAAGGTGCACATGTTAAGACTGAAACCATTGTTAATAAGCACACTAGAAATAAGTTAATTATGAATGTGAGTTGTGATAAAGAGTGCATGATAATCTAAATCATCCTCAGTGATCTCCTAATGCAAGAAGGAGATAGAAGGTCTAGCTATAACTCTAGAATTATATACATTGATCATGTTGCTCAAATGATGTAACTCAACTGAAGATGCCCTATATGTCTCTAGTGGTGGATGTGCATGATATGCATGAAGAACCCCTGATGTGTCCCTTGTATCCTATTCTAATTTTTGTGGAAATGGATCTAAGAATATTTTTAATTCTTTATCCTATGTTTGATTTGCTGGTGGAAGCTCAATTAAAGTGCCAAGATCAATATAATTTGAATCTATTAGGTCATATATCTTGTGCTTTAAACTAATGAATTTTTTATTATATGGCCTAGTGCCCTGTGATAGTTGTAAAATGCCTACTAATCATATCCCTTTAGAAGAGGATTTTTTTGGTCAACGTCCTAAATAGGAAGGAGAGATATGATATTACAATCTAAAAGCTACTATAAAACCTTGGCTGGAGGAATTAGAATATGTGAAAAAGTAAACTAAAGGGGTGCTAATAAAACTATTCATTGAGGAGGCTCTAAAGTTGCATTGACTATAGGTTGATTTTACCCTTTAGTATCATTAAACTTGACCTTATATGGGACTTTTTTTTTATGCTTATTAGTTGTGTCTAATGTATTAGTGTATGTTATTTTTCACATTGAAATTATTTTGACTTATCTTTATTTTAATGTGTGACATAATTCAGTGAAGGAAGAAAATATTTTGAACATGATTGATTCATGAAGTGTTGGTAGAAGAGTTTGTTTGAAAAGGTCATGGAACTCCTAATCTACCATGGGTCTAGTCATCTTAGCCAAGATGGACTTATACTGAATAAGATAGTCTGTGTGATGCTCATTTGGTCATTATTTCTTTTGATCAATTTGAGCATAAGAAATGTTATCACTAATAATGATACTAAAGTGTGCTATGAGCATGTCAACTAAATAATTAAATGTATTGACTGACTGATTTGGAAAACTATAGAACCATTGTAAATCATAATCCTTTAGGATCCATGGAAATAACTTGGTGAAATTCTCTCAAATGTGTCTCTAGATCACCCTTGAAATCATAAATAATAATCTAGGGTTGAATAGAACCTTGTGGCAATGGTGTAGAAGTAATGTGACATGCCAATGGTGTATGTAGTAAAGCAAAAGAATTCAAATCTTGTGTAGATCTAGAGGCACCTTGCTTAAGATGTTTCACCTTGGATTAAAGAGATATTATCTATTACACAATGGATACCACATTAGAAAATAAAGATTTACTAGTTATAGCTGGTGGCATAAAATAAGGTTGGGCTGCTATAGGGGGTTGTTGAGACATAGTTTCCCCTATAGTGTCATTTATAACTAGTGGATCTAAAGGAATGACAGACTCAATTTGCTTAGCCTTTTTAATTTCCATGATATGTTTCAAGATAAGAGCATGATATCGATGTTTTTCCCTAAGTCTTTCTCTCAAACTTTGTAAAATCAAATCTTTGTTGAGGACAACTTCATTATCAATAATAGGTAGAAGTGGATCAGTATTCCAATGTGGTTGATCATGAGCATTGATGTGTACATCATCATTGTTATTTTAATATTTCTCATTATTGAAGTTATTCTCATGAAAATTTGTGTAATTTGGATGTGTAAGATTTATAATAGGAACTTGAGCCGGTTGTTTGTCCATGGTGTATGGTCAAATTGAAGGAATCTGGGTGACTTCGAGAGGATTGCCACTAAGTCTTGCACTTCATCTTGAAGGAAGAGATGTAAGGAACTTAGGTGGCATAAGGAAAACAACTTGGATAATAGTAAAAAATATTAAACTGATATAATCTAAACAAGGAAATAAAATATGCATAGAAAGGATATGGTGCTCCCAAACATGTAAGGTGATACCTCAAGAAGAAAAATAGGAGATATTATATGTAATTAGGGATTTTTAAAAAATATTTTTGAAAAATACTATGAATTATTGAAATTAAAATTGAATTTTGTAGGATTTTTAAAAAATATTTTAAAAAAATACTATGAATTATTGAAATTAAAATTGAATTTTTTAGTTAAGTATTCAATAAAAAAATTCAAAATTTTATGGGAAAGTGTTTGATTTAATAGGACCTAGTAGATTTAAATAGGGTTTTGAGAAAAATAAATTTTTGAAAATCACTATGAATTTTTGAAATTTGAAGTGATTTTTTGATTTTAATATGTAACTAAAAGTTTAGAAAATGATTGAAAAATTAATGAAAAATTATTAGGAGCTAGTTGATACAAATAGGGGTTGAAATAAATTTATTATAAAACTTACTACAAAATTTTAAAATTTGAGATAAATTTTTTATTTATATGTGCAAGCAAAAAATCAAGAAATTATTGGATTAATGCAAGAAAAATAATGGGACCTAATGTATTCAACTAGGGATTGAAATAAATTTATTTTAAAATTTAATTTAAAATTTGAGAGGATTTTTTTTATTTTAATATTCAAGAAAAAATTTAGAAATTAATGGGAAAAATCAACTAGGAATTTACCCTAGGGTTTTTAGGCTTTTTATGCAAATTTGAAGTAAGTCAAGTTCAAATGATTTATTTTTTAAAGGAATAATGGAGTTTTATTCCTATTAAATAAACAAGTATAAGTAGGAGAACTTAGTAAATAATATTCAAAATAAAACCTAATGATTTGTGAAATTAAATTACAATTAGACTTTTTTTAAATATAGTAGTGAGAGAGAGAAAATTAAACTTAGCTTATTCTGGATTATTTCAATTGAGAAGGGTCTAGAAAATTGTGTTTATGACTAAGACACTATTAAAAACAAGATCCTAGACTTCATTTTTTGATTGGACAAGAGTGTTAGAACTAGACAATCTGGGCTCCAGTGTTATAGTCCCTCAGTGGTGCTCTTGTCTTGAGGATTTAAGATTTTTGTGTTTTTTTGCTTGCTTAGTGTGAGTCTATGTATCAATTTTCATGGAATTTTTATCAATATATCTCCTTTTATACATGATTCTTTGTGTACTTGTATCTTCTATATAATTGAAATAATCTTTGGAAAATGGGGAAAAGGGGTTAGTGTGTGTAAGTTGCATTGGACATGCTTCACACCCTATGTGTGGGCACGTTGCCTATATACCAATACTTTGAGGAGGGATCGAGCCATATGTAGTCCTACCTTGAAGATTTCTTGGTACAATAGTGAATGAAATATAAGAAATGCTAAAACTGGGTATGCTTGAGATGATTAGGGACTGGTGTAAGGACTTGAATTGGCTTGAAAGTGTATAAGCTGGCTATATGTAGAGAATAGGGATGATTAATTGAGTGGTCTTGCTTATATTCATGATTAATTAAATAATATGTGCCAACACTTTCCAAAAGATCTTTGAATTGGATTATATATATATACATATATATATATATATATATATATATATATATATATATATATATATAGGTCATGGGTTGAATGAATTTGCATTAGGCTAACATTATTAAAGATAAATATCTAGAAAGAAATGATCATTGGGGCCTAAGATGCACTTAGACAATAGCACCAAAAGATGGACACCCTAGGTTCTAGCACTAGTTTCCAAATTGGGTGCTATTGTCCTAAGCTGACAGGGCCTAGGATGATGGATTAGTCATGAAGAGACAGTCCTAGCTCAATTGGGATCAAGTCTAGAAGGCCATAAATGATTGGGAATCAGTGAAAGTATGCCTAAGAGGGTCATGCAAGAAAGCAAGAGGGACATAAGTATTGGGTGTCATTAACCATGCTCAAGTTACCAATTTTTGCATTTTATATGACTACACATGTTTTAACCTTTACCCAAGTTTATATAACTCAAATCAACCAAAACTCATCTTACCTTATGCAAAACTTTCTCAAAAATTGTCTTCTATAGGTGTATATAAAAATAGTCCATTTTACATATAATTTAAAACCTATTATCAACCCATTGATACTTGGACTAAGTTATAATATCCATTCCCCAACATATCAAAAAGTTTCAAACATTATTATTCAATTGTTTGATTTTTAGAGGCATTTTACTCATGAAACCCTTAGTTCTAATTTTTTTTAAAAAATTACAAGGTGAGAGCTTAGCTAAGACTATTATCATCATATATTCTACATGTATTTGGTTTATGATATTGGTTTGTGATCTTTCAAAACCTCACTCATTCATCACCTTCAACACTTCATTGCTGACATTATACTACATTTTAGGCCTATCCCTTAAGGGTGTTAGGCCTCATATAACTGATCTTTGAAAAATAATATTTGAAAATATAACAAAAACATTCTAGCCTCCAAATAATCTTGAACACTTAAAATACACTTTCATGCCAAAGTAGGTGAGAGAAGGGAGAGAAGAACATGGAAACACTAGCAACAAATGTTGTCAAAGTTTAAATTATGGTTGCATAACTATTATTATGATCCTTATTGACCAAAAATTACACTGATAACATGATTGGGGAGGTGGATAATGTCTTGGACCATGTTCTTCTTTTCCCATCATACCTAATCAACAAACCCACCACCCATTATGGCCTGAAGAATGCCCTTCCCAATATAAGAAACATGTAAATTTTAAGCCTAAATTCAAACTTGCATAATAAAAATTGTAAGTCTTTTTTGTGAACTTTTAGATCCCTCCCCTACCTCTTTAATCCCTATAATTACATCTTAGGTCATTCAAGTGGAAATTTTGATATCATTTGTTGGATAAGTTGTAGTGATAGGTCCAAAAATAAAACTTTTTGGTGTTTAATAGGCAACTTCTTGAGCTCCAACTATCATTTCTACCTCTAGGACCTCCACATGAGAATATATAAATATTATCACTTATATATAAGTAAATTACACATTATCACACTACCATAGTGTTCAAATCCACCTGAAAGTACATTTTTACTACCGTTCAAGAGCAGGGAAACACTAACAACAAATGTTGTCAAAGTTTAAGTTATGGTTATAGAAATATGGTTATGATGCTTAGTGACCAAAAAATAACATGTAAAACACATCCATGGGGTAGGATAATGTCTAGGATCAGATTATTGGCCTCTCATTAGGCATGATCGATCAATCCACCACCCATTTTGGCCTCATGAATGCCCTTCTGAATACAAAAAAATAAAAAAATTCTGCCTAAGTTCAAACACACATAAAATAAAACCTAAAGTTTATTTATGTGAACCATTAGATCAATCCCATAAATATTTAATCATTCTAATCACACCCTAAAAAAATTAGGTGGAACCTTTAAGGGCAATCTGTTGGACAAGTTACATTGATGGGTCCAAAAATGTTTTGGCATTAAATAAGTAAATTCTTGAGCTCTAAATGTCATTTATACCTCTAGGACTTCCACCTAATAATATATCACTTAAATCTCTTCTAGTGCATCATGAAATTCCAATCCACCCAAAAGTGCATTTTCACTACCGTTTGAAAGTGTGAAAATACTAACAACAAATGTTGTCAAAGTTTAAGTTGTGGTTGCAGAACTATGGATATGATGCTTCATAACCAAAATATGAAACTAAAAAAATTTATAGGGATAGGGGTATATAATTTATAATACCAATTTATTATCCTCCCATCAAGTTTGATCGACAAACCCACCACCCATTATGGCCTCAAGAATGCAATTCTCAATACAACCAAAATTAAATTTTTTAGCCTAAGTTCAAACACATGTAAAAAAAAACTTGTAAGTCATTTATATGAACCATAAAATCCTTCCCCTACCTATTTAATCCCTCTGATTACACATTAGATCACTCAGGTGGAACTTTTGAGAGCAATCCATTAGACAAGTTATAGTGATGGGTCAAAAAATGCAACTTTTTGGCATTAAATAAATAACTTCTTGAGCTCCAACTTCTATTTCTACCACTAGGACTTCCACATAAGAATTTATCACTTTTATCACATATAAATAGGAAAATTAAACATTATCACAATTCCAAAAATATTCAAATCCACTTGTAAGTGCATTTTCACTACCATTTAAGAGTGTAGAAACACTAACAACAAATGTTGTCAAAGTTTAAATTATGGTTATATAACTACGGTTTTGATGCTTCTTGACCAAAAAATGACACTACCAACATGTGTATGGGAATGGATAATGTCTAATACCAGGTTATTTACCTCCCATCAGTCCTAACGACAAACCCACCACCCATTTTAGCCTCAAGAATGCCCTTCCCAAAACAAAAAAATGTAATTCTTTAGCCTAAGTTCAAACATGCATAAAATTCAACCTATAAGTCACTTTTTTAAATAATTAGATCTCTCATTACCTAATTAAGCCCTATAATAACACCTATGATCACTCAAGTGTAACCTTTGAGATCAATTTATTGGACAAGTTATAGTGACAGGTCAAAAATGCAACTTTTTGGTATTGAGTAGGCATCTTCTTGAGCTCCAACTACCATTTTGACCATGGCATTAAATTCCACTTGGAAGTGAATTTTTTCTATCATTAAAAATCTTCTCTTTTCTTTAAGAATATATAATTCTTTATTGACAATGACAACCATGTGAAGGTGTAAGCTTATCTGGCAACACTAACCTATAAAAAATTGTTAGTGTGTAATTAAAAATAAAATTCATATGTAATACCTAGAAAAGAAAAAAAACATTTGGTAAAATTAATTACATATATATTTGAAAATTTAACATACCTATGTATTTCAATCTAAAAAACCACTAAGATTTACTCTAACCTTGATAGTATCAAGAATAGCTTCATAGTCTAACTCCCAAACTTTCCATAGTTTCCTATTTAATGGTCTCCTATGATATTTTTGTAATTGAATATTCATTTTACGAATAAAATTTGAATAATGCAATATATTATAGTGAATTTCATACTCTTTAAATAACCATTAATCTAAATATTTTATAGGATATTTTCAAAACTAAGTTCTAGTGACTACCCTAACCTAGTTGGATAGTCATTGTTTTCTCCATCTATAACTATGGAAGTCAATTTTTTGTTTCTCTCTACACACTGACATAAGTATTAATCATTGCCTTCTTCATTATCCTAATTTTCAATAACTACAAAAATATTCCTTTCATCACAAAAAAAAATCATTTTTAGTGACAATATGAAGATATATAATGTGAATAAATTATACTTAATAACAAATATTCTACCTAGCTGCACTAGATCAAATACATGGTCAACGTCATCTGATGATGTCATATTTATAAGTTTCAATGATTTTGGAACCTAATATGTGTTGGTTGGAATTATATTTTTGGAACTCCAATCATCCACCAATTATTATGACTCACACTCATTCTAAATAGATTCCATGCATGTAGAATAGAAACATGCCAAGTGTCTCATATGAACATTCTAAGAACTTGAATTTGAGATATGAAATGAGTGGAGATCACTTAAACCCTTAAGAGTCATATAATAATCATAAATTTTTAATTTTTCTTCTTCCATTAACCAAAAATGACTATGAATAGTAGAATTTGGTTGAATACCCTGACACATGTTCTCATTACACCATTCAACCATCGTTTTTGAATTTATCAAATGAACACCCTCTTCAAATTTGAACAACTTACTCCCTTGTAATTTTACATGGCTAACCTTGGTTAAAATATAAATGTGTTATACATTAGTGGTAATGTGCATCCTACTCAACTAATAAAACATCTATACTTTTTTGAATTATGATGTCTAATTGTCTGACCAAATGTAATTTCAATTGAAAGTAGTTTTCATTTTACTCAACTATTAATAAAACTTTTATAAACAACATTTCACATACATTGAAAAATGTGATCATTAATTTATGATATAAAAATGGTACTCCCTTAATATTTTCTATTGTTGCTTTTTACTATCAGGTACATGCACGAATGCCATATGCACGAATATGGTAACTTGTGATGAGTTGTAATACTATGATTGAACTTCTATTTGGGGTTTAAATGTGTAATTTTCAAAAAATTAAACTACTAAAACAATCAAACTAAGTGTGAATGTATCCTTTTTTATACTAAAATGTTCATCCAACCATCTATCCCTATGTGTGCCTTGCATACTCATAAATAATTTTCTCCGTAAATTTGACAAATTTTTTGGAAACAAGTATCTTTTTTGTAGCAAGATCACACCTTTTAGATTATTTTATATATTTGACTTGATAATTCATAGATTTATATTTTCTTAAGCCAACTGATTCCTATCCAATTGCACTTATGATCTCCTCATGGATACATTTTTTTTTAATTTTGGAAATCTGCCACAAATACAACAATTTTATTTAAACATGATTTGTTATAAAATAATTGTCCATCTAGTCTTTTATAAAAGATAGATGGAATAAATTAATTGGTTGATTTTGGTGTAAATTTAATGCCAAACTCCTAAAAAATTTCATTAGTATGAAAATTATAATTAATATGGCAAAAAAAATCATAGTGCTAAAATTCAACATGTTGGATACAACAACAAGTGGTGTGTGTGTGATTTATTTTTACATAAAAATGGTTGGCCATCTCAAAATATATTTAATAAATATAAATTTGTGGATGTTTTTCAAAAAACATAGAGTAAAATAGTGTTTGATTCATATCTAATAATTGTTTCAAATTTTTTTCATGGTTATGAGAGCCAATTCTTCTTTTCACTACATCTTTTGCATTGGGTAACACTCTTATATTATCTTTCCAAAATTGAGAAAGTAACTCTTTGAGGGTATTGGCTATAGCCTTGTCCTTTCATAGAAGTCTACCAGAGAATGCTCAAAGATCATTGGTATTAGGTTCATTAATTATTTCATATCTTTCAATTGATTTCATTAATGTTTTATGTTTATATTACGTGTTCAGCTTATTTTTGAAACCATTCATTTTTTCCCTATTTGGTCACTTACTACACAAGTTGTAATTATATGTTGGGAAACATTACAATCTTGGTTTCATTATTTGAAGCCTACAATATGATATGAATCATGTATATTTTCAATAATTTCATTGTTTTCATCATCCATGTTAGATGTTATTAGTCCTAATGTGTACATCATAGGTCTCATATTAATCAATTGTATCAATGAAATAAATAATTGACATCTTTGACTATCATAATCCAAATTATGAAAGAAACTATCCCAAATTTATTAGTCTAGTCTTATTGAATGGCTATTAGACATTTTGTTATGCACCGGTTCTAAAATATTTTCATCAACTTCAATTAAGTGCTTGTATTTTATACACACAATTCTTGGAGGTGTTGTTAATGGTGGAATTTGTTGAGAGGGTGTTTCAAAATCATTATTAATTTCATTTTTTAAAGGTGGGATGACATTTTATTCATTATTTATTTCTTAATTATACATTCCATGAAATTTTATTGATTGTTAATTTCATCATGATTTGTTTCCATAAAATTTCTTCATTCATGGGGGGTGAAGCATCATACATAGACTCATCATCAACAAAATAAAAAACTTGGAACTTTGAATGTAAAAATCCAACATTATCTAATTTATTATTGTAAATTTCATTATTATTCATTTCATTATGGTCAATTTAATCATTTTTCAATTCATTATGGTTAATTTCATCATTTTTAATTAATTATTATCAATTGGATAATTATCTATTGCATTTGGTTCATTAAAAATAGGGTTTTTACCTTATCTACCATGAATTTATTCCATTTGTATCTTGTGTTTCTCTCTCAAATCTTCTAATTCCTCTGGTGTTTTATTATTAAAAATCTTCCTCTTCCTAAAACATGATCCATCACCCATCAAGGATAATTGATAGCTTTTCAAAGGTGGGGTTAAAAGTACACAGGTCCCATAGTGAATGTTTGTGGGGACAAAATTCTTGATTCAAGTTAAAAGTAGATTTTAAAAAGTGAGCTTAGTGTATATTAATAATAACATGATCATGTTATCTAATAACATGACCACATTATTCCTATTTAGGATTTACTTGAAAATAGACATTGAGAAGTGAGTTTTGTCTATATTAAGAATAACATGATCATGTTATTAAATAATTCAATTGCCTTAATCTTAATACTTGATCTAGGTTAAACATAGACATTGAGCAATGAGTTTTGTCTATATTCAGAATAATGTGATCATGTTATTTAATAATGTGATTGTGTTATAGTTAATATAGATTAGGGATTAAGGTAGTAGTGAATAGGGTTTATGGATTAGGGAATATGGTTTAAAATTTATGTTTTAGGGTTTAAGGATTAGGGGTTAGGGCATGTAGTGTTTAGGTTTAAGGGTGTATATAAAGTCTAATCACTCTATGCCATGTGAACCTAATTCTTACTACAAAGTATGCTAATTGAGACTAAAATAATTGGTAAATAGGGAAAGTTTATGGTTTACAACTTAGGGTATAATGTTTAGGGTTTTAGATATAGGCCTTAGGTTTAGGGTACATAGTGTCAATACCAAAGATAATTATTAGTTTAAATGATGTTCATTTCTACTAAAATGATTGGTTCATGGCTTAAAGAGTTTATATTTATGGTTTAGAGTTTAGATATTATGAACTTTAAGAATTATGGATTAGAGTATAGGTTTGAGGGTATATAAGGTACAATCATGAAGGTTATTTGGGTAAATTTGAGCTCCTTGAACCTATATCTATGAGTAAAGAATGTGATTTTGGCCTCAATTAGCCCCCACATCATCACAAATTGAGATAATCAAGTCAATTATGGTTTAATGGGTGATGCAATTTTAACCAAGTTTATCCCTATCAACCTAATTCCTACTCTATATAAAGGATGTCAATTGGGGCTAAATTTATTGGTTTAGGGTTTAGGGTCTACAACTTAAAGGTTTTGGGGTTTAGGGCTTATGGCTTAGGGTTTAAGGTAAATGGTACAAGGTTTAGGGTTTAAGTTAAATGGCATAAATTTTAGTGTTTAAGATATTAGATATAGGATCTAATCACTAAGGTAATTGAAGAATATTTGAGTTACTTGTTCACCTATTTGTGACAATTACCTTCATGTTTGCATTTTTGATAAAAATTAGGGCTAGTTAAAACATACATGTTGTATACATTATAGAATCAATTAAGCCATAAATTTGGTTTAGGGGATTAATTTTACATAAAAAATGAGCCTAATTGCATAAATTGACTAATTAGATCAATTTATGATATAATCAAACTTTTAATTTTGACCTAAATCATACCTTACTCTTCAAGGGGTCCAAATTGGCCTCAAATGCCTCCTTGATTAAATGAATCAACTCTTTGGTTAATTATAAATGACATGCAATTAGGGTTATTTTCACTCCAAATAACATCATATATAATTTAAAATAGGTTCATGTGGCTGATTTTGACCCTAATTACCTCCATAGTTTAACAAATTGAAATCTGCATTCATTATCTAATGACTTCAAGTTTATTGAGCTCAAAACCACATTCTATACATGTAGAGCTTGCATATAAGTAAAAAATGATTCTTTGCTTCAATAAAGCTAATGAAATTGGGGTTAATAAACCCACAAATCAAATTTTATAATCATGTAATTAGGTCGAAGGGGCTCCAAATATCCCCAATTTACTTCAGATGCACAACTAGATTGGAACTCCAAATGCCAAGTTTTGTCCATAGGTTTTAAAAATGAATTTATGACATCTCATGATAAAATCAATTATATCTTAAGGCATGTATATTTTTCGTATGTAGTGTGATTTAGGGCATAGGGATTATAATTTATTTTTTATTGATTAGGTATTTGGGCAAAGGGTTTAGGTTTAAGGGTGTATATAATGTCAAATTACTCTATGTCATGTGAACCTAATTCTTACTACAAAGGATGTTAATCGGGACTAAATTGATTGGTAAATAGGGAAATTTTATGGTTTACAATTTAGGGTATAGTGTTTATGGTTTAAAATTAATAGCTTAGGTTTTAATGTATATATGGTTTAGGGTACGCAGGGTCAATCACAAAGATAATTTAGGAAAATTTGAATCAATTAGACCCATTTGTGATTATAGAATGTGTTTTTGGGTTGTCATTATACCCCATGCCATTGTGAAGATTGAGTGAATTAGTCAAATGGGGTAATTAGTCATGTAATTTAGGCCAAAATGAGCCCTATGAACTTAATTCTTGGTCTAAATGATGTTAATTTGGGCTAAAATGATTGGTTTAGGGTCCAAAGAGTTTATATTAATGGTTTAGAGTTTATGGATTAGTAAAGATTATGGATTAGGGTATAGGTTTTAGGGTATATAAGTTACAATCATGATGGTGATTGGGATAAATTAGAGCTCTTTAAACCTAGATCTATGATTAAAGAACATGATTTTGGGCTCAATTAGCCCCCACATCGTCACACATTAAGCCAATTAAGTTAATTTTGGTAATGAGTGATTCTATTTTGACTAATTTCATCCCTATAAACCTAATTAATAATATATAAAAAGGATATTAATTAGGGATAAATTTATTAGTTTAGGGTTTAGGGTCTAAATTTAAAGGGTTTGGGGTTTAGGGTTTATGGCTTAGAGTTTAAGGTAAATGGTACAAGGTTTAGGGTTTAAATTAAATGGTAAAAGGTTTAGGGTTTAAATAAAATGGTAAAATGTTTGGGGTTTAAATTAAATGGTACAAGGTTTAGGGTTTAATATATCATATATAGGGTCCAACCACTAAGGTAATTGAAGAAATGTTGAGCTGCCCGTTCACCTATTTATGATAATTACCTTCATGTTTGAATTTTTTATAGAATTAGGGTCAATTAAGCCATACATGTTGTATATATTATACAATTTATTGAGCCATAAATTTGGTTTAGGGTCTCAATTTTTCCCAAATAATTCTTATAACTATAAAAATTGACTAATTAGATAAATTCATGAACTTAATTTAGCCCAAAATCATATCTTACACTTGAAGGGGTTCAAATCGACCTCAAATGTCTCCTTAATTAAATGAATAAAATATTTAATTAATTATATATGACATGACATTAAGAATAATTTCATTCAAAATCACAATAAATATAAAATTTAAAATACATTCATGTGGCTCATTTTGACCCTAATTACCTACATAATTGAACTAGTTGACGTTTGGATTCATTAGCTATTGACTTCAAGTTTATTAAGCTCAAAACCACATTCTATACATGTAGAACTTACATATAAATAAATAATGTTTCTTTTCTTCAATCAAGACAATGAAATTGGAGCTAATCAACCCCCAAATCATATTTCATATCCATGTAATTAGGTTCAAGGTGCTTGAAATATCCCTAATTTACATTAAATGCACAACTAGATTAGTACTCCAAAGGCTAATCTTTGGCCATGGGTTTACAAAATGCATTTTATGACAACTTATGATAAAATAAGTTATATCATAAAATGTATAATGAGTTACAACTTAAAAATAAGTAATTATAAGTATTCAAGTCAACATCTTAAAATGCCCATATAATGTTTGAAGTTTAATGTGATAGCACGACACCTTAATTCACTATTAAATGTTAAGAACCTTTCTTGTATCACATGAAATAACACCATAATTAGGGAGCTCAAAGACATATAGGATCATATATAAAATTTGAGCTAAAGAGAAAATTTGGGTTTTTGGGTGTTATCAATATATAATGTGACCACATTATTAATGCAATCACATTATTAACTAACATGATCTCATTATTAACTAACATGATCATATTACTAACATGTTTAATAACATGTTCTTGTTAATAATTTGATAGAGTTATTGATGTGATCATGTTATTTGAATTTGAATTAAAAAATTGTGCCTTTTGGCTTGAGAATGGCTTGGATTCCTGAACCAAAGGCTTAGATCTATCAATCTACAAATGATTTTGAGGGTTATGATAAAAATAAAAAAAATCAATTTCAATCTCCAAATACACTATGAATTTTAAAATAATAATTAAAAAACTTAATACCACAATGATGAACATGCTCTTCTAATTCCAAAAATATGATTTTTATAAATTTTTGACTAATTTAAGGTTTCAAACTATGTTGATTTCTATCTATACCTTTTTTATGCCAATACATGCCACAAATATACATTGTTATACATGTTCATGTAATTTTTTTGAATTGATCCAAGTTCAAAAACGTTATATTGTCACAAACTAGGCCTAATTTTGCACACATTGAAGAAAACTAATATTTTAAAAGTAGTTAGGCATGTTGCATGGATGACTATCCATGTTTTTGTCAATTTTATAGAACTTTTTACTGGAAAAATTCATTAAAAAATGTATTCATTGAAATATATATATATATATATATATATATACATATATATATATATATATATATATATATATATATATACATATATATATATATATACACACACACACACACACATATATATATATACATACATATATATATATATACATACATACATACATACATACATATATATATATATATATATATATATATATATATATATATATATAGATCACAAACTATAATATATTATCTAAATTTTCTGTAAGATGTTTTAAAAAATATTAAACACTGCTAAAAAATGGTGCATCATACAACCATCCATCTACTCTATTTTCTTAAAAAAAAGATTTCCTCTCCAAATTTTAGATGTTTGACTTAGTTATACTTAACCATTTTTTTTAAATAATTTTTTTCTATCTATACTCAAAATTATACATTGAATGTTCTTATACCATATTCAAATTTGGAGTGTAGACATCTCAAATTATTTATAAAATTTTAGATTTCTAAAATTTTAGGAAAATCGTGTCCAAGGGTAGGCCATGTTTTGTCCCCTAGCATTTTGCACTTACCCACTATTTTACTAAACTAATATTTTATTATTATACTTGACATGTAATCAAATTTTTATTTATTTTAGCACATAGAGTGGAAGAAGATTTTGATGGCTTGGAATGGAGGAGAGGGAAAGCACGGCCCTGGCAAGGGCTCAGGTGAGCCGCGGCTGGAGCAGGAGGAGGATACACTGGCGAGGGAATCATTTTATTACAGTGAATGACCCAAAGTGGCTAAGGTAAATGGTTGTTTCCCATGCAGCCAAGACAGACTGATTCTGGTGCTTGCTCAAGAAACTGTTAAAGAGGATGTTGAGTACTTGTCAACTCATGCCCTAATTTGTAAATTTATGGGCATTTGAATATCTCAAATGGCCCTAGAAGCCTGGATGAGGTGCACCTAGCAGGTAGAGGGGGACATAGATATTATGTTGGCTGTCAATAGTTATTTTATGGTTAATTTCTCCTTTGTAGCTGATAGGAACCATATTTTTAAGGGAGGGCCCTATTTTTATGACTGAATAGGTCTATTTATCAAACCCTAACATGCTGGTTTTAATTCAGTGGAGGATTTGCTAGCCTGTGTCCCTATATGGGTCTGTCTCCTGAGGCTTCCCCTAGAATTTTGGAGAGAAGATATCCTGCGTCAAATAACTACCTTACTGGGAATGCCAATTACCATAACACATCAATCGTTAGACAAAAAGCTTATTTCCTATGCCAGAATATGTGTTGAAATCAATCTAAATAATCCCTTACCTAAATCAATATAAATTTTTTTGGGGGTTTCATCTTGGGTCCAAAATATAGATTATGAAGCTATCCCATTTCACTGTAGGATCTACCATGTATATGGCCACTTGCACCATCAATGCCCTTAGGCTGGGAGATTCAAAGAGATAGAGCACAAGGTAGGAAAAGAGTCAGGCTAGCCGACCCAAATGGGAAGCTCAAATTACCAGCAAGGAAGTGCTGCGAATGCTAAAGGCCACCCAAATTTGGCTAGTGCGACCTTGGGTCCAAATGAAGATATCATCCTGGACAAGGAGGGCTTCACCCAAATCTATCACCATGGGAAAGGGTGTGGCCAAAAGTGCAAGAATCTAGATAGAGCTCTAGAGATGAGCTTTAACAGGTTTGAAGCTTTGGATAGTATGGCCATTGAAGATGGCATTCCACTGGTAGAGGTGGGAGGACCCTCAGAGTGGGAAGAAAATTATTCTTTACTCAATCAATCCCAAGACATGGTGATCCAACTATGCCAAGAGATTATTATTGCACCAGAGGATAGGAATCTGGTAGATATTGTAGTGCAGTAGGACAAGGATTGCAGTTGGGCTAAGTTGGTCAAAGACATGGGTGTCACTAGGAAAGATAAGGGAGTGTCAGATGCATTGGGTTTAATGTAGAGACCTTTCAAGAAAGTCTCCTCCACACCTTCTAGACCAGGGCGTAGGAAGGACCAAGAGAGAATTAAACTCATAGGGGATTTATTGGTTGAATCAGGAGTGGTTAAAACCTTGGATGAACACTTTACCCAATCCACTCAATGATAGTGATGTCATGGAATGTAAGGGGGCTGAATAGTACCCACAGACAAAAATCTATGCAGAAATTGATTTCTAAACACTCTCTAGATATCCTATGTATCCAAGAGACCAAGTTTTTTGTAGATGCTATGTTTAGCTGTATGCCTAAATTTTGGGCTTTTGGGCAATGTCAGTGTGTTGGGGCCATAGGTAGCGATGGGGGTTTAGCAATATGTTGGGATCTGGGGAAGGTCACACCTCTCCAGTGGATGGCTAATATCTTGGTGCTTTTTATGATCATTGCTTCCCCTTATACGGAAGAGCTGATACTAGTCACCAATGTGTATGCACCTATATATATCCATGGATAACTTAAGTTATGGTAACATTTATGTCATGTTTGGAGCTAATTTCCTTACTTGCCATGGATCACGAATGGAGATGTTGTCCTTAGTCTAGAGGAGAAAAGGGGTGGGCAAACTTGTTTAGACCCTTTGTCTGAGCTTCTTAGATAAAATATGGATACACTGCACCTTTCAGATGTTAAACCCATCAATGGGCTATTCACATGGAGCAATAAGAGATTAGGTAAGGAAGCTATCTCAGAGCGCTTAGATATATTTTTAGTATCTTGCTTTTGTCTATCTAGTACTTTCTCTATTGCATCTAAAATCCTGGATTGGAGAGGGTCTGATCATTGGCCCATTAAGCTCACAAGCAACTTCATTGACTGGCCCAAGAAACCTCCCTTTAAGTTTTAGCTAATGTGGCTTCGGGATCCATCTCTTCATACCCTGTTGGCCCATTGGTGGAAGTAAGGGGGTCCTGAATATGGTACGGCCATGTTCTCCTTTGCCAAAAAGCTTTAATATGTCAAAAGGAAGCTTCAAGTGTGGAATAAGAACAATTTTGTTAACATTTATGTTATGAAGAAGAAAGCTCATGACAGGCTGCATAGTATTACTAGATAGATTCATGATTTTGGTTTGTCAGAAGATCTTCATAGGGCTAAATTTGGGGCTCTGAGTGATCTTAATGAGTGGGAACTTTGGGAAGAAATCTTTTGGAAGCAGAAAGCCTAGATTGATTGGCTCTAGGAAGGGGATAGGAACACTACATTCTTTCATAAGTCTATCCAGGCAATGTGCAACAGGAATCATATAACTTCTCTTGTGGGCTCAGATGGGACTCGTATTTCATCTATTCCTACCATTTCTCAAGAAGTAATTCATTTTTATTCAGAGCTTCTAACTAGCTGGTGCCTATAGCTGATCTGGAGGAAAATTTGGTTTTGTCTTGCATACCTCCCATCATCACACCAAAAATGAATGATGTACTCATGAAGCCAATTGCTAAATTAGAAGTGGAAAAGTTGTGTTCACTATGCACAGAGGTAAAGCACCTGGTCTGAATGGATTCCTAGCTGAGTTTTTTCAAGAATTCTAGGGTATTATTAGTCAGGATCTAGTGGAAGTTGTGCAAGAATCTTACTGCAGTAAAGAGATGCTCAAAGCAATGAATGCAAATTTCCTGGTGTTGATCCTGAAGAAGGAACATGCAAATTAGATGGATCATTTTAGGCCTATTACACTATGTAATGTGATTTACAAAATAATCACCAAGCTCATAATAGAGAGGCTCAAAATTTGGCTCCCTAGGAACATCTCAGAGGAACAAGGGGGCTTTGTGGCTAGGAAGCAGATTCTAAATGGAGTGGTGATTACTTCGAAAGCAATCCAGTCTATGAGCAATTCTCAGGAGAGAGCTATGTTTATTAAGCTAGACTTGGCTAAGGCTTATGATAGGGTTGACTGGAGATTCATGTGAAAAATGTTCTTGGCTTTTAGATTTAGTCAGGATTGGGTTTGTTGGGTGCTGAGTTATGTTACTACACCATCTTACTCAGTCCTCATTAACGAAGCACCATCCAGATTGTTTGAGGCCTCTAGAGGTCTTTGCCAGGGTGACCCGATATCTCCTTATCTATTTATTATCTTGGCTGAGGGGCTAGGCTAGCTTATAAAATCTTGGGCATCGCAGAACCTAATTCATGGTTGGCAGTGGGGTAATGGGATTGCCAATTTGACCCACCTTCAATTTGTGGATGATACCATTCTGGCAGGGGAAGCCCGGGTTAGGGAGGTGCAAGCTTTTTGATGTACCTTAGACACTTATTTAGTGGCTTCTAGACAGAAATTGAATGAGCAAAAATCTTCCATTTTTTTTTAATACTCCCATTTCTATCTAGCGTAGGATTGCCATTATCTTCAGATTTTAGACATAGCCTCTTCTGGTGACTTATTTGGGGGTTCCCATTATGGTCGGCAGGCAGCCCAGGCTTTATTGGCAAAATGTTCTGGATAAATTGAGATAGAGAGTCAATCATTGGACCCACCAGTGGCTCTCGATGGCAGGTTGGGTGATTCTCCTCCAGTCGGTTATTCAAGCACTGCCCATTTACCGTAGTATGGTCTAGGCTGCCTCGATGTATTTCCTCTAAGAATTTGATGCTCTCTCTTGATAATTTATTTGGAGCAACAATCTTCAAAATTATAAATGGATCTTGGTTAATTGGAACACTGTGTGTAGGCATAAGAAAGAAGGGGGCCTGGGGTTTAGATTGGCTATCTTGTCTAGCCAAGCTCTTGCTATGAAGCTGTACGGGTGGTGGTGCACCAACCAATCCCAACTTTGGGCCCGTATCCTGTCGGTGAAATATCTCCCTGGGGTTCATCCTTCAGAGATTCCTAGGTTTCCCATTGTGGGAAGAGGTTCTATGGTATGGATCACCCTCAAATTAGGAGCTTCCTTGGTGTAATCCAGCCTTTTTTAGATTTGTAATAGTAGTGCAGAGACGTTATTTTGGGAAGATTCTTGGAATGGAGCTCCACCCCTCCTATTCTCTCATCCCCAGTTGTAGGCCCTGTATGATGCATTTTGTGATGCTGGGTGGGATACTATTGAGCATTACAAAGAAGCTTATAATTTGGGGACTACTATTGCTTATAAATGGAAGACTGAGTTTGACTGGCTGCTAAGAGGAACTATGTAAAATTGAATGGAACTAGCGTAGCTCCTTACTACCAGAGGTTGTATCTCCTTGCGTGAGAGTGACACCCTAGCTTGGGGAGGAGATGCCAGTGGGTTGTACTCAGTCTCTTTCAGATATCAAGAGTTGACCAAAAAATGTTTTGGGGAAGTAGATTTCCAATGGGGCAAGAAAATCTAGAACTTGACATCTTGGCCAAAATGTAACTTCTTCGTTTGGACTCTTTTCTATAAGCACTGTCCTACATGGGATAATCTTTCCAAAAGGGGATTTCAAGGTCCCTCAATCTGTATGTTCTATCGTAGCAGTGAGGAGAATGGTGAGCACCTCTTTTTCCAATGCTCCTTTGCCAGAAGATTATGGCATCTATGGTGGGAAGCTTGGGGGTGCCCGTGTTGGCATGTAGTGTCTTTGGAGGAATTTTGTTAGTACCTAGACAAACCTCCTAGTAAGGCATATATTTTGTAGAATGCATGGATTGCTAGACTAGCCTTTATCATCTGGAACCTCTGGATAGAGAGGAATAGAATAATTTTTAAGGGGAGTAGTTTGAGTCTCAGGGAGGTATGGCTAAAAATCCTTGTTGCCCTACAGGAAACAATTCAAGTTTATTCGGGTAGTGGGGAGGATCTAGAGCCGACTAAAGCTGCTGTGTGGTCATGGATTTCATTGGGCACACCTTTGGTTGCTCCCCCCTATCGTCATACTTGCACCACTATTCGTAATAGGCAAAGGAAGGGTCTGATCAGCCGGCTAGGTAGATGGTCACCTCCAGAGGAGGGAGTCACAAAGGTTAATGTGGATGGTTTGGCTAGAGGAAACCCAGGTGAGGTTGGGATTGGAGGCATTGGAAGGGACAATACCAGTGCTATTCATTTTTTGTTTTTGATGTACAAGGGCCATCACACCAAAAATCTCATGGAGGCATTGGCTATCTTGGAGGCGTTGCAAACTTGTTGTCAGTAGGGGTGGCTTAGTATGATTTGTGAGTCAGACTCACAAGTTGTTGTTAACTTGCTGAGTAATTGCAATTTAGATAAGGTGGATTGGTAGCTGGCTATGGCTATTAAGCAGATTCATCAGATTAGCATGTCTTTTGAGTTGATTTCTTTTAATCACATCCCCCGTGAGTAGAATAGTGTGGCTGACCATCTAGCTAAATGGGCCACGAAACATGGGCCGAATTGGGCTATTCATGATTAGTGTATGAGTCCTGTCAGGTTATCCTCTACCCTGGCTCAACTTCTTGAGCAAGATATTATTCTGTAATCTTCCCATTTTTGGGCTTGTTTTAATAAATTTTTACCCCTTTTTAGTTGTAAATTTTTATTTATTTTATCAGCTTATGTTTTACTATTTCAGTCCATGCTATAATTGGCTATATTCCATTTAGTATTTTATGATGATTATATAGATCTAGTAATACTGATATCATTTGTGATTACATGTAATATTTGAGTGACTGAGCTAGGTTTGGGTCTATAAGATTTTATTAGACTATTTCATTGTTAATATGCATTTAAATGATTATAATGTAAAATAAATAGACTAATTGCTATCCACCACTCTCTTTTGTGATGTGTTTGTACAATGTTAACTAGTGTTGTGTAATTGTTACCATTGTTTATTCAATGGTCATCATTATCTTATTAAAAAAATTATCACTATATTTTTATGTGGAATACATTAATAAAGTCATTTCCATATGATTTTCTACATCAAGTAACCTAATCTTTCAACTAGTGGTGAAATTCATAAGATTATAGTAGTTGGTTTTCAAAAATTGTAAGTTTTAATAATGTTAGGTATATTTCATTGATGACATAGAAATTGTGCCTTGGGCCTTACTAATACATTAATCCTAAGTTAATATAAAAGTTTTAAATAATTATTATGCCTTTGAACCTTATTTTATAATGACCTGATGATTTGATTAAAAGTTTTAATGACTTGGTTTAATCATTATGCTAGTGCATTGTCGTAGTATTGGAAAAAGGTATTTTGACACATGATGGGGTCATAGACTTGTTTTGGCATTAGAATTTAGTATTTTGGAAAGAATAATTTCATTCTATGGTTTTTAAGGAATATATTTTTATTGGATATCAATTTAGGTCCTTTAATTTTAAGGAAAAAAGAGGAGTGATCAGAGTATAGAGAAAAAATATGGGTTTCAAGCTTGCATTCTAACCTCAAACATGATGGTGTTGTAAACTATTTATAAATTCCATACCTTTAAGTTATTAATATTTTAATGGAAGCCATGGAATATATTTTAATGATATTTGGTAGTTTGGGACTATAACCAAGCATGTAGAGAAAAACATAGTGGCGGTGGGAGAATATAAAGGAGGAAGAAAAGAAACAGAAATGGAGGGCATTTTTCAATTATGTCATTTTATTGCTTACTTAAAATATATGCATGCTAGATTTTACTATTTTATTCCTTAGATGAAACCTTATGAAAATTAATGGATTACATGTAGCTACCTCAACCTCCCTAAAACTCACTCATTATCCTTTTAAGTGTTTTTAGTCTACTGTAGTTGTTGTTCCATTTGGATTTAAGTGAGGTTGTTTTTGAGGTGGTAGTGAGAGTTTGATTGATAAAAAAGGATGGGTTATTTTTAGCATATTCATATTTTCACTATATGACATATATGTGAAATATTATGAAATCACCCATGAAGAATTTATATGTTTATTTGGCATCATGTCTAGTTGATTTATGTTTATTTTTTGGTATGTAATTTAGTTTATTGTTATATGTTACTACCATTATCTGTAAAGAACCTAAATCTAGTGGACATTTGATGTCTTATTGAACCTTTTCTCTCATTCTATTTTATAACCATGATAATTTTTCTATGGTCTTTTCCAACCACAAATTTACGGTTGGGGTGTGTAGGGCTTGCCACCTTATGGATGTGCTCATCTTTCACATTATTGTTTTTTTGGTGTTCAAGTGAAATAAATATTTCAAGGATGCATAAATAAGTTAGATGACCACTCTAAGTTATTACAGATTATTCTTGAGATAATAGTGCTAATTACCCTTTAGGGACTAATAAACTTTTATCTCATCTTAGCATTATAGTGTAATCTATGTAGAAAATATTTATTATGGGTTGAGATACTAGTTGTTTCTAATCAATAAGGATTGTGAAAATTAGTTGATCACTATACCATGTATGAGAACATGATTTAGTAGTGAAATTTATTGTTATTGGTTGTTTTATACCTCTATTAATTAATCACTATTTGGTGATCTTACTTGGCATACTATTTTTCAAAAAAATTGTTATTAGTTAGTTGTTCAAGTTATAAATACAATAATCTTGGTTGAACTAATTTTTATTGATTGTGTCTGATAAGATAGTTGGTGACTAGTTAGAAGCAAGAGATTGTTAAGAAATAGGAAAATTATGAAATTACATTGCATAAAAAAATGGAAAGTGATGGAAGAGGCCAAGCTAGGGTTTCATAATGATGAGAGAGGTATTACAATATCGGTAGTGACAACAGACTATCAGGATCAACCCAATATTGGATGGGTAGATGAGATGACAAAAGTATTAAAGGTAAATGCTAGAACTACAACATTGGCATGGATCCTTATTTTTGTATGGGCATTTGAGAAACTAGAGAAGGAAGAAAAACATGGATCTAGTATAGTAGGAGATTCAAGGATGATAAAAATACAATTTCCCCAAGTGATTGAGGTTGGGAAAGCATCTAAAATGGGTAAACCTCTAGATGAAGTCATTTTAGAGATTAAGAATTTCTAGATTATGATAAAATCTCTTTCAAGTAATACCCTTTGTCTTGGGGTAAAATAATTTGATATGGTGTTGGATTTAAAAGGGTATTTGGAGCAATTGATCAGGATTCTTAAGACTTTTCCAAGTTTAGCTTAGAAAGGAAAAGAGCTCTAGGATTTTTTCCTTTATCTTGTTATTAGATTTGTAGGGAATATACTATTTTCATGGCCCCATGGTTAAGGGGAGGTGTTGTCAGACTAACATAGGCTTCTTCCACAAAAACCATCTTCTTTTTAGGAGGAAGTCAAAACAATCCCATATGCGATGAAAAGATCTCCCCCTCCTCAAGTCTACATTGTATATCCAGAAAAGGAGTTTCCTTATATATAAATCTCAAATGAGTAGGTGGATGAATATTTTAACACTTTGGTGAAAGATGCAATCATTTATAGATTTAATGGTATCTATCCATTTATGTTAGCATTATATAAATAGGTCCATGAGACATGGACTAGTCGGTGTGGAATTTCTTTATGTTTTAAGGGCTTCTTTGTTATCCATTTCTATGATCAACAAGATTAACAAAACATTATTCTAAGAAGGTCCTTGGTTTTAGGGCACTATAGGCTTTTTCATCACACCATGGTTTCTATATTTTAACCCTCTCACTCTCTCTATTACTAATATGTTAGTCTAGGTTCATATTTCTAACTTGCCTTTGTATTTTTGGCATGCTTATAGAGATATAGCTAATACTTTAGGGACATTATTAAAAAATGATAGTGATTAAGCTGTTATAGGTTTATACACATATGCTAGTTTTTGTGTTGAGATATATTTAAGCAAAGGGGTTCCTTATAAAATCATTTTAAATTATGGTAGAAATCAGTATTCTCAAATTCTTGAGTATGAGAATACTTATTTTAGATGCCACAATTACAAAATATCTAGGCATGTTTATGTTTTATCTCCTTATGGGAACTTGGAAATAATGAAAAATAAGGGTGAAAAGTCTAAATCAAACAAATGGAGTGTGCCCGATCCATCACTAGTGGTGGAAGATTATTTTAAGGAGCCATAAATATAGGTGGACACAATTGAGAGATATAAAGAGAGAATAAAAAGCTACTTCAACCAATGAAGAAAGGCACATGGAAGAGATGACATAAATTGTTCAAACCTCCCCTTTAAAATAATTAGCTAGGGGAATGAAAAGAGGACATGTGTCTGAAAGCTCAGATTCAGACATGGACTTGCATGAAAATAGAATTTTAGAAACATAAAATTTAGATAAACAATTAGTCTTGGTAAATGTTGAACAAGAAGTGTGGCAAGAGGTTAGAAAGACAAAATTAAAAAAGGCAAGATATAAAATATGTTAGATTACTATCCTTCAAGTTGATGTTGGTTGCTAGTTTTTGGGTAGTTGTTACGCTTGCTATCATTCTATTATCTGATTGTCTATCTATGAATTTTTTCCTTATGGCTTATCTTTAGTTATGGCCTTCTATGGTTGGTTCTTTTAATTTTTTTTTTTAAGCTAGGGGCCTTAAATAACCTTGTATTTATCCAAAAAAAAGATAGTTGGTGACTTTGTGGCAGGTTATAATATAATAAAGTATTTTATTTATTTCTTGAAGGATTGCCCCTTTTAATATAAATGTTTTTATGATTCAAGTTCATGTTGAATACAAAATATTATGTTGTCATGTTTCATTCTAAGTTTTATAAACCTTGATTTGGTTATGTTTTAGAATTGTTTTCAAATTGAGTTAACCCTAATATGAATATAGCTCATTTGACATTCAATTACACTTTAGGTTTGTTTAGATTCATGTATTAATGTTTAGTGATGTTATTGATGGTAGATTTATTCCTTCCTAGTACAATTTTTATTAGTTTCCATAACTTTTTAAATTTATAACAATTGGAAGTAGTGAATAATATTAAAAAAGGAAAATATTTTTGAATTTCTATCCTTGTTAAAAATGGTAATTGGATATTTTCAAAAAAAATTATGATTGGTTGGGTTTGCCTTATTAGGCTTGTATCTTATCTAACTGTATTTTCTATATTTTAATGAGTTATTAAATTGGAATGAATCCTATTAGCATCTTAGTTGGTATGTGTATTATTATTCAAGTTATATCATTTAACCTTGATAATGTAATTTAAGGATGGTTAGAAGCATTATCTTTTATATAAATTTGCATTACTGTAACTTACTCTAATTCTCATTGACTTAGTAGATGAAATTGGAACATGAAAAGTTGGATATATAATGGTAATGTTGATTTATGTTCCTTGACTCTTCTATAAAACATTGTAGGACTAAGTTGGAAATATAAGGTGAAACAAGGGAGGCTATGCTAAAGAAACCCTCATTTTTGTTTAGTTTCATAGGAAGTACTTTCTTTGATAATTAATGATATCAATAATATAAGAATTAGAAGATTGTGGATGAATGAAATTATGATAATTAATGTGTACAGTTGCATTTGAATTAAAAAATATAAACAAATTTAGAGAACCATAATAAGATATGTATAGTCAATGACTTATTGGGGACCATTTTAAAGTGATCATGTTCATTTTATTTCAGGGATACTGAGAAAACTATGTTTGATAAGTTTGGAAGATGGACTTTCCCTAACAATGAATGTGGTATCATGGATAACAAGCAAGAGTTTAATTCCTTTTTAGTTATAAGTTATTACATATTTCTTGAAAGTCACTTTAAAATTATACTATTCACCATTAATCTTAATCTTTTTTTAGCATCGACAACTATGCTTGAGTAATTTTTAAATGAGTCTTGATGTAGTTTATTGTATATTAGATAAGTGGGTATATTAAATAAAATACAACCCCTATTCCAAGGAAACTAAATTAGACATTATTTGTCGCATATATCATGTAAGGTCCATATAATCATTCTTTTATTTACACTTGTATATATTTTATTTTGAATTAGGTTTTCTTTCACATGGTATAGTCATTAAAATATCGATACAATTATTATCACATGGATTCATCATAAAAAATTATATTAAAGAATAATTTACTTTTCTAGTTGATAAAATAAACTAATTTGCAATGATATCCTATGAGGACTTTGGTTTGATTTATAGTCATTTATAGATATTACTCAACCCTTGATTCTATGTGAGAGTTATAAAAGTTGTTAAATAACTTTACCTTAACTTCTCTAAGAGAAAATTGTATATAATATAAGGTATCTAGTAGTCTAACTCTAAGACCATTTCTAGAAGGTTTTTTTGGAGTATTTAGTATAAGAATATCAATTATCACAATTATATGAATTATTATTGAAAATGTATATGATATTATGCATATCAATCATTATATATTTGTTATAGAATGAATTATATATAGCCCTAATCAATCTTAAACCCTTATCTATAACCTTATGTGTTTTTGTTTTATAATATACTTTAGCATTATCACTTCTTCTAAATTATGTATTATTATTACTTTCTACTAAGCTTGGAGATAAGTACCTTATTAATGTTAGAGTGGAAAATGTATTTAGAAATCAATATTCAAAGTAAAAATATTCATTCATTTAAAAAATATTACATATAAAAATTTTAATATATCTACATTTCAAGGAGCCATGACTTAGGGTTTATCTTGGAGGAAAGATAACTTTTCTTTTGTGAAGTATTGGATGCAATGTAGGAATATTTTAGCCTAGATCTGATTTCAACTAGTGTGATACTTACAAAGCCACAATAATCTCTTGGAAAGTACCATGGCCAAGGGGAGATTCACACTCTATAGTTTCAATTAAAGGTAAGTAACTCTAACTTTTGTTATTTCATTTGATAGATAAATATCTCACAAATTAATAAGTTTTGATTGTATAACTCCTTGAATAGATTACCTCTACACTTAGACTTAGTGTAGCTAAAGGGTTTTTTTGGCTTTAAATATTCCACCTTAGGTGATATAGGCTCCCATTTTCCTACCATGATCCCTTATTTGTTTAAACAGTATCCCTTTGTGTTATAAGATTTGATAATAGTACATTGGTTTTATTTCATGTATTCAGACATAGCTAGGGTTATTGCATAGTATTATCTAACTAGAGTATTTATAACCATATCCTTTATTATTGTGTTAATGGAATATAAACTTTGTAGTAATTATATTTTAATTATTTTGGATCGATAAGCATGAAATAACAAGGGTTCAAGAGCAAGTCCATAGGCTCATGGTGTGGAAGAGATAAACACAAGGGACTTATGTAGAATACCTTTGTGTGGAAGCAAGAGTCATGAAATATAAGGAAGTAAAGAATGAGAAAAAGATGCAAGACTCAAAGAAGTGAAATACTAGGAAAACAACATAGGGAGTAGAGGAAGTTACAAATTAGTTCATGGAAAAAATGGTAATTAATGAGAGCACAAATCTAGCACTAGTACATGAAAGAAGAGGAACATGAAAATGAATATCTATCATAGACAGGGTATATAAGGGTTGTTGGACCCATTTCAAAAGGAACATAAATGTAATGGATACCCATAACTTATTTCATTAAAATAGTAGTTGGCTTGTCATATTTTATTTATTAATGTTGTGACCTAAGAAAGGGGTTTGTTTATATATAAATACCCTATTAGGTGTTTATAAGGGGATGTTTTTGGGTTGGTATTGTTGTTATGTAGTATTTCATGATGTTTAATATAATTGTGTTGTTATTATTAAGGATGAGATATAGAGACCATGTACTAAATGATACCTATGTAATATTCTCAAATTGATTAATAAAACTAATATTATGTTAACCTTAGTGTGATAAATCTATTTGGTATTATATTTGCTTTATGATACTAGTGGTATGCAATGTAGGAATTCATTGAATGACTAAACATAGACTAAAGATGGTATTAATAATGACTAAACATAGTAACTCAAGAGCCTAAGTATGAATTATTTAATCACCATGATGCAACATAATCGATAGTGACTGGTCCAAGCTATAGGCCTTAGGTGATTGCATGAGGTTACTCTTCACATGATATATTGGCATGTAATCTTGTTGGTACCTTATTTATATTATACACGTAACTAATACTTAGTTATGTGAAGCTAAGGAAAAATAACCAAAATTTTGGATCCATTGCACTTGTTAGGACAACTGTAGAAAAGCACTCGAGTAATTATCTTTGGAAAACATTAAGTGTTGGGTTTCTATAGTAGATGAGAACTTTTCACTCTAGTATCTTGATCTAGAATTTTATGTACATGCATGGGTAAAGAATAATTTATATGATTTTCTATATGAAAAATTATTTGTATAATTACCCATTCACTTATGTTCTTAGATTTCAACATATGCACAAGACCACTCAAAAAATTACAAATAGAAGGCTTCTTGGTTAGTAGAACATCAAATGACCTTAGCTAAGTTATAAATTTATTAGACATGAGTGGTAGTTGTGTGGTGAAATGTATCATTTAATAGATATATTTTGTAATATATAGTATCTACATATTCTTATCTGGAAGAAGCATGATTAAAATTTCTAAGGGAACTATGCAAGCAGTACTTAAATCAATTTTATTTAGATATTAAGAGGTTTATGGTTGATTATGGGATTGAGAACTTCCCCATGGATGGATAAACTCTATCACACATGAGAATTGTAATTGGTGGGGAATGGAAGGGTATGTATTGGTATAATATTGGTATTTTAACATGGAAGATGGACAGAGAAAACTACAGAAGCATAAGTATGATGAAGTTAGGCATAATTCTATGAGAAGAAACAATCCTAGAGGCAAAAATGAGGATACTAGAAGTGACATAATAATTCATAAGAGGGTGGAAAGGCATGGTGAGTATTCCATAATCATGGATTGACACCCTTCAATGACAAAAGTATGCATGAATGAAGCAATACAAACATTGATAGTGGAAGCCAATCCAAATAGATCCAATTCCCCCACCATAGTACATACTCATGCATTTTGATGAAATTATTGTTAGAAATTGAGATATGAACAATGTAGAATATGAATTTAAATTAGAAACCAACAGCATATAGGATTATTTAGAAGTGCAAGACCAATCTAACAATCTACCATTAATGTCTAATTTTCTATTACAAGAGTGACCTATAGCTCACCATGTAATTCTTGGTGGACCAAAGATAACTAGTGGGAAAACTACAAGAAAAATAATGATGAATCAACCTCCCCTAACACCCATAATATGTAATTCACCTATTGATATAAAAGTCATGAGAAATAGTACTGACAGTGCTTCTACTAGATCTATAATATTAGGTGGTGGCATATGAGGCATTGGTAGACTTCCAAACCAATGTCTAGGAGGAATTGGAGGAGCACCATAATAAGTTCCACTATAACCACCCAGTGCACCTACATTCTACTATGAGATGACACTTCACTTTCCTAAATATTGAGGTGTCAAAAATGTAGTATAACATGTTCACAAGTGTGAACTCATTTGGAGAGAACATGTTATCAATTATTCATCATAAAAGGAAGCTCAGTTTTCCAATAGTTTATTGGATTACATGCACAAATGATACCACAAATTTGACCCTCACAAAGTGGTTTATAATTATGAATTGTTGAAGAATGCCTTTCTCTAAGAGTTTTGCATCCCTAAATTTGAGTAGTAAAATATCATTACCTTAAATATCATCAAGAAAGAGCTAACTAAGAGTGTGCACACATATGATGCATGTTTCAAAATGCTTCTATCAAAAATATCATTTGAGATTAATCCAATGCAACATGATAAATGGTTTTTGGAAGGGTTACTACTCCCTTTTTGATGAGCCTTATCCCAAAAGACTTGCATTGAACCATGTGAAGCATTATAAGTTGCTCTCTACACCAATGTTGTGGGAAGTATAGATATAGGAATTAACCCATTTATGGAGGCTTGGATCACCTTGATGAATTATCAATTGGAAAATATTATGGCCAATAATGCTCATGATAAAAGTATCATCTTTTGGTGTGTTGAATTTGATGTGAAAGGCCATAATAGGAACAATTGCCCATAGAGGAATATTTGTACAATAAAATAATAGTCTTCTGAGATTTTTCAAGAGGATCATGATGTAAGAATTTTTCCATTACTATAACATGATACCCAAGCTAAAGTGTAATTATAATATAAAATATGTGATATGTATTATACACACCTTAATTTGGTCAACCAACCACAAGTACTATGTCTTTTATTTCTCTTTCATAAGGATATCTTAGAAATGGATGTAGCTCTTGTTTGTATGGTCATTTTGGGTCTTATCGTGTTTCTTATGTCTTATTTTTCCTATTTTTTACATCCTTAAAAGTCACAAATCATCCCCTACCTATCATAGGTGCCCTCAACCTATTTTTCCTAGACTTTTCTCTAATTTTGGACCCCATGGCAGTAGCACCCTTATTGGGATGATAACATCATTAGTGATAGTGTCCACTTTTGGTGCTAGTGTCCAAAGGTCATTTTATTCCATGTTTTGGGTCATAACCCTCCTTTGAGACTTCTCTTATGTTTTTATCACTATTTTATATCATCTTTGATAGGGAACAAGGGTCTTATATTCAGATCAAACTTCCATCTATATAAAGAGAATAAAAATTAATTTCACATATAGCACTTAATATATTGGCACATAATTACATAAAATTAATAAATAGTACAACTCAACATGCTACATATTACTCAACTATTACACCTTAACTTGCATGTTTGATCAAAGAAGGGCCTAAGTGAAATTCAATCTAGCATACCATGTGTGTTGATTGTGAACATTCCCTAAGGTATAACTAGATGAAATTTGAGACCCCTAATATTTAGGTTAATTTAGGAAACATAAAGGGTAATAAGGGTTTTATCCCACACAATTGTAATATCCCTCATCCCAATTTTTTTACCTTTCTCTTGTATTTTATCATGTTGTTGTTTCATGTGTGTAGGTGTTAATTAGGGTTTGAAAAAGATATAGAAAAATAGTGGCATATAAAAACTTCTAGAAGTCACAGAATCACCTATAGGTTTTTAAAACCCTCCTGTAGAATCTCTAAAAGTTTTAGGTAGCTCTTCTACAGAAGGACACTAGCACCATTAACACTACTATCCTCATAATGGAGATATTGTTAGAAGCTTATTTTCAATTTAGTCCAAAAATGAAACATGCATAACTGATCCTCAATCCTATTCCAACCTCTTGACTTATATAAAAACCTTTTTTGCTATAAATAAGTACACTTTCTCACTATCTTTACTATTTTGGAAAAACCTATCAAATTAACTATTTCTTGTATTTATCTCAAGTTATTACTATGCTCAACCTTTTAACAACCTAGTGTTTACATCTACTAAGTCATAAAAAATTAAAACATTTGATGAAACTAACTTACTTTGAATATTGCTTAAAACCCTAGTTTATCTTAGGGTTTAATTTTTTTTCATTTTTTGTGCACTAAATTAAAAACCATAAACTTCTATTTTTTCTTGAATTTTTGACAACTTAACTAATCCAAATCAGTCATATATTAGGGTTTCACTAATTTAATACAATTTAAATTTTTAAAAACAACCCTCCAAAACCCTAGATCCACACATTAGGTCCTTATGCATCCAAATACTAGCCTTTAAGGGTTTCAAGTACTATCTTGATTTGTTTACTATACATTGGGCTGAATATTTCACATGGTTTCACATATACCTATGTTAGATTGTATTATACCTATTTTGTTTCTGTTATTCATTTTTTATATTATCTTATTTGGAAAGTTTAAAATGACATCTAGGAAGCCTCTCACCCCTTAACCAATTGATGAATTTATCAATTTTTCTCATAATTATAAGAATGAATTGAAAATTTTTCAAGATTGCACATTAGTACATGATAATGATTTCATTTATAATGATGATTATGATTATGATGATGATGATGATGATGATGATGATTATTGTTGTAATGATGGATATGAGGATTAAGATGATCATGATAATGAAAGTGTAGATTGGGATATATTAGATGGATACTCTTCTCTTTCCTCTCCCTATTCTCCTATATCTCAAAATCAAACTAACAATATGATGCCAAAAGAACCTATTTTTGGTAGTTCCTTATTCCAATGTGATCCTATATTTTCCACCACTTTTTCTGCCTCTTTATTCAAATTAAAAAAATATAAGTGCAATAAATTAAATATACTTTCACATGATTTAATAAATATAGAAAATAACAATGCATATTCTTTATCCTTCTCAGTTAAATTTGAAAAGAATGTACAAATGATAAAACACCTTTTGCCAATGCACAAACTAAATTAGATTAAATTATTTTATCACCTTATTTTACATTCCAATCTCAACAGAATTATTCTTTCCCAAAATTTGATAATGTAAACATCCTTAAATATTTTACTACATGTTGTAATATGTCAAATTAAATCATGATTATTACTTCTTATACCCTTGACTCTAATATTAAATTTAGTTATCATACATACACTCCACACATATCTAGTGAAGACATTCATTGCATTATACTTACACAAGATGATATATTGCTTAGTAGTAAAAAGTTAAAATCTTATTCTACTCTCTATTTTAGTGAACATGTGATTGAAAATTATTCTACTCTTACCTATAATAGTGAATTAAAGTCTAATTTTGATGAAGCATGGAATAAAAATGACTATTATGATGTTAACAAAGAATAAATTGAGTCTAATAGTTCTAAATCTCTCCTTATTAATCTCATTTCTCATGTTCAAACTAATTTCTTATCAAATGTTAGTTTACATGTTAAAACACACACACACACACACACACACACACACATTTTTATGTTCATAATTTACATAACTTACATTCACATGATAATAATGTATCTTATAATCCATTATCATTTGATATTTACTTAAAAATTAATGAAATAAGAAATATTAAATAATCTTCCTCAACCCAACTTACTACAATGGAAGTCATTTCTCATCCTAACTTACATGAGGGTAATAATGTATTTCCCTCTAACTAGGTCCAAGATATCACCCCTCTAAAGGTTACGATGAGCAAACCAAGTACCATTTTATGATGTAGCACACTAATGGATAAGATTAATAATAATATTCAAGATTTAAATTAAACCATTAATAATGTTCATAAACCTTCACAAGACGTAACTATTGACCAAATTTGACCCTACAGGTCAAATTGGAACCCCTATAGGTATGATCTTTAGAGGTTTTAGGGGTATAATATTTTGTCATGGGGTATTTTATAGTCCATTTTATGTAATTTAATGTCATATTAGCCTTGGACACTGGTCATTTTAGTAGTTATGTCTTTTTGAGTAATTTTGAGTGTCAAAATGAGCATTAAATGATTTGTACATCTTCTTTGGGAGATGTTAAGGTTTAAAAGGATGCTGAAACACCCCACGTATCCACATATTTCTTAATCAAATATTTGTAACTAAAAAGTTGTAGGTTATTCAAAAGAATGGAATGTTTCTTGGAAAAATGAGTATTTAATGAGGTATACAAAATTGTATGGACTCCTACAGTTAAGGAAATTTTATGAGTATATCTTGGTATTCCATACATTTAATCTAGTGATCAGTTTGATCAGAATCTTCAATAAATGAAGAAAAATACTTCTCTCTTCCTCCACTAGGCTTGGCAAACAAGAATGGCCTTTAGGTTTGTACTTTTTACAGTCAACAAGAGAGGTTTCAAGAAAAATGATTTTGGGGGTGTATTATACACTTAGTCAAATTAAATTTTATGTTTTATTGTAGAGTAATGGTGGCTTGTGTGTCATGAAACATTCCTAAGAACTTAGACTATCTAATTCTCTTGATAATTTGTGTACCCTATAGGTGTTGATATGGTTTGGAGAAGTCTATACAATCCAACTATTGAGATTGATTTTATGGGTCTTGTAATTTAATCTAAAATTATCCCCATCCTTTGTTTCTATTTTAGAGTTGATT
Source organism: Torreya grandis (assembly GCA_037957365.1). Classification (NCBI taxonomy): domain Eukaryota; kingdom Viridiplantae; phylum Streptophyta; class Pinopsida; order Cupressales; family Taxaceae; genus Torreya; species Torreya grandis. Next base: position 594,096 of record JARHVA010006913.1, on the reverse strand, counting down.
TGATGAGCTAATCATCTTAGGTTTACAAATTGGTCTCATTTGGGATGATAGACATGTTTACACTAGTTTTAGGATCTTAATTATTTGATAATGTTTATAGAGGGTTTTGATAGTTTCATATCAATTTTACAATTTAATCTTAACCCCTCACCTTTCAATCTCATTATTCAAGGAAATTATCTATGAGGGTGTAGTCATGAACACTATACAGTCACCTATTTGCTCACTTTTACTTGCAATCATGGTGAAGCACATGTATGAAGCATTTATGACATGCTCATATAGGAATGATGATGTTTAAAAAGCTATGAGACATATTTTGTTAACATGAAGTAGTGAACTAAGCTTCCAAGTGAGCAAGGGATTATGGTTGTAAGTCAACATAGTCATTCATAGTCTTTTGCGATCAATGCATCTACAGGTGCTCTTATGGAGGAATTCACATTAAAAAATAGCATTTAAGCTAAGAAAGGTATTTTATGATGATGATAATCTAGTTTTAATATTTGATATGGGTATAAAAATCGTGATTAGTCAAATGTAATGCACATTTTTTACACTCATCTTATCTACCTGTACATTAGAAAATGCCCATATACAAGTGGCTTAATATAGGCTAATCAAAGTTGAAATATAATTTTGGGAGTTTTATTGATTCTTTATGAACATACTTAAGGGTTTAGGAATTATTTATTTTCTCATGGACAAGTTCTTGAGTTGTAGGAGTTTCTAATGATGCATGATTAACAAGAAATGACTGTATTCAAGGATCAAATCCCTAAAATAGGAAAACAGGGGGCCAAGTCATTTTAGTGAATGTATTATAATAATGTTGAAAATATCTTTAGTGTATCTTAATTACTATACCTTTTATATTATATATAGGAAAATAATTCTACAAAGGTTAAAGGGAAAATGACTAGTGGAGATTAGTTATTAAGAGGCTCAAAATTGCCATTTGAATACCAATTTTCTTCATTGACATCTATAGTTTTGAGCCCGAAGGTGATTCATCATTCAAGGTTTCATACTATAACATTCCTTCATGTTTGAATGGTTCTATAGGGTGTACATTAACATTTTTGGTGTATATTTTATTCAAATAAGTTGATATGCAGGGTTTTGTTCTCAAAATACACCTATAAGTGTCTACCTCTTGAAAATATGCACATACAACGAAGGGTCATTTTCTACATTATCTATAGCAAGGGATTTAAACATAAATTCATCAATATTGGCTGATGGGAGATAATTTTAAATGCTTAATTAGACCCAAATATGATTTATATCCTATCAAATAAGGAATCTTTACATATAAGATTATACTTATCATAACACATTTGATTGTGTTGGACTGTATGCTAGAGTGGGTTGAGGAGTGAGGTTTGAGTGTTACCAATGCATAAGGATGAAAAAAATAGGTTCAAAATAGTGTATTATAATCCTAAGGGAATTTAAAGTGGATTTTAAACTTTTTCACAAACTCAAACTTTTTAGGACATCAATAAGGACATTGCCTTGAAGCAAATACAATCAAAAATGCTAACACAATCCTATTTTAAGGGCTATTTTAGAGAGTTTGGGGTGTTTGCGGAAACAATTAAAGGATTCAAACTATAATTTTTAGTATATATAGTCATTGGGACCTTATTTATCTATAAAAACACTCATTTTTTCCTAAGTAAAAGGTAAATACCCCTTTATTCTGTCTCAAATGTAGAGCACACTTGAAGAACAACAAGCCTATCTGAAGAGTAAGAAGAAAGGAGAAGGTAAGTGAATGAGTTAGAGGATGATAGATCATTGAGGGAAAATTTTTAGATTTAATGAGGCATCACAAAAAATATTAACCATGCTTATAATAAATAAATTCAACAAGGTGCCTTAAGATTTCAAACATGCAAGCAAACCTACTAGGCTTTGACTTGGCTAAAGTTAAATGGAGATTCATTTTCACTTCCACCATGAAAAGAGAATTATATTACATTTGTACATGTTTATTAGGTTTTTTAAAGTGTGTTAAAGAATATATATTTTATGAAAATCAAATAAAGGGCTCTAGATAGGTAATGCACAATCCATATGATGAAAACCCGATTGATAATATGTTTATCCAAGTCTATCTTAGGTTTTTATGATTTTGGAAGGTCAAATGAAAATGAAAAGGTATGAGATATTATATTTATCATATTTTCCACTTTTATAATCCTCAAAAACATTGAACATTGTCTTAAAAAATAGGGGAGTGCCCTCTATTTTGTCTCAGATAGAGGGCACTCCCTTTATGCATAAACCTTGCAATCTTGGGAAATGAGGATGAAAGGGTGAACCATAGACTAGTTGGATATTTATAGGATGTTTTTATAGTTTATTAAAACCTAATAGAACATTATAAACATCTCATATAGTGGAGAATACTTACAGGGAATTCTAAACCATGAAAAGTATAGACAGGCTTATGAGGTGTGGTTATGCCTAAAATCCAAATAAGAAGTCACTTTCACTTATAGATTTTAGTGAGAATTATAAATGATTGGAAAATGTTCTTAGGATTAATTTATACATTTAAAATTTCTTGGTATGTATATAAAACACAAATAATTCCATTTTTGACTCAAGGACAACATTAGACCTATGCAAAGTGGAAAATCAAGCTCAATAGTGCAACTTTAGAAGTTAACATATCCTTAGAAGTTATGAATGGAGATATAAGGAGTTTTAATAATTTATGAATCTCTTTAAATTTTATTTTTTGAAATTATTTGGAATTTTCAATGTCAAATATTCCTGAACAAAGCTTAAGAGGGTAAAAGAGGCCTAGACTCACCAAAACCCTTGTTAGTGACCTGTTTGAGAAAATGGAGCAATTAGTGCACTAAAATAGAATATTTTTCCTATAATTATGATTTGATAGTTTAGGATACTCTCTCTATCTAATCCCCATAATTTTTAACTATACAAAATTGTATGGATGGAGTGCAAAATAGGGGTTTCTTGACTATTTTATGTATTGTGTAGGTTATAGGAGATTTCAAGAGATCCCAATCACATAAAATGGAATATTAAGACTTAAGATAAATATCCATGTCAATTTCATGTCTCATAACAAATATTAAGTGCCTCAACAAGAGCTCTCATCTTAGCTAGTCAAAATTGGCATAGTGAACATGATAGTGAGAAGGGTGAAAAGATTCAAGTAATTTGATTTTAAAGTGTGCATGATGTATTTAAATCTAGGGATGATATTTAAACATATCATACACTTAAATTTAAGGATTTTCATATGAAAAAAGTCAAACTTTTAACCAAGTGTGCAAGGTGTGTGAAAGAGGAGTTTGTTTGATTGCAAGTAGTGATGGATCACTTCTAGAAGATTCTAGATTGATAGGAATAAAAACAATGCATAAATAATCATGTATTCAAACCTTCCCTCTCATTACAATCATCATAAATATTCATAATTAATTTTAGTATGTTCAAATATGAGTTAATAATGAAGTTAGTTTTCTGAGCCAACAAAAGGAATTTCATGCCACATTTCAAGAGTTTCATGACTTGGGGTGACACTTGTGCTACTATAATTTACATAATCAGCTTCAAAATCTCTTAAAATTCACATGTAACTCCTTTTCTTAGCATGACAAGTGTCCTTGTGACCTTTGGACTTATTTCTTCTCTACTCTCTCTCAAGTTCTATAAGAACTAGCCATTTTGGCCTTTGTAAACTATGCTCCACCTGAGTATGGTGAATCCCTAATAATTTTAATACCATTAAATAAATAAATAAAATTAGTTTTACCTCTTATATTAGTGTTCATAGTGTGTTTAATTGAATTATAGATATTTCTTAGTGATGACTATGGTTTCCTTAGCATTATTGTCTCATTCTCTCACCTATTTGCAACTTCTTTTTATAGGTCATATGAAGTGTTCTAGGAAGTGTCAAGGTTCAATGAGTTAGCCTATTCAATATTTTCATTATATACCTCTTTTCTAGTCCTTATATTCTAAACTTTCACCATAACCTTATAATGAAACACTATTGTGAGAATATTTAAATTAGAAAAGTGTATGTCTAGTTAGTCCTTTATTCTCATGTGTAACCTGTAGCTAGTTGGTAGTCATCAACCAATTTGGTGTATCACCTCCTTTAGGATAGTTTTATTTCAATTTTATCTCCCTTTTCCCTTAAAATCATAGGTGTAGTAGTGATCTATAAGTGGTACATCAAGGGAGCTATCCCTATCTAGAGATTCACCTTATTCTTAGGCTTCCCATAACCTAGAGGTGTTTCAATTATGCCACTTAGATGAGGAGAGCTGAGACATCACCTCAAAGGGTGAAAATAAAAGTGATAATAGTTTTTGGTATGCCCAGTGGGATTGATTTTCTAATAAGTTAAAGGATATTTTATGTTGTCTTTCAACACATCATACTTTGGTAGCATTTATCCAAGCATCAATGGTGATTCTAAAGTTACATTAGCTAGTCAAGCAACCCAAGTTTTCCTTTTGAATATTTTTGGTAATGTTTCTTTGTGTTCTTCCTTTCCAATAAAGTTTCATGTCTAATTTTGGTGTTGAATATTATTTTACACAAGTTGGTGAGGTATGTCAAGCTTATGGCATTCCCCATAAGCCTTTGTATGATTCTTACTAGCCTTATCATGATCCAACTCAAATATTATCCTTACCAACCTTGTTATGAGTTATATTAGACCTATAATCATCCCCCTTAATATCTTGCTTCTCCTAGTCAACCTAGTCACTTTTCAACTCAATCCATTTAAACCTTCAAGCAAACTCTCTTAGGTTATGATAAGTACATGTTAGATCTTGACACACAAAAGGGACATGGTCAATATGTTCCTAGTCATCTCATTCATAAGGTTAGAAATGCATTAGATCTAGTTAAGAGAGAGTGGGCACCTATTGAGAGAGAGAATTGGAAAAGACTCATAAGTGAGATGCTAAATGTGAGTGGCTTGGTTTCATCTTTAGAAGATAGGATAAGAATTTGTGAAGGGAAGCCTCACCAAGTCTATAAACCCTCATATCCACCTCCCCAAGATTGCTATTAGTCTTACATGATTCTTACTCATGAACCTAATAAAGCTTATCAAAGTCATACTTTTCTCAATCAGTTGGAAGAGAGAGTTGGAAAGACATACCTTATTTTTGAAGCAAATCTTGATAGGTAGATTGAGTTGGCCAATAAGTAATTAAATCAATCCATATCATAAATAAAGGAAGTGGAATATAATATCTCATTACCCTCTCCCATTACATCCCCACCTCAAGGAGAGACCTCTAGATATGAGATTCCAAGTTGGAGACAAGGTGGAAAATCCAAGCCTAAGGAGATCCCAAGTTTCTTGAACACTTCATCCACTCCTTAAATAAAATCACTACCTAAATAAGAGAATCGTAATCCTAACATCCTAATCTAGAATAACTTAGTAGAATCATGGGGAAATAAAGGGGATACAATCCTTGATAAGGAGTGTGAAGTATAGAAAGAGCTTGATCCTATGAAAGTCCCTTCCACCCTTCCTCAAGAGACCTCTCATCTTCCATGTCAGACTCTCATAATCCTTATCCTCATGAAGATGTTAGTAAACTTCAAGAAATAATTTTCCAAGAGAACCTAGCCAAGTAAATTGAAGAGTTAGAGTTAAGGATGAAATTGTTATGTTAATTTATGGTGGAAGGTTTAGAACCAAAAGAAGATCCTATACTTAAACACACCTCATATACCCTTTTTAAAGAGAGTGCTAAAAAAGAATCAGATGTAAATGAAGTTATTATCAAATTTAAGGAAGAAAACCAAACTATTTTATCCCAAGTTCAACCTCTCCTTCCTCAAGAGATCCCAAAAGGATCCCTTACAATTCATTCTCAATCTGATTTTGAGTCCTATGTTCCACTTCCACCAACTAGTTCATCTTATCATCACCCTATCACCATTTACCTTGATGGACCTATAGTATGGGAACCTAAATAAGAAAAATTGGTTGTTAAAAATTTATAACTCTTTCTTGAATAAAATATAGCTCCTTGGTAGCCTCATTGAACTAAGTCACATGATTACAAGATGCCTAGTCTTAACATTACCAAGAAGGAGAAAGAAATTGAGGTCCTTGTAGTCTTTGGGAACCAAATTAATGTTATGGAAATTGAGATACAACTTGACAGATATAAAGAGGTTATAAATGTAGAATAGAGCTTGATTTCTTGTGTGAAACTTCTAATTGGCTTGATATGGAAGAGTGTTTGCCTTTTTCCAAAGAAGAATAAATCATCATTGGTTCTTCCATCACTATCGAAGACATCATGGATGGGAAAGAAAAAATATTAAATCATCGTTTGAATGACTTATTTATACTCATTTTATTAGGTTATACTATTATTCAAGGAGGATATGATCTAGTCAAAAATGGAGAAGGCAACCTTGATAATCAAGTGAGTGTGCAAAAAAAAGTATCTTTTCAAATTTGTCCTTTTAAGAGGCATATGCATACCATGATGATATGTCTAAGATCATAAAAAAGGGTTACCATCCTATCAAAAAAATTGGATAAATACATCATCTTTTGAAGCATAAAACAATCTCATATTAGCCTCAATCTTCTAAGGAACAAGAAACTAATCCTCTTAAAGTCATGCCTACCAAGAAGATACAAGTTGATCATGAGATGAAAATTGGGCAAAAATATGCGGTATTTGTAAAATTTTAATAGGAATACATTTACATTGGAGATCTATTTAAGGATGAGATAATTGAGAGCATAACAAGTGAAGCACCAAGAAATGGGTCTGATCTACTAAGCATCCAATCCAAGGAGCAAGATGTTTGGAACTATGATTCATTTCATTAAGAAGAAGATTCAATAAAATTTTATTTTGATCCTAGGAAAGGAGGTATGATTTGTTTTTAGTTGTGTATATCTGTTTGTTTTCTAATTTCCCTAAGTCCTTTGATCACATGTGTGCATTTTATTTATTTTGTGTGTGTCTTTTATTTTTTGTGGTTGAGGTAGTCAGTTGGTCTTATATTGATCAAAAAATGGTTTTCAAGTGTTAGTTATTTTTGTTTTGATTTAGACTTTAGATGACTCCCTAAGCCTAATGGACTGATAAGGTTACTGATCCTTAGTATAGCAGGTATATTACCCCTATGAGTCACTAATTTATTAACCAAAGTTGACTCTACAGGTCAAATTGGGAACCTTATAGGTAAAAAAATTGATATTTAGATGTTTTAAGGGTCTAATATTTTGTCATGTGGTATATTATAGTCCATTTGATGTAATTTAATGTCATATTAGCCTTGGTCATTATTTATTTTAGTCCTTATGTCCTTTTGAGGCATTTTAATGTTCTAAATGACTATTAAATGACTTGTATAGACTCCTTGGGAGATATGAAGGTTTTAAAGGATGATTTCATGCCCATGTATCCTCATATGTCTTAATCAAATATTTTTAATTAAATAGTGGTAGGTTCTTCATAATAATGGGAAATTTTCCTGGAAACAATGAACATTTAATGAGGTGTATTAAATTTTATGAAATATTGTAGTTGATCAAATTTCAAAAGTGTCCCTTGGTATTCCATAAACTTATTATAGTGATAAGTTTGATTATAAGCTTCAATAAATGAAGAAAAGTTGTTCTCTCTTCCTCAACTAGGCTTGGCAACTAAGAATGGCCTTCAAGTTTGTACTTGGTATAGTCAGTAAGAGAGGTTTTAGGAAAAATGCTCTTTGGGGTGTCTTCTACACTCAGTTAGATTCCATTTTATGTTTGGTTCTAGAGGAATGGTTTCTTATGATTTATGAACCATTCCTAGGAAGTTAGATTATCTAATTTGATTACTAATCTATGCACCCTATAGGTTTTTCTTTGGTTTGGATAAGTTCATAAAATATAGTTGATAATATTTATTATATAATTATTTTACTCCCCTCTCACATGTTCCCCTTCCTTTTTTTTAGATTGGAGTTGGTTTTATGAGAAAATCATCCTAGGTTTGTAGATTGGTCTCATTTGTGATGATAAATAGGTTTCCACCATTTTCAAGATATTATTTATTTTGTAATGGTTCTATAGGGTTGTGATAGTTTAATTTAAATATTATAAATGTCCTATTAACCCCTCATATTTAAATCTCATTCTTCAAGTCAATGCTCCATGAGGGTGTAGTCATGAACACCATATAGTCACCTCCTTGCTTAATTTTACTTGTAATCATGGTGAAGCATGTGTATGGAGCTTTTATAACATGTTCATAGAGGTTTGATGAATTTTACAAAGTTTTGAAACATATTATAGTAACATGAAGTAGTTAACTAAGCTTCCAAGTGAGCAGGGGACTATAGTAATTAGTCAACATAGTCATTTATAGTCTTCTGCCATTAATGCACTTGCATGTGCTCTCATGGAGGAATGGACATTGAAAAAGAGAATTTGAGTTGAGCAGGGTCTTTGATGATGAAGAGAATCCATTTTCAATATTTGAGAGGTGTTTACAACTCATGATAATTCAAATGTAATTCACATTGTTTACACTAATGATCTATGCCTATACATTAGATAATGCCCACCTACAGGTAGCTTAGTAGAGGATAAACAAAGTTGACATATCATTTTAGGAGTTTGATTGATTATTTATAAAGGTTTTTATGGGTTGATGAATGCTTAATTATCTCATGGATAATCTCTTGAGTTGTCGTAGGTTTTAATGATGCATGATTAACAAGCAGTGACTGTATTTATGGATCAAATCCTTAAAATAGGAAAATAAAGGCCCAATTCATTTTAGTGAAGGTCTTATAATAGTGTTGGAAAGACCTTTAGTTCATATTAACTACTATACATTATAGATTCCATATATGAAAATAAATCTACAAAGGTTTGAGGGTAGTGACTAGTGGAGATTAGTTATTAAGAGGCTTAAATTTGCCATTTGAACACTAATTTTCTTCATTGATATATATAGTTTTGAGCTCCAAGGTGATTCTTCATCCAAGGTTGCATATTATAACATGATTTCATGTTTGAATGGTTATATAGGGTTGAAAATAACATTTTTGGTCTATAGTTTATTCAAATAAGTTGATATCCAGGGTTTTCTTCTCAAAATACACCTACAAGTGTCTACTTCTTGAAACTATGCACCTACAACCAAGGGTCATTTTCTACATTATATATAAAAATGGATTTAAACATATAATCATCAATGTTGGATAATGGAAGATAATTTAAAATTCTTCATGAGACCCGAAGATGACGTGTAGCCTATCAAATAAGGAATCTTCACCTATAGGATTATAGTTGTCACAACATAGTTGATTGTATTTAACTATATGCAATAGTGGGCTAAGGAGTGAGGTTTGAGTGTTACCAATGCATAAGGGTGAGAAAAATAGGTCCAAAACAACATATGATAATATTAATGGATTCTAAATGGGGTTTTAAACATTTTCTAAATCTCCAACTATGTAGGACATTGATGCAGGAGCATCTGCAATGGCTGCCTAAAGATATGGTCATGATCATATTCGAATTTCAATAATTTGTATTTTCCCTCTAATATGTTGTTATTGAGGAGTAATTGTAAAAACATAAAAGTAAAAGGTAATTGTTGGGCTGTTGAGGGAATAACAGAGGAGTGGTTGAAAATATTTCAACCTGGGTATGTTGTTACAAAGAAAAAACTATTTTTGTTTTTGAGCCCAAGTTGGGCGTAGAAGTTAAGGACAAGATTATTTAAAACCAATAAAGCAAGATATTCAAGGTGGCATGAAAGGGATGAAGAGGAAGGTAGCAAAAAAAAAGATAGAGAGGAAGGACAGAAGGCGTTCCTTTATGGCCCATGCATCTGTAGAAGGCAGAAAGTGAAAGTCAAATGAAAATGTTATGAATGAGAGAGAGAATAGAGGGACGTAGAAGGAAGGAAGGTGGCAAAGATGTTGGCCAAGGTCATTAAGATGGGGAAAGAGATGTTTTTGTAAGAAGAGGAGACTTGTTTTGACCATGAAAATTGGTATGTATTTGTGTAAGCTTAAATTTGATTCCAGTGAGAGTGTATAATGAGCGTGCAGTATTCTATTCCAGACTATTCATATTTCTCCAGAATGTCAATACCTTCTCTCTAGGATATTTGTAATGGCATGAAAATTATATGAAGAAGAAACTCTTATGCTCATTTTAATGCAGTTCATAATTTCTCAAACACTTATTGTAGTTATATTATCAAGCATCTATGAATACATCTAAACGTCATTCTATTTATATATGGTTGTCAACTCTGATTTGTACATATCTGATCACTGGTATGTGGACTGCATAGTCATCCTTTGATGATCGATGCATAAAATTCATTATTCTATTGGTTGAATTTTACTGTGCTTTGTATCCATGAGACGAATATCCTCTGAAATGAAGGGTCAACATATGTTGTTCTAGAAGAGTATAGATTAGCGGACCCATAGGCTTCCTTTGTTAGATTTTTAAATAAAAGAAAAGAAATAAGAAACAATATAGCTGATCTAACTTCAAAATTTTGATTCCTGGCTGTGTAGCTGTTATTTCAATATGGTCACTGGTTCTGTGTCTCTCTCCAGCCAGTAACTAGCAGTCTGTTTCCCCTAAGGAAAGTCATTTAATGAGATGAGAAAGGCAAAATTGAGCCATGTGATATATGGAAATCTCCAAACTTTGGCTGATTATCTTGATTCAAGAAATCTAAGGAGATGAAGGCAGAGGATCCATCGGTGGAGTGTGGCGTGCATAGCATGTAAAAGAGATGAGAGTGCAAAATTTGGGAAGGAGGATGTGAAGGTATCCAACAAATAGTGAACAATATTTTTGCAACCAAAGAGGCATTTAAGCCTGAGGTAGACCCATACAAGCACAATACGAAACAAAGCTAAGGTGACACAAATTGGCATTGGTAAGATGCATATGCATGACTGTGTATGAATACACATAGAAACCTGAACTTGTATAATTATGTTTTCTGGAATTTGTATAGCCATTAGCCATGGGAGGGAACATGTGGTTATATATGAAAAGAAAACAGTCTTGATGGTGTATATCTATTGCAAAAGACCTGTAACTATTTTATTATATTGCCTCTATTTGTTTTAAGCCCTATGGTCCTAGAGGGATGTATACAGTTTCTAGGTTATTAGTGAAGTTGTAGATCTATGAGAGGGCAGAATAGCGCCTTCATCAATATTGCCCTATTTTTAGCTATGAGCAGCGCATTAATTTGGTATCAGAGTAGTGTAAGATAAGTTTCATCATTTAGTATCAGAGCTTGAAGCTCTTGGGAATTGGTAACTTGTTGTTGGTTGTGATTTCTAATGAGTTGTTACAGGATTTGACAAGAAGATCAGCAGGACAAAGTGCTAGAAGACCCTAGGGAGAAAAGGTATGAGTAATCTTTGCTCTTTGAGTTAAGTGTATTTTGTTGAGAAGAAATAAAGTGAAGGAGTTGTAGGTTCAAGGTAGCCAAGCCATTGAGGCTTAAGAAGAGAAGAAGCCAAGTAAGGCTTAGTGAAGATCCAAGAAGAAGCTTAGATAGTTTGCCAAAAGACTAAGGTGAAATAGACTTAGATGAGGTAAAGGATGGAGTTTGAAGCTTGGAGAGCTCAAAAGTAAGGGAGCAATTGAATGCTCAAGAAGAAGATCCAAAGAAAGGTAAGCTTGGATTTGTGATTTGTATTTTATGATGTGTTGTATAAGAGTTACTGTAGGATTGAGAAGGGGATCAAAAGACTAGGATGTAAAAGGCCTAGGTGAGATCAAAGAGATTATTAAAAGACTAGTCAAGAAGAAAAGGCTTGGGTGAGACAAGGGATCAAGAGACCAAGGTGGAAAAGACTTGGGTGAAGATCTCAGAGATGGAAGTATTGTTGAAGGCACTGTAGAGTAGCAAGGTACATGAGGGCACCAAGAAGAAAGCAAGCATCAAAGGTATGAACAGTTTTGTACTTGATAAAGAGATTGCTAATTTGAAGAGAGAGTTAGCTAAGATTAAAGATGAATATGAGTCTTGGATGTAGATGGATAAAAAAGCATGGGTATGGCCAATGAAGAAGAGGATTAAGTGGCCAATAGATCTCCTAGTGAAAAGGAGAAGAAGGCAAAGGAAGATTGCCATGAATAGAGAAGCCCATAGAGGCTTGAAGAAGATAAGAAGGTTTCCAAGTGAGCAGCAAGACAAAGAAGTTGTGAAGAAGGTTCTGATTGAGGAGAACAAGAGAAGAGATGAAAGAAAAGATGAAGTGCCAAGAAGAGCACTTGAAAAGATGAGAGTGTGGATGAAGAGAGCACTCATAGGGACCTTGTGGTCTCTTGTTTTTATATTTAATGTTGTTTTTGCATGGGTAATTGCACGTATGAGCATCCTTATGAAGGTCAAGAGAAGGGTCTTGAAGAGTGAAGATATTGGTGCAAGAGAAGACACCAAGTGCACAAGTGAATGTGAAATAAAGAGAAGAGAGTTTGCTGCTGTTGATAAGGAAGAAGGAATGCATTGTCAAATGCATGAGAAAGATGTTGGAGATCTTTTGCAAGAAAATGTTGAGATGGAGGAGGAAATTGCATTCAATGATGCCATGGAGTACCTTGAAGAAGCAAGTGGAAAACTATGCACAAAAGAGGATAGTGCAATCAAAGAAGCCATGCAAATGAAGAAAACCATGAAGCAACCCATCAAGGAGGTAAAGGTGAATTATAGTATTGATTTTTCTCATCCACTTAATTATGGAACAGTTGTTGAACAAGAGGGTATAGAATACTATGATGACTTGAAAAACATTACAATAGAACAAAGGAAGGAAACACACCTAAAGAAAGTGAATTCAAGCAAGGAAACTATGAGGAAGAGTATGGCTGAACATCAAGCCATTGAAAAGGTAAAAATAAGTTCAAATTCTAATTTTTCAAATGCATATAAGAGTAAGACTACTGCTGTACAGATGGAGATGAAGAAGATTAATAACAAGCCTTCAAATCCAGCAATAGACCATGGCTATGTGGTACCAAAATCGCTCAAGGGATCGGCAAATGTAATGAAAGACACAAAGTTCAATTAAGATGATGACTCAAGCAAGAAGCAAATACAAAGCATGAAGAAAGAGGTAGAATGCAAAGTGAGCAAGGCCAACTATCAAGCAAGACAACATGAAGATGTCAAAGAGCAAACATTTGTTGGTAAATTGAACAAGTATCATCCAAAAACTATGAAGAAGGTATGGATGGCTAAAGGTGAGAAAGAAAACTTCTCAAAGAGTAATGAAGTAGAGCATAAAGATACAAAGATGAAAGGTAAGTCAATTGCTTGCAATGAATGGGATAATAATGTTTTTGTATCATTCAATGATCTTTTTATGGAAAATGAAGAATGTAAAATGTCTATGAAAGTGAATGTGCAGCAAGGAGAGAGTTCCAAGAGGATGGATGATGAAAGTGGAGATGTGAAATCAGTTCACGTGTTTGAAAAGAGTAAGGAGATACAAGGTAAGGGTGCTTCAATTGTATTTGATAAGTATAATGATGAAGAAGTTGGTTTATGTGAAGACAAGTTAAGAAAAGATGAAATAAGAGGTAAAGGACAAGTAAGCCTTGTGAGTGATCATCCCAAGTTTGATGAAGATGGTGAGATAGATGAAAGCTTACTAAAGAAAGATTTGAAGATGTTAGAAGAGTTTTTTGGTAATTCAAGAGAGATGAAGGAAGGTACAAGCCATGGTGAAGATAGCATTGGTAAGAATGAAGCAAGAAAAGAGCAAAGCAATGAGGTCAAAATAGTTTTGATCAAGGAGCAAGAGCATGGAGACAGCCAAGAGGATTCATGGCCTCAATGTTTTTCTACTAAGGTTGATTTTGATGTTTTGAATGCAGGTATGGAAGATGAATACTTTGAAGGCATGTATGAAGATGAAGAAGCATGGAAGTAGGAGGTGGCGGCTAAAAAAGAAATGAGAAGAAGGACATATCTAAAGAGGAAGAAAAGCAAGAAGTTGAAGGACAAAGAATATCAAAGACAAATAGCAGTATTGGCATTGACAACAAGACCTTGGAATCCAGGTATATAAGTGAAGACTAATGTATGGAGGCAACATTTCATTTGAACTAAGGTTCAAATTATTCCAAGAGGGAGAGTATGATGCAGGAGCATCTACAATGGCTACCTGTAAACATGGTCATGATTAAATTTGAATTTAAATAATTTGTATTTTCCCTCTAATATGTTGTTACTGAGGAGTAATTGTAAAATCATAAAATTAAAAGGTAATTGTTGGGCTGTTGAGGGAATAATAGAGGAGTGGTTGAAAATATTTCAACCTGGGTATGTTGTTACAAAGTAAAAACTATTTTTATTTTTGAGCCCAAGTTGGGCGCATAATTTAAGGAGAAGATTCTTTAAAACCAACAAAGCAAGATATGCAAGGTGGCATGAAAGGGACGAAGAGGAAGGTAGCAAAAAAAAAAGATAGAGAGGAAGGATAGAAGGTGTTCCTCTGTGGCCCATGCTTCTGTAGAAGGCAGAAAGTGAAAGTCAAATGAAAATGTTATGAATGAGAGAGAGAATAGAGGGACGTAAAATAAAGGAAGGTGGCCAGGATGTTGGCCAAGGCCATTAAGATGGGGAAAGAGACGTTTTTGTAAGAAGAGGAGACTTGTTTTGACCACGACAATTGGTATTTATTTGTGTAAGCTTAAATTTGATTCTAGTGAGAGTGTATAATGAGCGTACAATATTCTATTCTAGACTATTCATATTTCTCTAGAATGTCAACACCTTCTCTCCAGGATATTTGTAATGGCACGAAAATTATATGAAGAAGAAACTCTTATGCTCATTTTGATGCAGTTCCTAATCTCTCAAATAATTATTGTAGATATATTATCAAGCATCTACGAATACATCTAAATGTCCTTCTATTTATATATGGTTGTCAACTTTAATTTCTACATATCTAATCACTGGTATGTGGACTACGCACTCATCCTTTGATGATCGATGCATAAAATTCATAATTCTATTGGTTGAATTTTACTGTGCTTTGTATCCATGAGCTGAATATCCTCTGAAATGAAGGGTCAACATATGTTGTTCTAGAAGAGTATAGATTAGCGAACCCATAGGATTCCTTTGTCAAATTTTTAAACAAAAGAAAAGAAATAAGAAACAATATAGCTGATCCGACTTCGCAAGTTCGATTCCTGGCCACACAACTGTTATTTCAATATGGTCACTAGATCCATGTCTCTCTCTAGCTAGTAACTAGTAGTCTATTTCCCCTAAGGAAAGCCATTTAATGAGATGAGAAAGGGGAAATTGAGCCGCGTGATATATGGAAATCTCCAAACTTTGGCTGATTATCTTGATTCAAGAAATCTAAGGAGATGAAGGCAGAGCATCCATCGACGGAGTGTGGCGTGCATAGCATGTAAAAGAGATGAGAGTGCAAAACTTGGGAAGGAGGACATGAAGGTATCTAGCAAACAATGAACAATATTTTAACAACCAAAGAGGCATTTAAGCCTGAGGTAGACCCATACAAGTTGAATACATAACAAAGCTGAGGTGACACAGATTGGCATTGGTAAGATGCATATGCATGACTATGTATGAATACACATATAAACCTAAACCTGTATAATTATGTTTTCTGGAATTTGTATAGCCATTAGCCATGAGAGGGAACATGTGGTTATATATGAAAAGAAAATATTCTTGATGGTATATATCTATTGCAAAATACCTGTAACTATTTTATTATATTGCCTCTATTTGTTTTAAGCCCTGTGGTCCTAGAGGGATGTATATAGTTTCTGGGTTATTAGTGAAGTTGTAGATCTATGAGAGGGCAGAATAGCACCTTCATCAATATTTCCTTGTTTTCAGTTGTGAGCAGTGCATTAGACATCTACAGGGACATTGCCTTGAAGCAAATACAGTAAAAAATGGTAACATAGTCCTATTTCAAGGGCTATTATAGAGAGTTTGGGGTATTTAAGGACCAAAGTAAATGATTCAGACTTTAATTTTTACTAAAAAGAGTCATTTGGACCTTATTTTTATATAAAAACATTCATTTTTCCCTAAGTAAGCGAGAAATACCCATTTATTCTGTCTCAGAGGTAGAGTACTCTTGAAAAACAACAATCCTATCCAAAGAGTATGAAGAAAAGAGAAGGTAAGTGGATGGGTTAGAGGATGATATATCACTAAGGGAATAATTTAAGATTTAATTAGGCATAATAAAACAATATTAACCATGTTTAGAGGATATAAAATCAACAAGGTGCCATAGGCTTTCAAACATGTAAGCAAACCTACTAGGCTTTGACTTGGCCAAAGCTAAATGGAGAGTCATTTTTACTTGAACCATGAAAAAATCATTCTATTCCATTTTTAAATGTTTATGAGGTCACTTCAAGTGTTTACAATCATCTATCTTACAATAAAATAAAATAAAATAAAGGGCTCTAAATAGGTAATGCATAGTCCATATGATGAAAACCCTGTAGACATTACCTTTCTCCAAGTCTGTCTTAGGTTTTTATGATTTTAAAAGGACAAATGACTAGACCAAGGTCTGAAATGATTTATGTATAATATTAAAAAAATTTATAATACTCTCCAAAATTCACCATTGTTTGATAAAATATGGGATTTCCCTCTATTTTGTCTCAGATAGAGGGCACTCCCTTTGAGCATAAACCCTACAGTCTTGGGAAATGAGGATGAAAGGGTGAACCATAGGTTGGTTGGAAACTTATATGAGATTTTTATAGTTTATTTACACCTAATAAAACATTATAAACATCTAAAATATTATATAATACTTACAAGGAGCTCTAAACCATCAAAAGTATAGACAGGCTTATAAGGCATGATTATGCCTAGAATCCAAATAAGAGGTCCCTTTCACTTATAATTATTATTGATCCTTATAACTTATTATAAAATGTTTTGAAGATGAATTTATACATTTAAAATATATTTTCATGCATGAAAAACACAAATTAGGTCATTTTTGAAACAAGGACAACGTTAGACGTATGCAAAGTGGAGAATCAAGATCGATAGAACAACTTTGGAAGTTATCATCTCCTTAGAGGTTATGCATGGGGATCTAAGGAGTTTAGGGAATTTTATGAGGGTATTGATATATTATATAGTGAAATTTATTGGTAGTTACAACATCAAATCTACATGAACAAAGCTGAAGAGGGTAAAATGGGCCTAAACTCACCAAAACCCTTATTAGTAACTAGTCTGAGAAAATAGAGTAGTTAGTGCACCCAAATGTAATATTTTGCATAAAATTATGATTGTATATTTTATTAAACTCTCTCAAGCTACTCCCCATACTTTTTAACTATACATAATTATATGGATGGAGTACAAAAGAAGTTTTTCTTGATTTTTTTGTGCATTATGCATGTTATAGGAGGTTTTAGGAGATGATAATCACATGAAAGGAAAGGTAAATAATTAAGATAACTCCCCATGTCAATTAAATTCCTCATAAAAAATATTAATTTCCTCAATAAGAGATATCATCTCAGCCAGTCAAAACTGACATAGTGAACATGATAGTGAGAAGGGTAAAAGCTTCAAGTAAGTTGATTTGAAGGTGTGACTGATGCCTCTAAGGCCATGGATGGTATTGAAAATTTTAATTCAATTAATTTTATATTTTTTCATGGGAAAATAAATCCATGTGTGTATGGTGTGTGAAATAGGAGTTTCTTTGATTACAGGTATTGATGACTCACTTCTAGAAGATTATAGATGGATAAGAATACAACTAATTAATGGAGAAGAATCTCTACAACCCTCCCATATTATTTAAATAATTAAAAATATCTATAATTAGTTTTTGGATTTTAAAATATGAGTTAATAATGAATGGAATTTTTTAAGCTAGCAAAGGGAATTTCATACCATATTTTAAGAGTTTCATGACTTGGGGTGGCACTTGTGCTCCATGAAATTGCATGATCAATTTAAAATTGCTTCCCATGCACATGTAACTCATTCTCTGATCATGAAAATTATCCTTGTGACCTTTGGACCTCTCTCTCTCTCTCTCTCTCTCTCTCTCTCTCTCTCTCTCTCTCTCTCTCTCTCTCTCTCTCTCTCTCTCTCTCTCTCTCTCTCTCTCTCTCTCTCTCACTAGCCATTTTGGCCTTTGTAAACTATGCTCCACCTGAGTATGGAAGATCCCTACTCATTTGCATACCATTAGATCAATAAAGATAATTGGTTTTACCTTATTTTTGACCATTCAAAGTGTGTTTACTTTAATTATGGATCTTTCTTAGTGATGACTATGGTTTCCTTAGAATTGTTGTCTCATTCTCTCACCTATTTGCAACTTCTTCTTGTAGGTCATGTGACATGTTCTAGGAAGTGTCAAGGTTGAGTGAGTTAGCATATTTAATAGTGTAATTATAGAGCTATTCAATAGTCCTCGTAGCCTAAACATTTAGCAAAATATCATAATGAAAAACTAATGTGAGAAGATTTAAATTAGAAAAGTGTATGTCTAGTTAGTCTTTCGTTCTCATGTGTAGCATGTAGATGGTTGGTAGTCATCAAATAATTTAGTGTATCACCTCATTTAGGATTATTTTATTTTATTTTTATCTCTCTTTTCCCTTAAAATTATAGGTTTATTAGTGATCTACATGTGGTACATCAAGGGATCTATCCCTATCTAGAGATTCACCTCATTCTTAGGATACCCATAGCCTAGAGGTGTTTCAATTATGGCACTTTGATGAGGAATCTAAGACATATCCTCAAAGGGTGAAAATATAAGTTATAATATTAATCTCCTTGATGTATGTTTTGGGTACTTTAAAACAACAAGTACACCATTTCACGTTGGAAATTAAAGCATATCACTCATGGAAGGATTCCCATGCCATCCATAACAATCCCATCCTGCATGGAATTTTCAATGAAAAATTTCCATCAAAGTTATAGATACTGACATTACCAAAGTTTGATAGACATTGAGATCCATAATTTCATCTCAAAGCTTATAGGAAAGTTATTAACACATGTCACTAGTATTTTCATTCTCTTATAGTTATTTCTTAGGATCCTAACAGGTCGATCATTATAATGGGTTGGGCATTAGAGTGGTCTCATCATTCTCTCCTTAGTGGTTCACTATATATAGATGATGAGTTAGAAGAAGTATTTTTCATGCTTTATATTCATATCAAGTGACCTTGACTCACATATGGGAGTTTACCTTCACTACACCAAGGCCAGTCAAAAAATGAATACATTCTAAGATTCAAAATGTGTATGCATTAGTTGATCTACTAGGTAATAGATTTAGAGGTAAAATACCTTTTTACTATATATGCCTCATTCTTACTCTTGAGGATAAATTTTTTTATGATACATCCAGTTCATTTAGACATCTATGTTACATAACTTTGAGATTAGAGTAAATGTTGGGGTGAAGTGAGACATATTTAGAGACACATTTGGATGTAAATTTCCCATATCAAAAATAATATAATATGGTACAGGAACACACTTAAACTATGATTAAAAAATAGGTGAAAAAAACCAATAAAGATACTCAATAAGGGTAAATGTAATGTACTAATTTAATAGTTTTGGGAATATTAGAGTCTTATTCCTAATTTAGTTTATAGTTTGAGTTGACTAAATTAATAAATAATATTACAATAAATAGATAATTAATTTGTATAATTTATTTGAATTTTGTATCATTTTGAAAATAGTAATGAAAGAGGAGAAATTTAACTTATCTTAACATTGTGTTGATACGACTGAGATAGAGGATGATATCAACTATACAAGACTAGGATAGTGTCATGAACTAGGATCTAGCCTTTTCTGATGAAATGATAAGAGCACTAAAAATAAGACACTTCAAGGTCTAATGTTATAGTCTAAGTCTTGTTGTTGTTATCCAAACTAGTCATAGAGATATGAGTTTTCTAAGTTTCATTTGATATCCCTATGTGAGCTTGCCTATGAAATTTTGGATCTTAAATGTTAATGGAGCTCCTTGTAGAGCCGATTCAATCTTGAAACCCTAGACCTTCATAGTGATTGAATAAAACATGAGAAATATGGGGGTTTAGTGTGTTTAAGATGCATTAAACATGTATCCACATCACTTGTGTTGGCATGCTTCCTACAAACCAAAAATCTGAAGAGGGATCAAGCCATATATAGTTCTCCCACTATATGCACTTTATGCAATAGTTTTATGTAGATGAAAAAGTGCTAAACTATATGTTCTTGAGATGACTAGGGACTAGTGTAAGGGTTTGAATAGGGTATTATTTGTATTGGATGGTTATATGCAAAGAATAGGGAAATTTGCCTTAGTGGTCTTCCTTATATTATTTATTGATTTTCTAATGTTTTTAAACCCTTCCTAAATGAACACTAAATAGGCTTTTATATAGATATATTACTCATGGGTTAAATGCATTCATGCTAGGCTGACATAATGAAGAAGAGGAAATGGAAGAAAATAGTCATTTGGGCTCAAAAAGTGATTAGATAGGAACACTAGAAATGGGACACCCTAGGGTCCAATACTATAGTCTAACCCTAGTGCTCCTATCCTACATGTTCAAGACTTGAGAGGATGGAATAAGCATGGGAAATGGGATAATCAGGTCTTTAAAGTCAAAATATGAATGAGAATCAATAGAAAGGTGACTAGAAGGGTTAAGAGAGCATGCAAGAGGGACCTATGGGTTGGGTGTCACAATCCACACTTGATCTACCAATTTTGACATTTTATATGACTATATTTTTCCCCCATTTATTTTAGTGATGTAGTAGAGTGAAATACTAGGATAAAAGAAAAATACAAAGTGTACCTAAACTTATCTGCAAAGGTGAAGCCCATGAATGTGTGTGATGATGAGTGTGTATAGAGAGAGCACATTGTGAAATGTAAATATACAAAATAAAATAAATATTATATCATTTATTAATAGACACACTATATCTAAAATAAGAATGTATAAAACTAGGTACGAGAGAGAGGAAGAGAAAGGAATGAATACATCTCATCAAGTATACAAACCAATATAAAACCTATTGTGATGTTGAGTAATGTTGGATATGTGTTGTACTGAGAGTAATATCATGTTCGAAGCTGAGTGCTTAATTTCTTGAGAGTGGCTCAAAAATAAAAAGTTTGGCCCTTTAGTTCCATCATCACCCACTAGGTGAAGTTATATGATCATGCATGTACTAATCAATGTTTGGACTGTGTCTAATCCCTCTAAGTAGGTAGCTCCAGAATGGAAAGGTTAGCTATTCCTTTGGCTCCACCATTTCCTTATGAAGTGAAGTTATGAATGTATACTATTATAAATGTGTGTTATATGAGATGGCTCTTAAATCCCATTAATTATCTATAGTTTGACAATGTGGCATGGATAGCTACATGTGTACTAGAAACTAGGCCAATCTTGGCCAACTCTAGAAGCAAATTAGGCTTGTATAAAAGCCAGTATGAAACTAGAAACTAGGCTTATGTGGAAGCCACATGGAAATGTGGAGGTTAATCTTAAATGAAAGCCACTCGAAAATGATGTCAACCACCTAAAAATGGATTAAGGGACATAACTATTGAAAATGCTCGTGTAATATACTAAACTCAAAAAGAAAAGAAGTCAAATCTGATACACACATTACCCTCAATCAGTGGTGTCTGTAATATGGATTCTAATTTAGAAGTGATACTAATTTCCCAATCTAAAACTAGAAGCAAGAGCCATCATGTCATGCATGATGCCCCCTATATCTATATTGTTTGAGAAAAATTGTACCAAAATTGATGAATTTAAACTAATCTATATGTGAAAAAACTATAGATACACTAACCCTTTTACCTATTTATCAAAAATATAGGTTTTTTATTGTTTAGACAAGAGCACCAAAAATAGGGCACCCTATTTTATATCATTATTGTTCATGTTTAATGTTGTTGTCCTTTACTAAAATTGATGACTATTCTATAATTGTCACTATTTTTCTAGTCTATTCTACCTAGTTTGACCTTTGATTGTTGTTCTGAGTGTTCTAAAAACTAATTTTTTGACTAGTAAAAGCTCTGATCTCTGTGACAAAACCCTTGTTTGTCATTCCCTCTTTTAAGGGTAGGAATGAAGACCCTGAAATTATTGACCTTAGAAGAAAGAGCCCTAAAAATGTGTTATGATGTGAAATACATGATATAATAATGATAATCGACAAGATATCTCAAGATATATCATGGTTTGTGTGAGAGATTGTTAGATCAATAAGGGTATGACTAAATAGAAATAATAACAAAATAGCATGTATAATGTACTAAATTGAAACTTGAAATGTTAGTTGTTAGTTTTTAGTTTTCAAGGAGGGATGGAGCATGATGTCCATCATGGAATCCAATAAATCAAGATAATGCATGATGTAGATCATGGCATTGTAAATAGTTGAGAAGCCAACAAGAAATAAGCACACAAGGTAAGAAGTAAAAATCACATGAAAGTGACCAAGGGGATAAGAAAATAAGGGACATGGGCATATGCCACTCAAATTGGAAAGCAAGCATAAAAGGCATGTTCAAATGACATATATACACATAATTGGAAATAATCAAGGTTGGAACGAGGGCCATAATCACATAGAAGAGTATAGGAAAATGACATTGGAAAATGTCTTAAGGCACACACAAGAAGAAAGACAAATGACATTGGCAAATGTCCTGAAGCACATGCAGGATACAAAATAAGAACTAAGAAATTTAATCACATCTGGCTATGTAAAGTAAGAAAGGAGACATGTAATATACTAGAAATGCAATCACATCTAACTAATCAAAGAAAGAATTCAAAGTATGCAAGACATGGAGTAAAAGACTAGGTATATGCTAAGAAATACATAAGTGTTATATGATAGTGAATATTGATAGAGTAATCTGTGTCAGCTAGTAAGTAATGTACAACATGATAACTAGAGTGTACAGTGTATGAATGACATAACCTAGATGGTGTAATCATGTATAAAATAGACCCATTTGGTAAATATATCAATGTATGTCTTGAATGTAAAATTAGGATGCCCCCTTAATGTGTAAGGCAAAGCAATCAAGGCTCTAGATGTCACTGTACACACTCAAACAAGATCAAGTGAAGTATGGTAATATAGATAAATCAACAAACAATAGCATAGAACAAAAAATGTAAGTCTAGCATGGTAGTAGAAATGCAAAGCATGGATAATGCATATAATTTAAATGTTTTTGTGATTTTTAATTATTTAAATTTTTTTGTATTTTGATATATTTGTATTATTTTTTGTATTTCAACATATTTGAATATTTTTTTGGATTTTGATAATAATCTATGTATAATTAATCAAAAATAAACTATGTACAAGTAACGTTGAGGAAATATGATACTAACCAATGAGTCACATAAGAGACTCCCTATCATGATGTCCTGTATCAAGGATAAGGATTGTGCATGATTGGAAGCATGATGGAAGGTCTAAGACTATGGCTCTAAAAACTGTGTATGTTGTAAATGCTCTAAAATCTCTACTGTGGAAACTAACTATGGGGTCCCCCAATAATTATAAGAAGTGGATATAACTATAGGGATCTTAAAGACCCATCTAGTAGTAGGATAAGCTCTCTAAACATGTGCTCTATATGTAGAGGTGTTAGACCTCAATGATACTAACTTTGGTGTGAACACTATAGTTGGAAGTTATCTAAAATTTTGAAACTATGGTTATTCTAAAATATACCTCTATGAAAGTTTATTAACTCTATATGATAGAGATGGAGGCCTCACCTATGTCTAAATTTGAAATAAAGGAAGAACTAAAACTAGTGGAGAAACTAAAACTAGTGGTGGAACTGAAACTGGTGACTACAAAATAGTAGATGGCTCTAAAATGGGGAGTGGTAACTCATATAGAACTCCACCAACTGTAACAACCTAACTAGTGTGAATGAATTCATGCATCTATGAACCATAAAAGGTACTACTTGATGTTTTTGAATCCATGGTTAAGCAAGTAACATACCAAAAAATCTTTCATTGGGAATAATAGTAATGGTGTGGACACATGTGTTGTACCAACCTATAGAGGAAGTATAATATCACCCAATGAACTATGTATGTGCCCACTAAATCCATTGATAACTATGTATGTCAGGGTAATATCATACTCTGAATATCCCAAATGATGTAATAATGTCATAGTACACATGTTCATGCTAGCTTCATTGTCTATTAGAACACTATGAATGGGATGATTATGAATGTAAACTTTAATAAAGAATGCATGATAATTTGAATCATCCTCAACTATATCCTACTTTGAGAAAGATATTGAAAGTTTAGCTAGAACTCTGGAACTATATACACCAATCATGTTGCTAAAAGGATGTTACTGAACTGAAGGTACCTTATATGTATTCAATGGGGGATGTGCATGATATGCAGGGTGAACACCTGATATATGCCTTATATCTTATTTAGAATGATGTGTGAAAGGATCTGAAAAGATTTTCAAAGCTTTGTCTTATGTTTTCTTTGCCTGAGGAGGCTCAACTAAAGTGCCAAGATCAATAACTTTTCTATCTATCAGGTCTTGTATCTTGTGTTTCAAACTAATTCATTTGTTTGTTATGTGTCCTGGTGCCTTGTGAAAACCAAAAAAATCATTATAATCATATCCCCATGGAAGGGCTTTGTTGGATCAACTTCCATAATAGGAGGGAGAGATATGATATTACATTCCAATAACTACTATAAAACTCTAGCTGGAAAAACTAGTAAATTGGTAAAAGTTTTTCAAGGAGGTGTTGATAAAACCAATTTTTGAGGGGGATCTGAAGCCACATTGACTATAGGTTGATTTTGACTCTTTCTATCATTGACCTTACCTTTGTATGGGACTTTTTTGTTACTCTTGTTTTTTTATATGCTCATGTACTTGAGTTTGCCCATTGAAATTAGTTTGACTTCCTTTTTCTTTAGTGTATGACATAAATAAATGAAGGAAGATAATATTTTAAACATTATTTATTGATGTAAGGCTGGTAGAAGACTCTATTTGAAGAGATCTTGTAATTCTTGATCAGCCATGGGGCTAGTCAGCTTAGCCAAAATAGTCTTATATCGAAGAACATAATACGTGAGATGCTCATTTAACCTTTGTTTCTATTTTGTAACTTGAAAATAAGAAACCTTATCACCAATGTTAATGCTAAAATGTGATAGGAAAATGTTAGCTAAAGGATTTAATGTGTTGACCAACTAATTTGGTAGAATATAGAACCATTGTAAAACATAATCCTTTATACTCGGTGAAAATAACTTGGTTAGTAACAAGTCATTTAGCATATATTCCAAACATGTTTCATGAAAAGATCTTAAGTGTGTCTCTATATCACCCTTGATATCATATAGAGTGAGTTTAGGTTGAAAAAAACTTGGTAGCAAGGGTGTCAAATCAATATGACATGCCAATGGTGTATGAAGTAGAGCAAAAGAATCCTAATCTTGTGTTGGTCTAGAAGCACCTTGCTCAAGATGTATCATCTTGAATTGAAGATTTTTTATCTCTTACACAAGGTCTACCACATCAAGAGACAAATATGTACTAGCTATAGTTAGTGGTGGCAGAGAGGAAGGTTGGGCTACTATAGGGGGTTGTTGAGACATAGTTTCCCCTGTAGTGTCATTTACAATTGGTTGCTTTGAAAGAATGTAAGATCTAACTTGTTTGTCTTTTTTAATTTCCATGATAGATTGTAAAATAAGAGTATGATCTCATGGCTATTCCCTGAGTCTTTATCAAAAACTTTGTAAGATTAAATATATGTTGAGGACAACTTCATTATCAATAATAGATGGAAGTGAATCAAGAGTATGATGTGGTGGTTCATGAACATTGGTGTTTGTATCATCATATTTATTCTCATACTACTCATTGTCAAAATTATCCTCATGCAAATTGGTGTAATATGGATATGTAGGATCTATAGCAAGAACCTAATTTATTTGTTTATCCATGATATATGGTTAGGTTGAAGGGATCTAGCTGAAATTATGAGGGTTACCACTAAGTCTTGCACTTTGTCTCAAAAGAAGAGATGTAAAGAGCTTAGGTGGCATAAGGAAAATAGCTTGAATAATGAAAAAAAATTAAATAGATATTATCTAAATAATGAACTGAAATATGCATAAAAAGGATATGAAACTCAAAAACATGTAAGGTGATACCTAAAAAGTGATGAGACTTAGTATATACATTTAGGGTTTTGAAAAATGATATTCTTTTGAAATTACTAAGGAATTTTAAAATTTAAATTGAATTTATGATTTAAATATGTAGGTGAAAAATTAAAAAAACATTGGAAAGTTCTTGATTTAAAGGGACCTAGTAAATGCAACTAGGGGTTGGAAGAAAATATTTATAAAAAAAAACATTACTATGGAATTTTAACAATTAAAGTGAATTTGTGATTAAATATGCAGGTAAAAAATTAGAAAAATATTGGAAAATTATTGATTTAAAGGGACCTAGTATATGCAACTAGGGTTTGGAAGAAAATAATTTAAAAAAAATTTACTATGGAATTTTAAAAATTAAAGTGAATTTTTGATTTAAATATGCAGGTAACAAATTATAAAATTATTGAGAAAAATAGTAAGGAATTTACCCTATGGTTTCTAGATTTTTTATGCGCAAATGAAGTAAGTCGAGTTCACCAAATGATTTAACAATTTGGGGAATATTGGAGTCTTATTCCTAATTTATTTAAATATATAATTTTAATAAATTAGTAAATATTATTACAATAAATAGAGTACTAATTTTTATAATTTATTTGACTTTCATAGAATTTTAAAAATAGTAATGAAAGAGGAGAAATGTAACTTATCTTAAAATTGTCTTGATATGACTAAGATAGAGGCTAATACCAAACATGTAAGACTAGGATAGTGTCATGAAATATGATCTGGCCTTTGTTTAGTGAAAAGATAGGAGCACCAAAAATTGGAAACTTCAAGGTTTGATGTTATAGTCTAGCTCCTATTGCTATTTTCAAAACTAGTCACAAAGATCTAAGTTTTTTGGGTTTTTTCCACTATCCTTGTGTGAGCCTACCTATGAAATTTAAAATATTGAATGTTGATTTATCTCCTTGTAAATCTAATTCAATATTAAAACCCTAGACCTTCATAGTGCTTAAATAAAACTTGAGAAATTAGGGTGGCGGGGTGGGGGGGGGGCGCGTTAGTGCGTGTAAGATGCAATGAACATGTATCCACACCACTTGTATGGGCACAATTCATACATACCAATACTTTGAAGATGGATCAAGCCATATGTAATTCTCCCACTTGATGTGTTTTGAGAAATAGTGTTATGTAGATACAAAAATGCTAAACTAGGTGTACTTGCGATGGTTAAGGATAGGTGTGAGGGTTTGAATACACTAGTGGTTGTATTAGATGGTTGTATGCAAGGAAAAGGGAAATTTTACTTAGTGGCCTTACTTGTATTCTTTCTTGATTTTTTTAATATTTACCAACCCTTTCTAAATAAACTTTGAATGGCATTTTATAGACATCTATTGGTCATGGATTAAATACATTCACATTAGGGTGACATAATGAAGAAGAAGAAGAATCGGGATAAAATGGTCATTTGGGCTCAAAAAGTGATTGGACAAGAGCATTGGAAATGGAACACCCTAGGGTCTAGTGCTATAGTCTAACCCCAATGCTCCTATCCTATAGGTTTGAGACTTGGGGGATCAAATAAGCATGGGAAATGGGGTCTAGCTGAGTTGTAATTAGGTCTTAGTAGTATACAGATCACTAGGAATCAACAAAAAGGTGCCTAAAAGGGTGAAGAGATAATGAAAGAGGGATCTATGGGTTGGGTGTCACAAGCCACACTCAAGCTACCAATTTTGACATTTTATATGACTACATGTACCTAGAGAGGGATATAATAGTAGAATAGGGAATACGTAGTTTAGTACAACATGAATAAGAATAATAAGTTGGATAGATGAGAACTAATATAAATAGAGAGGCACAATATATTTTAAAGGATATAATAAGTCATTTTTAATTGGATCTTACTCTACTAGGAAGTTGCCCCTTGAAGAGGCTAGTTATACAGACTTACTCATTCCATGAAAGGAATATAATATAATATATTTAGTAATTTTAGTTATATGAGAGTGAGGTTCCTACCATCTGGTATTAGAGATTTTTTCTAAGTCCATTTCCACATATATATATTTTACGTAAGAATAATGCAATTAAGAGTTTAGATTTTTGTTCATCATATGTTCTCACCTTACCTTAACTGGAACCTAGTGATTAGAAAGTGGATAAAATTTGAGTTGGAAAGAATATTCTTTTATAAAGTTAATTTTGGGAGTGGAAGTTTTTGAAATAATAGAGATTTTATGGAGATTTTTCTATTACAAGTACATTTTGGAGTTTCATGGAGCAATTTTATATTCCTCATGACATATTATGAGATTCAAAAAGTTAGATCTATTATTTCCTAGTAGTTTCAAGTGCATATCTATATTTTTTATCCTAAATAAATCTAACTGAGTTTTTTTAAACTACTCTCAAATTATAATGAATCATGTCAAAATATTTTTCATTTTTGTGCACCTCATCTCCAAATTTCTAGAATAATTTACATTTTTTATTTTTGTCAAGTATTTTAAACACTATTATAGTTTTTGTGACTGCCTATTTTGTAAAAAAAAATAAAATAGAGAGAGAGAGAGAGAGAGAGAGAGAGAGAGAGAGAGAGAGAGAGAGAGAGAGAGAGAGAGAGAGAGAGAGAGAGAGAGAGAGAGAGTATGTGTCTTTAATTATTAAATCCATATTTTAGTTTTTAGGGACATTTATAGTTTATCTATAGCATTGACTACACACCATCAAACTAGTATGGTTCAAGAATATCAAACAACATTTGAACACCATTCTAATCAAACTATAGTCCTATCTGATGAATTTTTTCAACATTTTTAATTAATAAACTTCAAGATGATATTTAAACAAAGTTTCAAATGTGGCGACCTCAATCTATGATGAAAATATGATGCTTAGCCAAGCTCACTAAAGACCTTTTTAATTGGGAACTCTCCAAAAACATCTTCCTTCCATCATCCTAGCACAATACCACCTCTTCTAGCCATCAAATGCCTCTCTATGGAGGCCAATAAGTCCCATTCAATTTTGATTTTGCTAGTACCAATAGATCCTGAGTAGGAAAAAGCAACACCTAAAAAACCTAAAATAGAAGCAAAAACACCCAAGCTAGTACCAGATACACTAAAATAGGCCCTAGAAATAACACCTAAAGAGTCCAAGATAGAAATAAAATAATTTGAGATGGTAACCAAATATTTCAAGCCTTTATCTTCACCTAAAATAATCACTATTATTACTTTGGTAGTTGTTCCCACTCCACAACCAATGTGTGTAAAGAACAATGCTAAGGGGGATGGCATGTATCCTCAATTTATTCATCAAGTTGACTATTTTGAGCACCCTTACTCTCACTTTGAGGATATTATCATCATAGTTCAAATTTCACTTCAACCTTCACTTATAGTGCTCATGTTTACCCTATTGATGTATATGTTCATATACAAACACAAGTGAAATAATTAGAAGTAGAAAAGTACACATGCATGTGCCTCTATCTAGTCTTCAACCTATTTTCATATATATGGTCTAGCCTTCATTTGGTCCTCATATTTCCTAATTATGATCATGTTTCAATGATGAAACATATTTAAGGGGGATGGAATGTAATATACCTACAGAGAAGTATAATAGTATAATAACTAGTAGAATAGGGAATAAGTAGTTTAGTACCACATGCATAAGAATAAGAATTTGGGTAGATGAGAAATACTATAAATAAAGGGTCATAGGATGTTGTAAAGGATCTAAGAAGTCATTTTTAATTAGAGTTTTATCTATTAGGAGGTTTCCCCCTCAAAGAGGCCAATGATATGAAGTTATTCCTTGTAAAAAATAAATACAATATAATATATGTAATATTTTCAGTTATATGAGAGTGAGATTCCTATCAATAAAAAGTCACTTCACAAACCATATCCTATAGTGATTAGAACACATGACACCAAAAAATGGGATATATAGTTTTTAAATAGAGATAGGCCTCATGATATCTTAATTACATTGTTATATAAGGAGATAATCACACTTACTTCTACTCATGACCATCTATCACACCATCTACACAAGATACATAATAACCATATTGTAATTTTCATAAGATAAATGAACATTAATACAATAACTATTATACACTATAAGATCATATTGACCAATATGTTGATTAATTCATTATATCATTTAAATATGTGGCATTAAACTACATTATTTCCTAGATCACACTCCTCTATGATTGAGTTATCCCAGGATGGTCCTTTTATAGATCCATTGGTTACTCATCATATGATCCATGTGGTTCCTAGGACACCTAGTTATGAGAGATATCATGCACAATAGATTTATTAGAGATGGAAACAATTTTCAAAAAAAAACATCTACTTATTACATCATGATTAAAAAATGGAATGTAATTCAATCCCCAATTAAAATTCAACAATTGATTAAGATATTTGTCTGAGATCATAGAAATCAAGACATAATTTAATAATCAATTAAGATTTTTGCCAGAGATCACAAAAATTAGTACATAGTTCAACAATTGATTAAGATATTTGTCAAATATCATAAAAATTATGACTTAGTTTAACAACAAATTAAGATATTTGCCAAAGATCATATAAATTAGGACACAACTCAACAAGCAATTAAGCTATTTTACAAATATCATAGAAATCAAAACATAGTTCAACAATTGATTAAGATATTTTACAGAGACTATATACATCATAACATAGTTCAACATAAAATTAAGATATTTGGAAACGAGACCATAGAGATTAGATCATAGTTTTAGTAAGATGATTGATTAATCTATTTTCTATAGAGTCTAAAAATTATCTACTAGTAGTATAGCACGAGTAGTATTAGATCTAGAATCTAATTCTACATTAACACAACATGAGAAGTATGGTCACTTATTCACCATGCCATTTAGGTTCAGATAGTGTATGTTGCAGTTACATGATCCACACTCAGATATCCTATGATACTCAAATATCCTATGATACTCAAATAGTACTTATAATAACAACTAACATTCCTAATCCACTATACATGTATAATTGAACATTCATAAACAAATCAACAATGTGTTATCATTACTTATAAATATAACATATTGCCATATCACCATTTAAAAAATGTATATAATAAAAAACATATCAAAATGTATGATGCCATAAGTCAAGATACCAATGTACATGATACCCATATAACAACAAACATCCATGTGTGTGTGTGTGTGTGTGTGTGTGGGTGTGTGTGTGTGTGTGTGTGTGTGTGTTTGTGTGTGTGTGTGTGTGTGTGTGTGTGTGTGTGTGTGTGTGTGTGTGTGTGTGTGTGTGTGTGTGTGTGTGTGTGTGTGTGTGTGTGTGTGTGTGTGTGTGTGTGTGTGTGTGTGTGTGTGTGTGTGTGTGTGTGTGTGTGTGTGTGAATACATAGTTTTAGTACAATGTTACAAGTCACTCAATAATCTGAGTTGGATCACTAGAACCAGCCCCTTCATTATCCCTTTATGATACATCTATATTAGAGCTAGAGGATCCACTATCCCTCTAAGATATTGATTGAGTCCTAAATCTGTTCTCTATCCCTTACCAACTTGACCAACACCTCCACATGATCTCACTATAGATGTATATATTCATCCACTATCCTACTACCTACCCCACCTAAAACATCAGGTGTAGGCATAGCTCATCTTTATATCTCCTTACATGACCCATCCCTATAAGTAGCTTCTCACCTATATGTTGTAGTAGTAATGACTACTTGATCAAACAAGTAAGCATGAACTCTATCAACATATGTGGTCCTCTCCACTAGTCCATCATCTATGACATCATCAAGGATATGTCACATAAATACTTGGAGTATATACTCAATGGTAGTCTATAAATACTCATCATCATCTAGATCTACACATAACAACATAATACATCAAATACCCACCCAAATAAATAAGTAACAAAGTAAACAAAACCTACAAATATATGATGGAAACCTACCCTCAACTACCTGAAGGGGCTCAACATCCACCACATCTTCCATGATGATCCTACCTCCCAGTAATATTGGTGCCTATATATTCTCCATCAACCATGTTATGTAGGCATCAATCACTCCTACATCATCCAAATATAGTATATCAAGCATTAGATCCTACTTTATCAACATAATTAAAGATAGATCTATACATGATGGTTTTGGCCTACTCCCTAGCCTCACTATATCCAAAGAACTTCTCAACAACACCAATGATACCAATGGCACATATTAAGTAACACCAAAACATTACATCACTCACTCATACTAAAACCTCTCAAACACATTGATCTAATGATCATGTAACAAGCAGCTCACTCAGACCTGTCTTAGTAGAAAACCATCCTTAATTCATCCCTCATAGCCCTTGTAGGGTCTCCAAATAATATCTCTAGTCATCAGCTTATCCCACACATATTGAAACTACATCATACTATTCCTAGGCATGTGGGTTGTACTAGTCCACCTCTCTAAAAACATATAAGGGTGATCCCAATGACCTCATCAAGGTAATGTTACTCTAATAACTATTATATGCTCATAAACCCAATAATGAAATAATTTAGAAGACCTAATACCACCTGTACACATCTCCTAAGTAAAGTGGCAGAAATCCTTATACAAGTGGGCTAACATAATATGACACCACTAGTATAAGGTGTCATGTTTGTCTATATCTTGTACTATCTCATGCATCATAAACAAGATATATACCTCACTCCCATCCATAGTAATAAATGAAGGCAATATAATAGCTAAAAACTTCTATAATTGTAGAACATTATATGTCATAATCAATGACAAAAACACATCATTGTTACTCCCTCCCTGATGAGTCCATGCAAGAATCACTAATAATACATCATAGCCTACTTTATAGCTCAATTACCAGTGGCTTATTGTATAACTACCCTCTAACGAATAATTGATGATATAAAGATACTATAAACATCCTCTAATGTGATAGTCATATCCCAAGTAGGTAACCAAAATGTACTCATATCTGCATTTCACCTCTCACACAATGTTATCATCATATGTTTATCCCATAGAATCATAGATAATGATTCCATGTGGCCCAAACTAGCTCTATCTACCAAAATCCTCTTAAAGACTCCATCATCTAGACACTATGAAACTTTCTCATACATAGATCCATATACAATATATAACCAAATTCAGCATTAACATCATATAATACTTGATAAATATATAAAAAGGGTCATAAAACACTAATAAACCAACCTATTTAAGCCACATTTTAAAAATTCCATTACCTAAGGTTGACCTTGAATGCCAATTTTGCCAACTAATACCTTTTTGTTTTCCAAACATGAAATCTAGAGAACTATAGCTTTGATTTGTGATCCATTTCTTGTGTGTGGGATTTGACCCCAATGTACCTCACCCCATACTAGTTTCACTACTATCCCATTCATATTCAACTTTAAAAAATGATAAAACTTGTATTTACTTAATAAATCTAATATAGACCAAAGTTATATCCTATAAATGATTTAAAAAACTAGATTTGTTACAATCAAAAAATTAAAAAAAATTTTAAAAAAAATACCCTAGCTAACTATCACTAAAATACCATCCAATATCACTTTTGGCTAGACACCCTTACCATAGTTTAGACTCTCTCACCAAAAGGGGACACACAAACACTATTTATATAGATTCACATAGATGCATAGATTACTTTAGATACAAATTCACATATATAAATAAGTTTACTTAGATATATAGATACTCAAATATTTAGATACATAGGTTTACTCAAATATACAGATATTTAGATACACATATTTACTCAAATTTATAGATATTTAGATAAACATGTTTACTCATATATATATATAATTTTATTCTTATTTTCAAGGTTCTAAGATATTGTTAGATGTTGGTTCATATTCTCAAATTTTACATAGAGTTTGAACATAATCTAGACTTAGATTATGACTATGGGGGCATATACATGGTACATCATCCATATATGGATAAAATTTTATACATAAGTCACATAGTTACATTACTCAAATATTTAGTTGAGGGGAATGATGCAGGGCACATGTCCTTGATTCCACAAGGATCTACCAAGTTGTATAGATGAAATGGCAAGTTATACCATTATCTATGTTTAGATTACTAGGCTACACTCATATCACCACTAGTATGTCACCAATATTTCACCATTTTAGGTCATATGACCTTCTATAGTGGTTGATCCATAGCCTTTCACTAAACTTGGATTATATAAGTTGAATAATAATTTTGACCTCTAGTTTCAAATTAAATTCCTAGAATCAATCCAAATATAAATGTTGGGGAAATTAGGCCTTGTATATCCATATTTTAAGATTATATACTCATATTTAGTCTAGATATCAGAGTGGGGGAATACTTGCCTTGATTCTCCATGTTTTCAAATAACATTCTTAGATTATATTTAGATATCAGGGTGGGGGAAATAGGTTTTTATTTGTCATAATTTAGTTCAATATTTACATTAAATATAGGGGGCACCCACACTATGTATTTCCTCTTCACATATATCATTCTAACTCTTGTTGACTCCTTTGGCCAAGAAGTGGTCCAAGTCTAGAGAAAATCCACATAGGTAAGTACAAGTATGAAATTTATCTTTTTATTTTACTCTAGTAATTTCATTTTATTAAATTAATAAAACAAAAGGAGGAAATATACACAACCTAATTTTTTCAAACAACCACAAGTACTTTGTCTTTTATTACTCTTTCACAAGAAGTCTTAGTCTTCAATGTAGAACTTGTTTACATAGTCATTTTGGGTCTTTTGGTATTTATTATGTCTTATTTTACCTATTTATTACACCCCTAGTGGTCCTAAATCATCCCCTCATATTCACATGTGTCCCTATCTTATTTTGTCCAGTATTTACTTTATTTTGGGACCTTAGGGCACTAGCACCCTTATCAAGATAGTAGTACCATTGGCACTAGTGTTTACTTTTGGTGCTAGTGTCCAATGGTCATTTTATTCCATTTTTTTGGGTCATAACCCTCCCTTAAGCCTAATCTTATGTTTTTATCCCTCTTTTACATCTTTTTAGCCAACAATCAAGTTTTTTACATTCAAATCAAAGTTCCTTATATATAAAGAGCCTCACAAGGACTTTTACATATATCACTTATTATCTTGGCACATAATTACATAAAATTAATCAATAGGACATCTCAACATACTATATATTACTTAGTTATCACACCTAGACTTACATGCTTGATAAAATAAGGGCATAAGTGAAATTTGTTCTAGTATACCATGCATGTTTATTATGCACAATCCTTAAGGGATAACTACATATGATTTAAGATCCCTAGCATTTAGGTTAATATAAGTAGTGGCCAAGATAATAGGGGTTCTATCCCATGCTATATTAATATTCAAAAGCCTAATTTTTTCCCTTTATTTTGCATTTGATCTGATTGTTATTTCATGTGTGCATGTGTTCATTAGGGTTTGAAAAATATCCAAAAAAATAATAGTAAAAACAAATTTATGTAATTAACTAAATCACCTAAAGGTCTTTGAGACCCTTCCACAACATTTTTAAAATTTATAGGAAACTTTTATATATAAAAACACTAGTGCCATAATTGGCACTAGCACCATTAGTGTTATTATCCCCATAAGGGTGCTAGTGTTTGAAGCGTATTTTCAAAATTAGTCTCAAAATGAAACATGTCTAATTTATATTCAATCCTATTCCAAACTCTTAACTTATAAAAATAGTTTTTTTTCTTCATATAAGTACACTTTCTCATCATCTTTACTATTTTGGAAAAACTTGTCTGATTAACTATTTCTTCTATTTATCTCAACTAATTATTATAATCAGAGCTTTAATAACCTAGGAATTGCATCTACTATGTCCTAAGAAATTAAAACACATATACACATGATACTAAATAATGCCGAGCCATAAATGAGATTCATTAAGCATGTACAAGAGGAACTCTCCAAAGTTACATAGTTAAAAACCTAGAGGCTAGTGGAGGTTGATCTTTTAGGGGTTGAGGATGTGGAAATAGACATGGATGTGATTGTTTTCTACATAGGAATTGTTATAAATGTGGATATTTGGATCATTACTAGTGTGACTACATGGTCTATCCCACTTGTGCCTTTTTTAAGAATTAACATCATTTGGAAGAATGTCCTAGTCTGTATGCTACCATTACTAATAATGAAATTATAAAAGCACATGTAATATTTGTGCTATAAAAAATACAATTACTCAATGGAGACCATTCCCTACCACTCCATCAAATAGATCTAAGTTAAATATTACTAAACAAAGTGGAACTCATTCCTAACCATTTTTAAATCCACCTACCAAAAATGTTCAATGTGAAGAACCTCATATGCAATAATATCTAGATGCTCAGTGATACAAATAAGTGTTTCATGAAATAATGGCCTTAGTGTGGTAAATTTAGGATAAATTTGAGTTCTTGAAGGATAATTATGCTACCATTCACATTGAAATGTAAAAATATATAGCCCCATAGATGTGAGGCATGATGAATTTTATAAACTATACAAGCTAATCCTTAGTGAAGAAGTCATCCCCTTCATGAAGAGTTGGATACAAAAAAGATTAAAACCTTGGAGGATCATCATTTTAACCATACGTAATGACAAGAGTGTCATATTCAACTAAATTTTAAATGCAAGAAAGTGGTCCTATTCAATGCATCTATTGATGGCTAGATGGCCCATGATATCTTGGTGGGCATTGACATGGAGGTCAATGTTTTAACTAAATATTATTAGAAAAAAATGGGTATGCCCTCTTTGTGTCTCTCCTCACATGTTTTTTTTTCATGTCTAATAAGACTTATGTACTACTCATATACTTTATTAAAGATCCCACAATCAGCATTTTGTGTTTCACATTCAAAGGTGACTTTGAAGTGATTGAGCTTGTTGAAGTTGATGATTTTACATCTCTTTTGGGTTAAGCTTGGTTTTATATGAATAAAGCCAATTTTTATTTCAAGAAGCTTTAAATTATCTTTGAGAAGGATACTCATATCATAGTCATTACCCTAAATACTAACCAAGGGACCCACTTTGTATATCTTTTTGATGTTCATGAGGATGTCAACATAATTTATAACATCACTACCTAAAAAAATGAAAATGCGGACCCTACTCCTAATGGCATCTAACATTAGGAAGATGCAAAACCTATTTCTAACAATACCATTATTAGTGGGACCAATGAGATTCAAGTTCATATGATCTCTCAAGGTGTATTTATGGTGTCTTAGATAGCTGACTAAGCTCCCCTTTAGATTTTTCTCAATGCCATAAATTTTTTTTCCTCATTTGTGGATGCTTGATGGTTGGACCACACTTACAGTTAGACCAAGAACATAGGTTTCATGGATATATCAATGTCTAGGAATACTTACAATAGTCAGTGTCTTAATATGTTAATGAGGATGAAAGGTTTCACATGATTACCTTTACATTTCAAAGGATCACTTCTCAATGGTGGTATAATCATCAATACAAATTGGATACATAGGAACAAGTATGTGTATCCATGCATAATCATTTCCACCATGATAACCATGTTGGAACCACCTTGAGTTATAGTGGTATTATCTCACTTGAATAACATATAACATAATGTGAAAACCTTTATAGCATTGATGAAACATTTTTACCAAAACTTCTTATGGCTACATGCATTATATGGTACTCTATGTGCCTAGGCTTAGACATGGTATATTCACCAAGAAATGCATAGATACAAAGCTACTTGGTATCACATAAAAAATTATATGTTTGATTCCTTTTCATTTTCTTCATCTCTCTATAAGCAATCTATCAAGTAGTTATGGGAAATTAGGCACTAGTTGAAAACTAAATATGACACATGCATGGTGCTAATGAGGATAATATAGTTATCCTTCAATAATTTGATAATATTTTTATGGTTCTATTGGATCTTAAATCTCAACTAAACCTTGAACATACATAACAAATCCAAAATGGAAAGCAAAAGGTCATATACTAAGTTGATTAGTGTACCAATTCTGATGAACCAAAGCCATCATTTGACCACTTAAATCTACATACAAAGTTTGGGGTACATGATGTAAGAGATATAATTTAGTTTGAGTATAATTTGTATTCTATGCCATTATAAATGATTCATAAAAACATTTTAATTGATGATGATCCTAAACTCATAACTATGGGAAATTATTGGTTTAATGTTGAGATAACTAAAATCTTTGAACTATTTCATGAATACTTGTATGTTTTCACATGCAAGTACATGTAAATGAAAGGAGTGTATTCATAATTAGTCAATATGAACATGAATTTAGTCAAGTTTGTTTGATCATTTAGGAAATAACCATATTGGATGAACCCAAATTTGCGTGCTTGAGTTAAAGAGGAAATTTATAGCATGTTATGTGCTAGAGTTATTACTCCCATTGATGAATCAGAATGGGTTAGTCTTATGGTGATCAAAATTAGCAAGTATGGTTGTATTTGTATTTTTTTTTACTACAAGCAACTTAATGCATAATATATAATAGATCTCTGTCATTCATTGAGGAAATTTTGGAAGGTGTTGCTAGGTATGAAATCTATACCTTCACTGATGACTTTTCTCACTATCACCAAGTCTAAATTACTAAGTAAGATAAGGCCAAGGACAAACTTAGAACTAAATGTGGTTCATTTACATATAATATTATTCCCTTAGGCCTAGTTAATGTACCTAATATATTCTCATGTATCATATTAGAAGCATTCAAGTATTCTTTTCACAAGTTCATTCAAGTATACTTGGATGACTAGATAGTGTAGGGTCTAGTGCATGATAACTATGGATAACTTGTGCCTCTTGATTAAGCATTATTTATAACTTTATATTTACTTCAATGTTAAGATATGCAGGTTTTCCACACCTTTTGGGATCTTTTTGGGGCACAACATTTTTTATGATGGACTAATAGTGGACCTAGCCAAGATTGCATT
The DNA here is from genome assembly GCA_037957365.1 of Torreya grandis. NCBI lineage: Eukaryota > Viridiplantae > Streptophyta > Pinopsida > Cupressales > Taxaceae > Torreya > Torreya grandis. Next base: position 554,696 of record JARHVA010006913.1, on the reverse strand, counting down.
TATTATCTAAATCCCACCTCTAACAACTCAGTGTGAGGTCCACACCTTTTTAAGTCACATGAGGTACTATATTAAGTTAATTTTTGGTGATGCCAACATATAATCACTTCTAGAATAACTACTCAAGGATAATGTCATACTCTTAAAGATGGCTCAACATCAACAAGCATTTGAAACCCTAAAATAAAAATTCATGACTACACCCATTATGTAATTTTTGAAATAGATTGAGTCATTTCATGTGTATTTAGATGCTTAAGGCATGGTAGTAGGTGTTATCTTGGAATAACCTAGTGAGGTAAACCTTGATCATATTATTTAATTTTAAATCCATAAGCTCACACTAAAAGAACAAAACTATTTGACAACTAATTATGAGGCCTTATCTATGATATATGTAGTTCAAAATATCACTAATACTTATTAAAAACCTTATTTATATTTTATGGAGACCATAAATCACTCAATTATTTAGTAAATAATAAATTATTACACAAATTAATCTACCAATGGATTTTTATTTTTTAAATAATTTTAGTTCTTTGTGATCATCAAACCAAGAAAATTTAATTTCAGACTTGACCATCTCGCACGTGTTCAATCTAGTGAACTAGTGCACACCATAGAGGATGATTTACCTGATGTACAAATCTTTCAACTCACATGCATCCCTAATTAATTATAGTAAAATTTGGCTTGAATTATAATAGGCTTAATGATGGATCACCTTAACACCCAAGGAAAAAATCAACTAATTAGGTGCACTACCCATTTATAGCTTATTGGTGGAGACCCATATAAACTTGTTCAAGATTAGGAGTTATGGAGATGAATCATACAACATGATCATGCATAATTCCTTTAGGAGCTCCATGAGGGTGTCATAGTTGAATATTATGCTGGTGATGTAATAACATGAAAATTTATACTAATTAGATTATGGTGACCCACCTTATTCAAAGATACCAAATATTATGAATGTTGATTTGATATATGTCAATTCATAAGAAAAAAAATCAATGGGATGATATCCCTCTACATAAAATAATTTCTCATAAACCATTTGATAAATGGGCTACTAATTCATTTTGTCCCATTCAGCCAATTGTATGATAGACTAGCACATGGTACATCATTAATACCAGACTATCTCACATGTTGGGATAAAGTAGTGACCACACATGATATTATTTATATAATTACCACCCAGTTTCTATGGGAAACTAACATCACTAGGTATGGATGTCTATTAATCTTGATCAGTGATTATGAAACTCACATCCTCAATAAACAATGCACATCCTCTTGGTTAAGTTCATGATTGTACACCATAGGACCACACCATACCACCCTCAAGCTAATGGTATATCTGAAACCTTAAAAAATATCCTAGGTAATAAAATGACCAAGATCTATAACATCAGTTTCACTAATTATGATGATCAAATGTTTTTAGCCTTATGGGCATAACAAACCACATACAAAAGGTTAAACAAGAATATTACTTTTAATCTTGTCTTTGGTGATGAAGTGGTTTTACCATTATATTTTATTATGACCTATTTATATATTACATGCATAGGAATATTAGATGATGAGGAGTCCCTAAAAGGGTGCCTAGAATCTCTACTTCAAATTTATGAATCAAACTTCCTCTCTCATTAGAGCCAAAGAGTTGATAAAGAGAAACAGAAAGCTTGGCATGATTAACATATCAAAACTATGGTTTTTCATCTTTATATGCATGTCCTTGTATATGATTCAAATTTAGTGTGCCATTCATGTAAAATATGGTCCACTAGGATGGTTCATTTATTCTTCATTTTATCCATCCAACAAGTGATTAAAAATTGAAAAGATTAGATGGCCAATTCCTACCAGGCCACTTTAATGGTAGTTAGCCGTAGACCTATCATTATATTTAATTATTCACTTTAGTAAATAATGTGTATGCCATTATGTTATTTTATGGATTTTTTACCTTTTTAAAATAAGTGTGACATTGATTACATGCCTTTTGTAATTGGTTTGGCACACATTGATACTATCTTTCTATATTTTCTTGACATAAATATCACTAAGTTATGATTTGGAGGAATACACAAATATTTTAATGTGGGGTGGATTTTAAGGATGGATATACTAATTACATAGTATAATCATAGAATAAGAGTACACAATATGAAGAATACAAGAAGAAACATGTAGAGGGGGTGTGTGAAAGAAATGTTGGAAAAAAATCATGAGATTTAGGTCTCAAAGGAAAATAAGGGATGCATGCAAGGTGTAGTGTGAGGTGAGAAAGAGGTGGAATGTGACTCAAGTAAGTGTAATTGATATGTTAAAGGAAACACTATTACAAGATGGGTTAAAGTGGAAAAGTTAGTTCCCACCATGAGAATGAAAATTTTGAATTATTATGCAATTGGCATACACTACATGGAAGGTGTAATAACTCTCACAAGGAATATGGGATGTGTATATTATTAATGATAGAGTGGTATGAATGGGAATCCTACCAAAAAGACATAAAATGATTCCATGTGGACCATTAATGATTGAATTGATGGATGGTGGCATGGAAAAAATATTGAGATATCCTATAAAATTATATAAGGCTTCTCATTTCCATATTTTTAAGATTGAAAACTTTAAGAATCATATAAGCTAAAACAAGGTAAAACCAATTACAAATAAGGTGATTACATAGTGTTACCATTTACAAAAATGATATAGAGATTGAAACGATGTGATTTTAAGGAGATGAAAGTATAAATGTGTCCACAAAAGTAGAAAATAGAAGTGATAGGTTGTAGAATGTTAGGATTTAATAATGTTCACATTAGTAAATAACCTTAGTAATTAGTAATTTACTAATTAACTTTGGTGATTATATATATATATATATATATATATATATATAATCACCAAAGTTAATTAGTAAATTACTAATTACTAAGGATATGAAAGTATAAATGTGTCCACACAAGTAGAAAATATAAGTTATAGGTTTTAGAATGTTAGGATTTAATAATGTTCACATGAGTAAATAACCTTAGTAATTAGTAATTTACTAATTAACTTTGGTGATTATATATATATATATATATATATATATATATATATATATAATTTGTTATTATTAGTAATTGTGTTTCGATATAGTTATTGTTACTCATGACTATTCAAATTTATTTGATCATATTTACTAGGAGGTGTTAAATGCCTTAATGTGTATCACAGGTGCTTAGAGTGTTTAAATAAAATTTCTCATTTTAAAATTCAAATAATTTTATGTATGAGTTATAGGTTTTGATAACCCTATTATATATTGATGGAATAGAGGCAAAGCAAGTGGGCTATTTCATAATATTTATATAGTTTGGTGGTCGAGAGCCATCGTGTCCAAATAGATATATTTACAAAGAGTGAAGCAATCTAAGCCAATATCAATGAATAATGATCAAATTATAAACTAAGGACTAATATAAAATGAATATTTATAAAGGAAATTAATCTAGAGTGATCTGGTTAAAAAGGAGTAAAGAAAGGGTAGGGCAGAAAAGAGTTGTTGATCTTCATCCCAAACATCATGACAAATTTCAAATATCATCCAAGCATGCACTTAACCAATGTGTAACATGAAGTATCATGAGCTCAAATATTATCACACATTAGGAAAAAATCTAAAGAATAATAAAAATGAAAATAAGAACTAAGTTCACTTTAAATATTTACCCCTGCAAGCAAACAACATTAGCCCAAATGCAAGAAGAGTAAAGGAAATGAAATGAACCTAAGAACCTTCAGTCAAACTAGCATTGGTACAAGTTAACAACTACGTAACTAAGATATGCAGACCAATAATTCATAATAACCATTGAAATCTATAAATAGGAACAAACAAGTGAGAGAGAAACCATAATAATAAATGACACAAATGAACATTGATAATCTTTGTAGAATTCCTCACTTGCATAATTTCTCAAAAGTTTAAAAAAGTTTTTTGGCTCAAAAAACCCTCTCCTCTTTTACAAATGGTAATACTCCTTTTATAGAATCCCAAGGCAGTATACTTGTTAGTCATGTCTAATTACAAAAGTATAAATGTCAAGGACAACTATCCTTTTGAAAAGTTCTAGTATACACTAGATTTTTCCCTACGAACTGACCTATAGGCCATGTGCTTCATGTTGTCCCCCAAAAAAATGTCACTCTTTTGGGACAACGTATGAGCAATTTTGGTCTTGCAAGACCAAATGTACTGTCCCTTACTTAGGGGCTCTTTTTTTCTGTCAAAAGCTCTGATACCACTGTAATATCCCTTTTAAACAGGGAATATAGAAACACAAAAGCTCTGAACAAGATACAATTTTTGCAAGATAATTTCAAATAAATAAATAAATCACAGTAAATCTCTTAACTAGAAAATCACTAATCTTATTATTGTCCAAATGGTTACAATAGATGTCTTCAGTCATGCATAAAAAGGAATATTCAGATACGGTCTTAAAACCCTGATTATCTTCCAACAATCTGAAAAATACCCTAAATCTGTGCGTCTCGGCCTGCTGTGTCAAAAACACAGTCACCGACGTCAGTTATACTGTCATCGTCGGTCGACTAGGGTTGCTAACCTACCGACGTCGGTGATAGGTCAACCGATGTCAGTCGCTAAGGATCTTTGTCTGTCGATGTCAGTCTCTATGTGAATCTGTATGGATCTGTACAGACTTCGTATGGCTGCCAATAAAATATAGCACACCCTGATTGCTAAACACTTGTTCCCAAGATATCTGGTTCTAATATAGAAGATCTCTATCTGTATAATTTATTGAATAAAAACTAAATAAAGAAATACCTGGAAAGCTCTATGACAACTTTTGTATGAAGTTACCTCTCAAATCTGTAAACCTCTGTGATAACTTTTGTATGAAGCTATCTCTCAATATGGCAATAAATCAGCTGATATCTCACAGCCTCTGAATCACACACAATGAAGAGTTGACATTCTCCACTACAATGGAATCTTGGAACCCTTGGCTCAGTCTTCACAGAAGAATTCTTCAATATCAAAATCAATAATCCATGCATAATACAAACTCTCTCCCATGAGAACCCCTTATACCCTCCAAAGGTGTGCTTGCTAAAATTATATTTCCTCAAATTAGAACTTGGGGTTCTTAAATTAGAATTCCTCAAATTAGAACTTGGGCTTCTTAAATTAGAATTAGGATCTTAAAATTAAACCAATTCTTAAATTAGAATTAGGGTCTCAAAATTAGACCAAATAATTAATAATTAATAATTAATTAATATCTAATTTAAAATTAGACCAAATAATTAATATTTGATTAAATCAATCAAATATTAATATCTCTTTCAATACATGTTGAATCCTCAAACCGACTGAAGCTGGTGAATTAGGGAGTGATTTTGCACATGACCATACCAAAATAAGGGCACTCCACTGCATGTCAAATATCCCTAAAAAATAGGATCTCATGCAAACATGTCTAAAAGAACCTGAATGAAAGCCAACTATAGGAATTCTGCTAATCGAAGCCAAGCCAAGCTCAATCATGTCCCTCTATCCATCCTATTAGCCTACGAAGGTCGCATAATAGGCTAATCATCAAGTCTGTTAATGTCCACAAAAAAAGGGACATGACACCAAATTTAGCTCTTCCCTCTTCAAAATTTGTCTTGGGCATTCAAATTCCTCATTTTTTAGGCTTAAATCTACAGACTCTGTAGGTGGGTTCAATTAAAAGAATTAGTTTCTAACACTTGGTCATTTTTAGGATTGGTTCAGTGCCTTAGTTCAAACAAAAATCTCCATCAACAAGCATCAACAGTAGGTTCAACATTTGGTTCATCCATTGATTCAACATCAAACGGTTCAAAGGCAGGTTCAATCAAGTGGTTCAATGATTTGTTTCACTCATTTGGTTCATCTGCTTTGTTTCAAATGCTTTGATTCATCCTTTGGTTCAATCAAACAGTTTGTTAATCAGTTCAAGCCTTTGTTTGAAATGTTGAACCAAAACTTGGTTCAATAGTTGGTTCAAGTGACAAAGTTCAAAGGAGTGCTCCAAGAGTCAAAGACACAAGTGCCCTTGCGAAGGGAATTCCTATGGCAAAAAGTGACCAAGACAAAACAAACAGACCAAGACAAAAGCTTGACAAAATCCTATGGATGTTGCCAAGTGTCGACGGCTAAGCCCCACTAAACTTTGTTTTTGTGAATTGGAAAATATTTCCACATGTCCTTCTTGAAGCTTGTTGGGAGCCTCCAAGTGTCAATATCTATACTCTCTTCCCTTAGCTTCACTATTTCAAGCAAAGACCATGGTGGGCCCAAGGATGAGTGACTAAATGAAGTGGAATGTGCCAAGTGTCTACATCTGTGTGACTAACAAATTTATTCAGACCACACCACGTGTCCCTTGCAAAATTTGGTAGAATCTGACAAGTGTTAATCTTCGTAATTTCTCCCTCCTATTTCTTGTTTTCATAAAGACTGTGGTAGACCCCCAGTGAGATGCTGAAGAAAGCAAAATGCACCATGTGTCATCATCCACCTAACTCTCCAAAGACAAATAGAAGCCACCACCTATTCAATTATAACTCCATAGAGAGTGACACGTGTTTGCGTCTGAGTTTCAAACAAGTTTCTAAGCTCATCTTAAACATTTTTTGAGCACAGCAGAGACTGTCACGTGTTATCATCTGAGTGAATCAAAAATAAGTCCTAAGTGTTTTCAAAGGCCACTAAAGTGTAGTGGATACTACCATGTGTCATCTTCTACAAGGATCTCAAAGGATATGTCATCTTTTGAGTCTCATTTCAATTTGCTTCTAAGATCCATGAAAACCACCACGTGTCCTTTGTAAGTTAAGTGAAACACGCCAAGTGGCATCATCAGCATGAATCTAAATGAGTTATGAATAGTTCTATAGTGTTTCTAAAATGCAATGGATGCCATCACATGTCATCTTTCATAGGACATTTAAAAGTCATATAAAGCTTATACAAGTTTAACAGATGCCGCCACATGTCCTTCATCAAAGTTATAGTGGATGTTGCCACATGTCATCCATTAAGACACAGTATCAATGTAGTGGAACTTGCCACATGTCTCTCATCAAATGTAGTGGAAGCCACCACGTGTCATCTTCTTAGAATAACTAATATAAGTCTTGAAGACTTTTTAAAGGCAGCTAAAAGCTCAATAGAAGTTATCACGTGTCATCTTCCATAGGATTCTCAAGAGGCAAGTGGAAGCTACCACCTTTTTTGTTTTAACTCTACAGAGAGTGACACATGTCTGCATCTATGATTCTTAATTTCTAATAGGTTTTAAAGCCTCTATCAATACTCAGAGTCCCGTGGAAGTTGCCACGTATCTTCACCTACTTAGTAGTGGAATGTGCCACGTGCCAATTGCTAAAGACTAGTATAAATTGACTAAGGAATAGAGCATAGAATTAAATCGAAGACTCAATTCAAATAACCAAAAAAGAAGGAATGATGAAGAAGGATCAAATCACCAAGTGGAAATTGAAAGCATGACCTATTTCTCTGCATTGAGAAAAGTAAATGGGTAAATGCCCCTAAATTCTAGCTTATCTCCTTAAAAGATTTCAATGCAACATGATGTGTTACTATTCTCGAGTCCTTCTTGAAGAGGATATTTAAGGGACTCTCTTCTATTATAAATGGATCTCTTTTTTGACAATTAGAATGAAACTCTACCCAAATTGTAAGGCATTACTGAGACTTTGAGCTCAGATTGCTGATCATATTTTATTACTGGAATAAGAAAGCAAGTGACTTTTCAGACTTTGTGCTGTGATATCTTTGTTTTTGGGGAAACTGTTCTTAAGTCTTTTTCCTTGATATATTTTCTATTCCTTTAATTCAACAAGCAAAATTAGTGAAAGTAGTCAGGAAGGTGTCCTAAAGAGTCAAGTGTGGAGAGAGTTTGTGCCCTCATAATTGCCTTTAGTGTGTTTTCTTTTCATTTCTATGTAAAGGACCTTAGGATGACTTTGTGCCCTCATTGTCCTTTGTATCTTACTCTTGAGCAATTCAGGTGGAGACTTTGTGCTAATCTTGATTTGTTGGTTACTACATCCTTTGTTACATTTTGCTATTACTACCAAGAGTACTCTTATGGCTAGTTGAATAGTACTTCTAAAAGAAGAGGAGTGTTGTCTTTCATTTCCTTTGAGTTTTTCCTTTGATCCGCATGCATCATCTCTTAAAAAAGAGAGATGGATGGTTTATCCTACCCCTGAGTATTATTTTCTATATATATATATATATATATATATATATATATATATATATATATATATAGCCTATCTATAGGGAACCTCCCCTTGATGAGAAGAGAGATAAGTCCCCTTCTAATGTGGTAAACCTACACATTTTGATGACTAATCTTCCTACATTGGCTTATCAGACATATCTTTTTATTAGTACGCTGATCGACAAAATATTCAACCAATGGTTTTTGGCAACTCTATTGGGGATATAACCCATTATCATTATAACCCTTATCCATTACAGACTCTAGCGACTTCATTACTTATCTTACCCATTATCCATTATAGCCTTACCATCTTCCTCCACCTATGTTGTTTTATCTAGTTTGCAAAACTAGAGATATTGGGAAAGTGTGCGTAGTTTGAAGCCTCAAGCCTCAAGCTGAAGCTGAGCCAGTCCTTTTCCATTTTTGTTTTGTAATCTAGCTACTCCATTTAGATTTGTTATCTCTATTTTTATTAATTAAATCATGGTAGTTCAAGGCCCCTGGGGTAACTCTTTTGGCCCACTCAATTTGACTCCACCTCTGCATGAACTCCCACGTAGTTCAAGAAAGAATTTCCCCAAATTTTTTGGTGATGGAATAGTTCACCCTGATGAACACATTACAGCCTTCAGCATAGCCTGTGGTGTTATAGGGGTGGAATTTAAAGACGTGGCAGTCAATATTTTTGTGGAGACACTACAAGGTGTTGCTATAGACTAGTTCTACCATCTACAAGTTAGATCAGTGACTGACTGGGATACACTTAAAGCCAAGTTCAAAGCAAGATTTAAGCCTGTAGAAGATGCACATGCCTTACTAGCCCAACTCACTTAGATGAAGAAAGAGCTTCATGAGCCTATGAGGGATTTCATATCCAAATTTTACAAACTAAGGAATAGAATTCTTGTAATTGCTCGACCTATAGCTAAGAATCTCAAATGCTTCTTCATTAATTCTCAGTTACCTAAAGTAAGTTTTCTTTTGAGACATGTTGGTCAAATAGATCTTACTATAGCCCAAATTTTGGCCACTGAGGTAGAAGATGATCTCATCTTAGCAAGGAAGATAAGAAGAGATTCAAATAGAAATAGATCCTCTTCATCTTCTAAATATTCAGCCATAGTCACCACTGACCCAATGGTACAAAAGCTGGCAAATGAATTGCTAGCCTTGAAAAGGCAAATGGCACAAAGTATGTCTTCTACTCCTCTATATAAAGATATACCAAGGATGAAATTCCCTAATAAGCCATATCAAGGCAATGCTGCCAGAAGTCAAGGGCAACAAAATCGTCTTCCTCCTCCAAAAAGGAATCCTACCCTTGAAGCACCTCTAACAAACTCGGTAGTTAGATGTCTAGAAATAGAGCATGTTTCCTATTTTCAACCTGAGTTAGAGCAATAAAATGGTGCTGATCTCTTTAGGGAGGATCTAGAAGAATCAACTGGTGACTCCCACATTGGTTTACTAAATTACCAAGATGAACCCAAAAGTGAAGGTGAAGCAATCAAAGGATCATACACTGTATTCACTAGGTCTGAGAATCAGTCAACATAACAAGCTGATAAAGAGAATATAGAGGAATGATCCCAACTAGCAATTTCAATTGCTAAGCAGAGAACCCCTCTTCCTTTTTAGTCAAAGGACCTAGTGATTGCCAAATAAGTAAGTACATTAAACATATCTGCACCTTCTACTTTAGATTCACAAATCAATCCTCCCCCCCAAAAAAAATCAAAAGGATGAACTCCCATCCTCTCTTCCAAATCCATCTCAGTCATTTTCCATGACTGATCATGTCAAGGAATCCAAAATTCAAATGACTTAGTTTGAATCCCTGCAAGTCAATCCTGAGCAATTAGACATTAATGGAGAACCAAATGTGGACCTATCTAAAGCAAAATTTGTGGTCACCCAAATGTCAGCCCCTACAGCTCAAATTTTGTTTGAGCCTTCAAGCAAGGGTAATTAACTCTTGACCACGGATGATGCTCCTGTCTCAGCTGATGAAAGTCATGTAACTAGTAATCTAGGATTCGATTCAAACAAGGCATCAGAAGAATTAGTAGGGTGTAGTACAAATCAAGAAAGATCTTCCATTTATAATGAAGAGAAATTTGATAGAAGATCAGCTTTTGATGATGCTTGGATCTTGGAATTTGATGGCAACATTTCTTCCACAGCTGGATATAGATCTATATTGCTCGGATAGAACACTAGTCAGGGTGAAGAGGTCAAACTCCTTCACATCAAAGGAGATTCTAATTTGATGGTTTTTTAGGGGTCTGATGTGGACAATCCAATCATATGCTAGACTGGACCAACAAAATAGAAAGTTATGATGGTGGACCATGCTGCTACAAATCAAAATCAGGCAAAGGAACCTTTTGTAGGGAGAGCAAGGAGTTATGGTTTTCAGTTTGAAGACCACATCTTGCCATGGAACAGGAAGAAGAAAAATCTAAGAGGAAGACATAGAAAATTGGTTTCCTGGTGGAGAGCTGTTACCATTTCTGAGGGCAAAATGTTTTCCTACTAGTTTACCAAGATAACACACTATTTTCACTGTCTCATAATGGGCAGCATTTGAAACACTTCAACTCTTGAAGTATTAAATCATTGTATATGTATATATGTATATTTGTACAATTTTTAGTTCTCTTTTGTTTTATTTGTTTCTATTTTTGATGCCTTTCATTTTTGTGTAGCATGAATCCATAGCCCAATGGCACACTTCGAGGCACTGGAGATTCTAGTTTCTACTCCCCTCAATTATTCCAAGTTCTCATCTAAAGGAAGTTCCCCAACAAGAGCCCTCTGTTGTCCCCCCAAAAAATGTCACTCTTTTGGGACAATGTATGAGCCATTTTGGTCTTGCAAGACCAAATTTGCCTCTTCCCTTTTCAAAATTTGTCTTGGGCATTCAAAATCCTCATTTTTCAAGCTTAAATCTATAGACTCTGTAGGTGGGTTCAATCAAAAGAATTAGTTTATAACACTTGGTCATTTCTAGGATTGGTTTAATGCCTTGGTTCAAACAAAAATCTCCATTGGCAAGCATCAGTAACAAGTTTAATGTTTGGTTCATCCTTTGGTTCAACATCAAATGGTTCAAAGGTGGGTTTAATCAAGTGGTTTAACACTTTGTTTCACTCATTTGGTTCATCCGATTTGTTTCAAATGCTTTGATTCATCCTTTGGTTCAATCAAATGGTTTGTCAATCGGTTCAAGGCTTTGTTTGAACCATTGAACCAAAACATGGTTCAACGATTGGTTCAAGCAACAAAGTTCAAAGGAGTGACCCAAGAGTCAAAGACACAAGTGCCCTTGAGATGGGAATTCTTGTGGCAAAAAGTGACCAAGACAAACAAATAGATCGAGACAAAAGCCTGACATAATCCCATAGATGTTGCCAAGTGTCGACGGCTGAACCCCACTAAAATTTGTTTTTGTGAATTGGTGGATATTGCCATGTGTCCTTCTCGAAGCTTGTTGGGAGCCTCCAAGTGTCAATATCTATAGTCTCTTCCCTTAGCTTCACTATTTCGAGCAAAGACCATGGTGGGCCTAGGGATGAGTGACTAAATGAAGAAAAATGTGCCAAGTGTCTACATCCGCATGAGTAAGAAATTTATTCAGACCATGCCATGTGTCCCTTGCAAAATTTGGTGAAAGTCGAAAAGTGTCAATCTTATAATTTCTCCCTCCTTATTGTTTTCATAAAGACTGTGGTAGACCCCTAGTAAGATGCTGAAGAAAGTGGAATGCACCATGTGTCATCATTCACCTGACTCTCCAAAGATAAATGGAAGCTGCCACCTATTCATTTATAACTCCACAAAGAGTGACACATGTCTGTGTCTGAGTTTCAAACAAGTTTCTAAGCTTATCTTAAACATTTTTTGAGCATAGCAGAGACTGCCACGTGTTACCATCTGTGTGAATCTAAAATAAGTCCTGAGTGTTTTTAAAGGCTACTAAAGTGCAGGGGAGACTGCCATGTGTCATCTTCCAAAGGGATCTCAAAGGATATGTCGTCTTCCAAGTCTCATTTCACTTTGCTTCTAAGAGCCACAAAAACTACCACATGTCCTTTGTAAGTTAAGTGGAACATGCCAAGTCATCATCTATCTAAATGAGTTGTATATAGTTCTATAGTGTTTCTAAAATGTGATGGATGCCATCACATGTCATCTTTTTTAAGACATTCAAAAGGCATCTAAATCTTATACAAGTTCAATGGATGCTGCCACATGTCCTTCATCAAAGTCACAATGGATGTTGCCATGTATCATCCATTGAGACATAGTATCAAAGTAGTGGAACCTACCACATGTCTCTCATCAAATGCAGTGGAAGCCACCACGTGTCATCTTCCATGAAGAATTAATATAAGTCCTGAAGACTTTTCAAAGGTAGCTAAAAGCTTAATGGAAGTCATCATGTGTCATCCTCTGTAGGATTCTCAAGAGGCAAGCAGAAGCTACCACCTTTTCCATTATAACTCCGCAGAGAGTGACACATGTCTACATCCATGATTCTAAATTTCTAATAGGTTTCAAAGCCTCTATCAATAAATGTTTCTCAGAGTCATATGAAGGTTGCCACGTGTCTTCACCTATTTAGTTGTGGAATGTGTCATGCGTTAATTGCTAATGACTATCAGAAATTGACTAAGGAATAGAGCATCGAATTGAATCAAAGACCCGATTCAAATAACCAAAAAAGAAGGAATGATAAAGAAGGATCAGATCACCAAGTGGACATTGAAAGTGTGACCTATTTCTCTACATTGAGAAAAGCAAATGGGTAAATTCCCCTAAATTCTAGCTTGTCTCCTTAACAGATTTCAATGCAACATGATGTGTTACTGTTCCCGAGTCCTTCTTGAAGAGGCTATATAAGGGACTCTCTTCTATTATAAATGGATCTCTTTTTTGACAATTAGAATGAAACTCTGCCCAAATTATAAGGCATTACTAAGACTTTGAGCTCAGATTGCTAATCATATTTTGTTACTGGAATAAGAAAGCAAGTGACTTTTTAGAATTTGTGCTATGATATCTTTATTGTTGGGGAAACTGTTCTTATGTCTTTTTCCTTGATATATTTTCTGTTCCTTTAATTCAACAAGCAAAATTAGTGAAAGTAGTCAGGAAGTTATCCTGAAGAGTCAAGTGTGGAGAGACTTTGTGTCCCCATTATTGCCTTTAGTGTGTTTTCTTTTCATTTTTGTGTAAATGACCTTTGGATGACTTTGTGCCCTCATTGTCCTTTGCATATTACTCCTGAGCAATTTAGGTGGAGACTTTGTACTACATCTCGATTTGCTGGTTACTACATCCTTTGTTACATTTTGTTGTTACTACCATTACTCTTGTGGCTGTCTGAATAGTACTTCTGAAAGAAGAGGAGTGTTGTTTGTCATTTATTTTGAATTTTTCCTTTGATCCGCATGCATCATCTCTAAAAAAAGAGAGATGGATGATTTGTCCTACCCCTGAGTATTATTTTTTGCTTATATATATGTATATATATATATATATATATATAGCCTATCTATAGGGAACCTCTCCTTGATGAGAGGAGAGATCAGTCCCCTTCTAATGTGGTAAACCTACACATTTGGATTACTAATCTTCTTACTTTGGCTGATCAGACCTATTTTGTTTATCGGTATGCTGATCGACAAAATATTCAACCAACACTTTACAAGTTGCACATGCCCTTATAAAAGAATGTTCTATTTTCAAATATTACAATGATTTTGTAGAACATAATATCTTAAGTCAACCTACTTGACTTTGGGGCCTTTGGGATGATGAATTCCCCTATTGTTGTTAAAATATCTTCATTGCTCTTTGGTGTTCATTAATCAACTTCAAATTAATAATAGGCTACATGAAGAGCTCATCCTTTTCATCATCCAAGTCTCCAATGTCCCTATCATTTCTTCCCAAGGCTTATTTAATGATTCTTGATTCAACAATATTTTCCTTTATTGTTAGGATCATATCCATGACCCTACTATTATCCACTCTATATTTGGCTTGTCTTTGGCTCCTAAATTCTTGCACGACTAGGTTAGTTTTATGCTTGAACTCTTGATTTCTGATGAGGCCCATGGAATTAAGTGTAGTTGGTTTGAGGATCATGGTCCCAAGTAAATTTTATATCTTGGTGAACATCTCCTTGTCATCCTTAAGGACTCTTTCTAAAATGTTAGACCATGTGTTTAAACTCCTGATCTTGTCCACAAGTAGTCCTATGACTATGTTCAAATGAGCTAGGCTAATGTTTTTGAAACTGAGGATTTGATCTTCCACCAAGATTTTGATGAATTCCATCATTTTGTCTCTTGAATTTTACCATTGGTTGATTAAGCTCTTTATTGTTGGATCCTATTGGCTCTATACATTCTTTCTAGATCTTAGTAACTTTAGGGAATTAAAAATGTCATAGAATCATGATTCAAACATCTTAATCATAGCATCAAGAAATAACAATATAGCTTACTTCCCTATATTTTCCTTTTACTTTTATATATTTTCCTTATGCTACTGCATGCCTTTAAGGGTACCTTGTAACTCGGATAATTGTGCTTGGGCCAATTCAAGCACATTTTTATCAAAAATAGGGATTTCTCCTAGATTTTGTCCTCCTACTAGAGTCAAACCTATGAATGGCTCTATCCTTTGGAAGGTGAACTCCTCCCCACTGACCATGGACTTATTTTCAATCACCCTATAGAAATTGGTAGTTGTTGGGTCAAATTTGAAACCAAAAAAATATTATATCAATTGAGGAGTAGGGGGATCAACTTGTGTTCTTCCTAAAGCTCCTGGGGTATCTATTCATTTCTCTTCTTCTTGTTGCAAGACAACTATCCATGGCTTCAATTATTCATGCACTAGAATGTTGATTTCTTACATCATTGCCTAGGGATGGTGTATGGTAGGGATCTTATATAAATTTCCATATATAAACCATTCAAGAATGGTTGAGCCTTGCATTGGGTTTTATTCATTGAAAAGGTTGACTTCACTCAAAGGGTGAGTGAAGATTATGTTGGGCCTCTTGCTTCTTATTGGGACCAATGTCAAGTTGGCTTTTATCTTTGGGGTATTTACTAGAACTAAATCTAAGGTTAATTAATTCCCCTTTTCTTTCTCTATCTCTTCATATTGAGCCTCTTCTTCATAAAATTCATAGGCACTAACTAGCATCTTTAGAGCATCTTCCATTGTCTCTTCAGGGTCCAATGCTATTATGTTAATTCCTTCAACTTGTGACCCTTATTTTACTACCTGGGTTGAGGAAGATGTTACCTCATTAGGTATCCTCTCCTATGTTTTTGGCCATGTTAGAGGAGGTTTAGAAGATATACCTCCTAAAAAATGGTATTGTCTTGGCCCTAGATACCATCTATCATCACTTGGATTTTACTCTCTCTCTCTCTCTACAATCTAGCCTCCAGCCTAATGTTACATTTCTTCAATCTTTCCAAGACCTTAGTGAATGAAGGATCTTTGATATGTATTTGGTCATAAGTTCCAGGTTGGTTCTCATAGGTCATATTGATCCCCTTTACCTTTAAGTTCCCTATAACTCTTCCTTGGGGATCCTACCACCTTAGTTCATCATGTTGAAATTTGAAAGAGGCCCTATGTTTAGAGGCATCCTCAATATTGTCCCATTATTGAAACACAGTCCTACCAATGGTTATGGGGAGGGTGTGGAGCATTTCTTTCCTCTTGCTCTTGAAAAGACCATCTATATCATTACATATTTGGCATGCTACCTCTTATTCAGCTAGTTTATTGGGCACATGAATTGGTAATCAAAGTGGGGTGTATTGTGTTCCTTCTATCTTGATTATGGTGTAGTTAGGATATAGCCATATATCTCCTATGGATTCAACATATTTCTTGATTAGATGGTTGACCCTCATCATTAGGTTTCTTATAATGGCCTCAACTAAGGCTTGGTAAACACAATCATAGATGAATTGAATATGGTCCCTATATTTGAAAATATGCAACTTGGAGTAAAATTAGAAGTCTATTTATGTCCCATCAGGTGACCATTCTCTAAGGCCTAGGATTTTGGTGGTGGCAAGTAAGGCATCCATCAAGTATGATATCATGTAAAATTGGTCCTTAGTCTTTTTATTAACTATGAAAATCTATCTGCACAAATAGGTGATAATAACTTCACTAAGGGGAGGGGTGAGCTCCCTTTCAACCATAAAATAGACCAAGGTTACCCAATTTTATCCATATAGGTGGTGGTCAGATTCCCACATACCTTATTCATCAAGGTCATAATCATTTTAATGCTAGGTCTAAATTGGCTAATTAGAATGTTGCCATTGAAGTCTAAGAATATTTGATTCCCAAAATATAACCATAGGGTAAGGATAGTGTTTAGTTCATTTTTCTTAGCCCAATCATTTATGGTGGTCATGTCTGTTTGGGGCTTGTTGATGACAAAAATTGTGCTTGATATTAATCTATCAACAATGGGAAGTTTCAAGCTATGGGACAATGTGGCTTGAAACAACCTCCATATTTTAGAGAAGCTGGTCTCTTATTTTGTATTGGGTGTTGGGGAAAATGGATAGGAGACTAAATAGAAATGCAAAATGCAAGAATTGAAACCTAACTATGGTGATGCGCCTGAGTGTAATCTTAATGCTAACCTAAGCATAGTGAGACTATTATATGATACTATTACATTTAAGAGTAGACAAGTGCATGATCAATGTAAAAGATTGGAATAACAAAAACAAAGGCTCATAATAGGGGCATCTTTTGCTAAGATACATGAATTGACAATAAAGGCATAATGTTCAATCTTATTAATAGAATCTTCCAATCACATTAGAGGTGCAAAAGTCATGCACAGTTATGTAGAACTTCAGACTCCAGAAAATGGGACAGAAGTAAATAACATTTCCAACACAACACTAGAAAATCTACAGCATAGACTAGTTTGTAAATGACACATATAACATCAACAAGGGCATACTGTTCAATTTTTTTATTGAATCTTCCAATCATAAAAAAGATGCAAAAACACACATAGTCATATAAACCTTTCAACTCAAGAAAATGTAATAAAAGCAAATGATATTATTGGTCAAAAACTCTAAAAGTCTAAAACTATGAGAATTCCCCCCACTTTTTTTGATTTTACAATCCTACTTATATATCTTTGGATGTCTCCTTCAATCACTTTCTTTCCCACACAATTCCACACTATCCTTCACTCATAAGGGAAAAAACAGACAGTGCATTCAATGCCTTGGATGCATCCTAGTCTTATTAGGAACTGCCCTGACTGTGAGATGGAAATCCATGTCTAATGGCTCTCTTCGCACCAGAAATTCTTCATTCCATCATCTATTTAGCTGCTCAATTGTCTACTCTACTCTGCTATTAGGGGACAAACGAATGGTGTCTTCAATGCTTTTAAGTCCCAAAAAACTACCTAGTGCACTGTTCTATCTACCTAAAGTAACTCTCATTGAATTTCCCCCCATTTTCACTGTAACAAGTAGATGGGCACTTTGAAACAGAAGAGGACACTTAGTCAATTTATGAATTTTCCCTCCTGCTGTCTAGAAGGTACTAGAGGATGACACTTGGCTGCTTTCACTTTCCCTATATTCTACTCAAGAACACTCTACCTTCGACACCTGTCACAGCTTACTTCCTCGATACTTTGTAGCTTTATCAAACAAAACTTATGCGTTCCTTACTTGGGCAACTTTTAGGAAAGGATGGATGCATGTGGAAGTCTTCACTTGTTGACACTTGGCACTTCCTTAGTCATTTAAAATAACATCCAAGAACCCAGCACAATCTTTATTTGGTAATTAGGCTCAAATATGGTCTCTCAAAAATTGACACGTGGCAATCTCCGTTGCTCCTAGGAAGATACATGGCATCTTCCACTTCTCTATCTGGGTAATGTGGTGTCTTCCATTACCTTCTTCAAAAAGGTCATTCAGGGTCTTTGCAACTACCACCTGGCACTTTCCACTCTCTATGTTACTTGGTCTGTTGAAAGTCTTTGTCAAAAGGTAGAATGAAACATAGGTGCCTCTATGAGACTGAGATGTTGACATGTGGTGCATTCTGCTTAGCCATTATTGGGTATGTGGCACATTCTGTGGCCTTCCCAAAAGTTACAAAAGGGTGTTCAGAGGATGCAAGTTGTCCATCTTTGTCTCCCATAAATTGACATGTAGCAAATTCTACTTGAATTTGATACTTGGGCAAAATGAGATGAAAGAAACAAGAAGGGTAAAAAGACTCATGCTCAAAGGGAGACACTTGGCAGCTTCCACTGCACTTCAATACTTAGGCAAAATGAACCAGCCCTCTACTTCAAAATTATGCCACGACGCCCAAGGATACGTAGGAACCAAAATTGCAGCACTCAAATCAAAAAATAAAATAAATACAACATAGAGTAGGAAATTACTCTATAGTTATTGGTGACCTCTAGGACTTTTGAGCTTGCTCAAAAAAAACTTGACTCCCACTCGATCAAAATTTCAAAATTTACAAATTTAAAAGAGTTATTTGGTAGATAGACCACTCATGGTCAGATAATCCTTGCTTGCTTTATAGTTCCATGAAGGCCAGATCAAGGTTGATAATATCCTTGTGTGAAAAGGTTTGCAAGGTCTAGACCATGGCTTTCAGCTTGGATTCTAGCCAAAAAATAGGAATCATAATAGTTTCAACCTCTAGGGCTGAGGAATCATCTCACAATCTCTAGAAAACTATCTGATCCCTTTGTTTAGCCAACAACAATGGTTGAAGTTGATCAGCCATCAGGACCATCTTTGCATCTGGAAATGGGGAAGGTAGGCCTAGTTGCACCAAATATTCAATGTGGTGTCTCATCTCACTGATGCCTTCTTTTACAACATCAAGACAACTTTTGCAACTATTGGTTGTAGCATTATGACTGAGCTCCTCATTAACCTATTTTGTGTTGGCCATTCTATCTGGGATTCCTGCAGCTGCCAATGTTGCATCCCTTGTGTCATACAGCTTCTCCATCAATTAATGGGAGTTTGTGACTCTTCTGGGGATTGTAGCCAGAGTGTTCTATACTAAATTTTCCACCCTTTTGCATAGTCACTATGTGTTAAGTAAGAAGGTGAAAAATGGCCTGAGCTAGAGAATCTCTGAAGAGATTCTCACCCACGCTGACTCATAGAGCTCCTTCACCAGTTGCACTAGTCTGATACCTCTTGGCCTATTGGTCATCTTAATTTCCAATTGTGGTATCCTCTATTGCTCAGCCTAGAGTTGGGCTTAAAAAGCTATAGCCTTGTCTTATTCTTCTAGTAGCCCTTGCTATGATTGGGTAACCTATAGTTGGAGTCCTTCGACTCTTCCCTGTAATGTTGCATTTTCTCATCTTAGAGCTGTTGTTACATCCTTTGCAAGTGAAAGATCTATCTTCAATGAATCATTTTGGGCTTGAGTTACCCTTTGAGTTTGGAGGGAAATAGTATCTTGCAACTATTCTATAGACTAGCTATCTCGTTGTCTTTCCTATTTATTTGTCCAACCAAACTATTATAGTTTGCCTTCTCTTAGGCCAAATCAGCCTCCATCTTCTACAGTCTCCTTGATTTCTTCAAGTAATCTTATGTGACCATAGAAGTGGATTCGGTCAGTAGCTCAACTTTATCTTAAGGCCTGAATAGGGACATTTTAATGGCCAATGTGTTTATGGTGTAGTCTTCTGGCTATATTTGTTCGCTCAGCCTGGCAACATTGGGTGACAAATGGGTCACCATCAGTTGTTGTTGTATGGGGTCAAATTGTGACCTCAAATGTGGAACAACTAGTGTTTTATTATCCTTAATCCTCTTCTTCTTTAATCGGGCTTCTCTTGTCTTCCTAGTAGCATGAACCTGTGTTTGGAAGGTGGAAGGGGATGCAATATGTCCCCCTGTGAAGGGAAATCCTTATGGTAGGCCATATTAGAGAGCATTCACTAGCTAGGGGTGAGTTATAGGGGCATCTTTATAGGAATAGAGGGGGAGAAATAGGGTAATGTTAAGGCTTGAGGCATCAAGGATGGGGTGAATTACAAAATGGGAATGGCAGCAGTGGCGGGAGGTGTCATTTGGCTAGGTGGAGGCACCACGCTGATAAGGTGAGGAATGGATTGAGAGGGAGGAGGGGGAGTAATTCCTACCTGAGGAGAAGTTGCAGTGCTCTACACTAGGTGCTATGAAGGCTCTTCTTCCTCTTTTGGGTCCAATTAGAACTACACCCTTCTTCTCTTCTTGGGTGTTTCTACCTCTGGCTACATTTGTTTCCCTTCCACCTCTGCTATTACTAGTGGTGCATGTGGAGAATTAGGCACTTCAATTACTCTTGATGATGTGGAAGCTTGTGATGGTGAAGACACCACACTTATTTATTGCTATGTGGTAACTGTAGCTTGCTCTAAAGTCTATGGTTGTTGGCTCAGTCCTACTCCAACTGCTTGCCCCGCCCCATGTGTCATTGTTTAGCTTGTTTCTAGGCTAGACACAGGGGATGGATGCCATTCATCCTAGGGTTCTTCCCACCTTTCATCTGAGTCTACACCTCTGAAGCATGGGTGGTTTGGGAAATTTCTTTCCTATATTTCCAATAGGCCTGAATTTTTTCTACATCTCATCCTTTGTTCCTCAATGTCCTTCTCAAACAAGAGCTCATCTTGACTCTGGGATCATAATCCCTCTATTTATCATAGAAGGTCTCCCACAACCTATTATATGGGGGTGGCAAATCTGTTAGCTCAACATAGAGACTAGGGGCATCTTTAGTAGGATTCTTCCTATTCTCCCAAAAAGGATGCCTTCATGCACAATCCTAGCTCCAATTCTATTTGTCTTTACTACAGAGGCTATGTAATCAGCTGGGTCATAAACCCACTTGTCCTCAACCAACAAGAAACCCAAGAAGGTTATTTTCCTTAGTAGTACGGTCTCAGATTCTTTAGCTTCTAGGCTCACACTACCTACCATCCATGGGAGATTGTACAATCTCCTCTTCTTCTTCCCTGAACTATATTCATTATCAACCACTGACACCTGCATAGTGATTTCTAAGAATGCTAACCAAAGAATCAAAACTTTTGGTAGCAACACTGGCTCCCCACAAAATCCATGGACCCTTAGGGTTGTGTGATGGGATCTAAAATAGAAATCACATGGGATGGGACAACTAACCAAGATGTTCGTAACACTTGGGAATAGCCTATTTATAACAGGCTCAGGGCTGATGTAACTAAGAATAGGGTGACAAATAGTTCCCAAAAATCATATGTGTCACTTGTTATTGACAAAACATGTGTCCATGTAGACACAAGGATGGTCTTTTGGGGGTCAAAATTTGGGTCATATAGGTTCAGACTCATGAATTGGAGAAGAGGTTAGGGTTCTAGTGCAAAATGAGATGGAACAAAAAGGAGGAATACCTGAATATCCCCTTCAACGTAAATTAGGTCAGCTACTCAACCATCAAGAAGGTGATGTGCTTAAAGAAATCAAGACATTACTCCTACATCTTATCAATTATTTTTAACCTGAAGAGAATGGCCATCTACTCAGCATATACTAGCGTGTTATTCTTCATGCCGAAGATGAGAGCCATCATCAATAGTGCATCTTGGCTGGTGGGTGTGAACTGAGTCCTTGATGCTGGAGCATGGGTACCATTGCATCACCATCAATTATTTTCAACTCAAACCTCAAAAACTTGGTCTAATTATTGATGTTTTCCCACATCCTTTGCATCTTATCAATGGTGGAAAAAGGTGGCAGAACCATCGTATTACAGGGCAAGCATATCCCTTATGGCTAGTGGGGTGATCTGCAGCATGAATGGGCCTTGCTAAATGGTGTAAGACTATGGATGGAGCAAGTCTGCACATAATTCAATTATATTCGGGCATGGGTGCATAACTGGGACAACAAATTGAGCTAGTTGTGAGGTCCATATTCTCATCTCGAATGTCTCATATTGCCTTGCCCAAGCTCTTTATAGACACCTTTGTTTTGCCCCTTCTCTAAGGTTCTTTCCATTGGATCTTTGTAGAATTAGGTCCACAATTCCATCTGCATAGTCCCTTACTTTGGATGGCTCACTGGTTTGACTGACTTCCAGGGCTTTTGTTCTCAGATAACTTCTTGGTGGTTGCACAGGAGCTGTTGCATATGATTTACGTGCTAGTAATCTATCGAGATATCCAAGTGCCCCTATTCCTTGCTGTGATGATGATGTTCCTGCCATCTCTAAATCTCTTGTATAATAACCTGGTATGAACCTTTCCCAAGATAAAAACATGCTTGCTAAAACAAATTTCACTAGGTGCCACAATCACAATGAGCAAGATATTTTCATAGGAATGCTTGAGAGTTTGTAAACTTTAAAATTTGCTAAGGGATATTTATGGGCCTATCAAGTCCCAAATAACATTAAATTAAGGTGACCGTTAGTAAATCCTACTCAATCTTCAAGAAATAGTGAGGCAGACACATTATGCAGTGCAAGGTACCTTAGAGATTTCAAAAGATTTGAGGAAGCATTTATTGTGGCAAAATTTAAATAATTTAAAGCTTTTAAGACGCTGACTCTACATTTAAAATGATTATTTTAGAATAAAAGTGGGAAAGCAAAAATAAACAAAGCAATGTGGGAATGGAAACTACCTAACTACATTAATTAAAAATCCTTATTTTCCTTCGAGATCAAAAATGAACTTTCTGACGTCTTCTTTATGACAAGCCAACTTGTGTTACCATACCAGTGATTGCAATGGGTATACCTTTGATGGGATGTCCTCTGCACCGGCCACACAAATTTGCCTACACTCAAATGAGTCTGAGCAAAACTTGTATTTGACACCTATGAACTCTTCTTGTCCTTGAATGCCCATCAAATACTAGTTCTTCATGTTGTCAGGTGTCATCAAGAAATCATTGGCTATTGGTTCTTGACTCTATGCCTTTTGATATTCATTATCTTTCAGATCATCTTCTTCAAATTCCAGCTTTATTACATCAGTATGCTCTTTGATGATTTCATCCTCTTGAAAGGATGAATCTAAAAAATGGCATTCCTTTTGCATACTCAGCTGAGTCTTGATGCTATCTTCTCCATACTTGGCTAATCCATAGCCTTCTTTTAGGATAATGTCATCTATTTCAATGACTTGGTCAAGGGAGTATCTATGTTCCTTTATATCTTCTTGCAAAGTAAGGAAAAAGTCATAAATGATCTCCTCCTCATCTGAAGTGAAGGAAAAAGCTTGCGGCTTATCCTCTTGCTCATCAAAAGGGGAATCTACGGTGATTTCCTCCTTATCTATACTTATGGAATCCTCTTGACTAGCCATGAATTGAGCATATTCTTTTGCATACTCAATTACCTCTTTCAAAACATATTCTTCTTCAAAAGGGGATGAAGAAGAAGGCTGTGATGGAAAATAAGAAGCTTCTTGAGTAAGGGAGGAAGGGACTTGAAGGGAAAGTGAGATTTTGGGGTCCTCTTGACTTGCTGCTATCATAGACTCTGCATTATTAGGGAAATGATCTTGACAAGTCTAACCTTGTTCATGAACAAGGGTGGCATATGTTTGATATGAGATTTGTGGTGGTGGATATGAAGTTTGGTAGACTTGGTAAGGCTAGTTCTCATGAACGCTTAGCCTTTCTTCTAGAAATGTAATCAATCCACACACATCTAGCATTTCATATGTAAGTTCTTGCCAATTTGCCCTTTCAATAGGATCCCACTCACTTTTGATCGGGTCTATTGCTTCCCTCACTTGATAGATGACATGACAAGGAATTTCTTGGCCATATTCCCTTTTGCTGTCAAACTCGAACACATATTTTTTAAATCCCAGCAATGCTTTCTTGAAGGTGAAAATGAGATTAGATTGGACATAAAACTGGTATAGCTCGTGGCCATGTGCATCCTCATTACATGGAGATGTTTCAGGAGGAACTTGATCTTGATTAAATATATAAGGAGAATATGACTCATAGCTATGAGTAACAGAGTTATACATACTAAAAGGGATTTCTTGATGATACTGCTTGATTAGCTGATGACTCAGAGTCATATTGGTGTTGATGAAAACCTCCAAAGGCTAATTGGCTGAAGAATACACCAAAATTTCTTTAACTCCTTGAAAGATCTGTCCCACCGGGCATGCCAAAAACTATTGATGATGAAAATTGTGCTTGATTTTAATCAATCAACAATGGGAGGTTTCAAGCTATGGGATAATGCAACTTGAAACAACCTCCAGATTTTAGAGAAGCTAGTCTCTTCTTTTGTATTGGGTGTTGGGGAAAAAGGATAGGAGACTAAACAAAAACACAAAATGTAGGAATTGAAACCTAACTATGGAAATGCACTTGAGTGTAATCCTAATCCTAACCTAAGCACAGTGAGACTATTATATGATACTATTACATTTAAGAGCAGACAAGTGCATGAACAATGTAAAAGATTGGAATAACAAAAACATAGGCTCATAACAGGGGAGTCTTTTCCTGAGATACAAGAATTGTCAACAAAGGCATAGTGTTCAATCTTCTTAATAGAATCTTCCAATCACATTAGAGGTGTATAAGTCATGCACAGTTATGTAGAACTTCTGACTCCAAAAAATGGGATAGAAGTAAATAACATTTCCAATCACAACACTAGAAAATCTACAACATAGACTAGTTTGCAAATGACATAGATAACATCAAAAAGGGCATAGTGTTCAATTTTATTATTGAATCTTCCAATCATACAAAATATGTAGAAACACACATAGTCATATAAACCTTTCAACTCAGGAAAATATAACAAATGTAAAAGATATTATTGGTCAAAAACTCTGAAAGTATAAAACTATGAGAATTCCCCCCATTTTTTTTGATTTTACAATCCTGCTTATATAGCTTCAAATGTCTCCTTTGATCACTTTCTTTCCCATGCAATTCCACTCCATTCTTCACTCATAGGGGACAAAATAGATGGTGCATTCAATGCCTTGGATGCATCCTAGTCTTATCATTAACTACCCTAACTATGGCATGGCAATCCATGTCTAGTACCTCTCTTCACACCAAAAATTCTTTGTTCCATCATATATTTGGCCGCTCAACTATCTACTCTGTCTCTATTGTTAGGGGATAAATGGACAGCATCTTTAATGCTTGCAAGCCCCAAAAATCTACTTGGTGCACTGTTCTATCTACTCATAGTAACTCTCACCAAATTTCCCCCCATTTTCACTATAATAGGTAGACGGGCACTTTGAAATAGAATTCGATACTTGGGAAAAATGAGACAAAGGAAACAAGAAGGGGAAAAAGACTCGTGCTTGAAGGGTGACACTTGGCAACTTATGCTACACTTTGATACTTAGGCAAAATGAACCGGCCCTCTACTTCAAAATTATGCCACGACGTCCAAGGATATGTTGAACCAAAATTGCAATGCTTGAATCAAAAAATAAAATAAATATGACGTAGAGTAGGAAATTACTCTACAAGGCTTAGGTATCTTATAATAATTCTTGAAATCTATGACTGAGACATAAGCTATAATTTTAAGAGTGTGCTCATTTATTAACATGCCTTTATCAATTTTGTAATCTTTAAAAATAAGAGATAAAACATAAATACAATGTAGTACCTCAGGCTTGGATACTAAAAAGTGTAGGATTGTCATCTAAATAGCCACTATGTCATAATATCTCCTTCTCATAGATAAGTTCTTCTACCCTTCCTTTGTGATGACTAATTTCTCTTCGATGGACCATAATAACTTGGACCAGTTGTTATCTCCCATGTTTAGGGTGGTGGTATCAAATTATGTATCTATAATTAATCTTCCCTTGGCATCTGAAGTCAAATAGAACTATGTGTTTTCCCTTGAAGTGTCTTTTTGGGATGTCATGGTCTAAAATAGATAAAATTTCACATTAGTGGATTGTTCTTCAGCTCTGGATTAAATTATACTTAATTCAAAGATAATTCACTTTCTTAGGATCAATTTATGATCAATACAAGGTCAAATTAGGGATTTTATATAGCTTTAATGACGGTGGTTATTTTCACTTAAGTGAGCTTCATGCCTTAGATTTTAATTTAGATAATGTATTTATACCTTCACCTTTTTGAGCCCATAAGATCTCTAGATTTATCACTTTCTACCTATTTGGAATCATCATGGTACCTATGTGGCATTTTCATGACACTTATATCATTAATGTTCAAAAATAGACCATTTCCCTTTAAAAATATACTTTTATTTAATACCATCAGATTATATTGCATGGATTGATGTTTTTCATCGATCTTGATCCCAAGAATTGAACACTATTGGCCACTATTTATATTTGGCCTTGAGGCCATGAAACTTGGTAGTCCTATGGGGATTTTGAGTTTTGTTGAATAGTATATGTTGATCTTACATCATTGGATCCCATGAGTATGAATAAATGTGCACCATTGATCTTTATAAGATGATTTGAATTTAATGTGTACTAGGCCTCGAGGTTTTGCCACTTGGTAGTCCCACGGGCCTTGTGAGCTATATATTTTATCAGTTCTACTAGTTATCATGTTTTCACCACATGGAAGCCTCACATTTATCATTAAATTCATTGAAACTTTAAGTCTATATGCTTTATTCATCTGGATATGTATGCTTTAACACATATCGTTGATCTTTGATAAAGTTATAAATGTTTAAACTAGGGCCCATGGCTTGAATTTTCAATGTCAATCTCACTTCATTGGATCCTTCCATTAGCATGAATGAGAGCTATAGATTATGATCCACTGGGTTGAATGTGATTTATTATTGAAATCATAAAAATTATTTCTATAAGATCAATAAATATAAATCAAAGCCATAGACTAATGTTTTTACTCATATTAATAAATATGAATAAACTTTAGTCTAAGGTTTGTAAGCTATGTTAGAAACATAAAAGGACTTCTGAATAATAAAATTCATAGCATAATGTTTTATCCGAAGGTCTCATTATATTAATAAATATAATTAAAACCTTAGGGTAAAGTCTTATACTAACTCTATGACATAATAAAAGGGACCCTTTTAGTTTCCCATTTCTATCTCACACCATTAGATCCTTATCATTTGCTCAAACACATGCCATTGATCCTATGGAGATGCAAATTATTTAAGTCAAGATCAAAAAAATGCATAGTTACTAGGATAATATGTTAAGACTAAGGTATTTTATTTATGTTAATAAACACAAAGATGAACCTTAGGATCAAGATTTTATGCTAAGTTTAGAGAATAATAAAAGGCGACCTTGAAAATAATAAAAGGTTTTAACCTAAGGTTTCATTGTATAAATAAATACAATGATACTTTAGGGTAAGTCCTTAGTCTAATTTAGAACATTGTAAAAGGGACCACATGTTCATGGGATATAAAGGGACCAAGCCTAAAATTTTAGACTGAGGTTTGGTCATGTTGAAAAACACATTTCAAGCCTTAGGGTAAAAATTAGGCTAAGCCTATGGCACTTATAATTGTTCCCACATAAATTTTGAATTTAATTGGGAGGGACTTAGGTCAAAATATTAGACTAGGGTTTTAATCATGGTTTAAAATAGATCTAATTAATTTCACACCAAAGGCTAATAGAAAATCCATTTTATCATTTGAAGCACCTAACCCTAATCATGTCCATTCTAAAAAAGATTCCATTGATCTGAAAACACAAAAAACTAGTTTTATCAACATTAGAAGGGGTAAAACCATGATTATCTAAAAATATGTCCATTAATCCAAGTAAAATTGGTTCTTGAAAACAATAAGAAATATTAAAGTTAGGGATCAAGGAACATGTAAAGCTTAATTCAAGGTCTTAGATTAAATTTTCCATGTAAACAAAGAATTTTAATCTAAAGTTTTGAGATAGGTTTAATACATATTAAAATGACCCTATGAATAAAAAGAGACATAGCATATTGTTTAATCCTAGGTCTATGTCTCAATAAAAGGAACCCTATGTTTAGTTTCCTAGTTTGATTTTTATTCTTTAGATCCTATTTGAACAAACATGCTCCATTATATCACAATCCATATAGTTGAGATAGATTATCTTCTATCTACATTAAGTCTTGAGGTCACACCATTTGGTAATCTCATAGGCTTTCTATACACTACATTGTCAATCTCTGTCAAGCTAGCATACTTCCACCACAAAGTAGCACTTTATTTAGTCTAAGTTCCTTTTTCAAAAGTTAATGTTCCTCTTTCACCATTGGATTTACTTTATCTAGATGATGTGTATCATTTGGTCTCGATATGAGGGGTGAGATGTCATTGGATGCTCAATTTTGTATCTAACATGGTTACGATGTATGTCATCACTATGTTTACTTTAGGTTCCATTGAAACCTTGAATTTATACACACCATTTTATCCATCTTGCATAAGAAAGCACAGGTCATTGATCTTGTGGATAAACACAATGTTTAAGTTTGGCTCAAGAATATATAAAACTCAAACTAAAGTTTTAGACCAAGGTTTTATTCATATTAATAAATATGAATTAAATATTTAGGCCAATGTCTTGAGCCAATTTCAAACATAATAAAATGACCTTGTAAATAATAATGTGAGACCTTGCCAAGATAAAAGGGAATAAAGTGAGCTCAGGACATAAGGGGATCAAGCATAAATATTTTAGAGTAATGTTTGGTCATATTGAAAACATGACTAAGCCTTAGTATAGAAATTAAACTAAGTCCATAACATATTAAAAGTGTTCTCACATAATTTATCCTACCAAATTTGAGTTTTAAGTTGGAGAACTTGGGCTAGGGTTTCTTGACCAAGGGTTTCATAATGAATTCAACTTGGATTTTGACTAACTAAAGGATAGTAAAAAGACTAAATTGAGATAAAATCATAAAATCTAGACATGGTCCATTCAAGGAGCTCCCTTAAACTTGAAATATAAAACACATAGATCCAATGTTAGAAAATTTAGACAAGGGAAAACTAGAAATAATCTAACCATACCATGTGTGGATGATCTTCAAATCAAAATAATGTGAAAATATGCTAGTAAAATTCTGATCAAGTGAACTTTCAATTTTAAGGTATAAAATTGCATAATTTAACACTAGGGTCCCCATTTTTTTAGAAATAGGGGTATGTTGACCTCAATAAATGGTAACTTCTTGGGTAAATATAGTAATATGTTAGAATCTAGACTCTGGTTTAGACAAATAAATAGATTACCTATTCTACATGATTAGTACCATTATGAATATTAGTTCATGGTTAATGTTGAGTGTGGATCCCTTTGGGGCTATCATATGACCATAGTAATAAATTTTTGGGACCCAAAGAGCTCCAAAGATGTGGTGGCATAATTTTCATGTTCCCACATGTGAGTGGAATATTCCTTGTATTCCTAATTTCTATGTATTCCATATTTCATAGGGTTGGTTGTTATATGCCTTTTCCCATGTTGACTTCCTTGTTTTGAGGAAGCTAGTTATTTTTTGGAAAAGGTAACTCCTTCCTTTTTGAGTGGATTTGGTTGTGATCACATATTCATAGGAAAAAGTGCCCTTAGAAGGTGGAGAGATGGAAATGGTGAATTCCTCCTTGGGAGAGATTTTGGATAGGCTTGATGAGGTGGAAGAGGGTTATCACATGTTGGATAATGCTTATCTTGGATAAGCATTACATATTTATTCCTATTTTTATGTATTTTATTCATTTTATTATATATATAGGGTGTGGTATGGCCTTTAGAGGTTGATGGATTATTTGTATAGTGTGGCATTGAGGATCAAAGCCAAAGTGTAGGTGTTTTGAAAAGTGTAGGTGTTCATTATAGGGTGTGGTTTAGCAATTTGTGAGATACAATATTGTGCAGGTGCAGGTGAAAGTGCAGATTTTTGTGCATCACTTTCTATAGGAGATTTTTTCTATCTCTATGAGAGTTCATTGTAATCTTGTTCAAGATTACTGATTTATTTGAGAACTTTCATTGGTGGATGTAGCCCACATTATGTGAACCATGTTAGATTTATTTTTTCTACATTATTATTATCTTTCTCTCATTTATGCTTTCATATTAATGGTGAATTAAGGAATATTTCCATGATTCATTTTATTGCATAGCTTTAGATCTAGTTTATAGTAATAGTAGATCTAGATTTATAAGTGTTTTATTCTTAAGAATTGGTATTAAAGCCATTGGTTATGTGTTTTTCTAAAGTGGTAAATCACAAGAAGGCTATTAGCTTGAGTGGGAGTTGTGGGAGAAGAGATCATATTCAAAGTTGAGAAGTTTTATGGTGAGCATTTTGGTTTGTTGAAAATGTAGATGGAATATTACCTATACTAGAAGGAACTTTAACTCCCCTTGGATGGGAAAGAAGGATAACCTATAAGTATGAGTGATGAAAATTGGTCATTACTTGATAGGAAGGCATTAGGAAACATACAATTATGTCTTGCATCTTCTATTGCATTTAACATTATAGATTAGATAACTACAAAGGATATCATGGATAAACTTGGGAAGTTATATAAGAAACTTTCAGCAATTAATAAAAATTTTGGTATGAAAATATTATTTAACATTAAAATGTCTAAGAATGGTTCAATTGCTAATCATCTTAATGATTTTAATACAGTTGTAATTATGCTCAATTTAGTTGGAATTAAGTTTGATAATGATGTTAGAGCTTTGCTAATCTTATGTTCTTTGCTTGATAGTTATGATAGTTTGGTTATGGTTGTAAGTAATGCAGTCCTTACTAAGGTAAGCTTGACTTTTGAGGATGATGTAGGTGTGATCCTTAGTGAGGAGATGTGAAGGAAAAACTCTAGTGAATCATTTTTAGGTAATGATTTATCCATTGATACTAGAGGGAGGAAAAATACATGAACAAAGGCAATCAAGGAAATTCAAAAGGTGGATCTAAGTCTAAATCTAGATTCAAGATGATATGTTAGCATTCTCGGAAGATTGGACACTCAAAGAATGAATGTTAGTCACTTTGAGATAATAATGCCAACATAGAGGAAATAATGAGGTAAATCTAACATAAGGTAAATCATGTCAAGATGCCTTAATTCTTTCTATGAATAGTTTTTTTTGAGTCTTATGTATTAGATTCAAGGGTTTCTTTTCATGCCACCCCATGTAGGCATTATTTTATTGATTATGTTCAAGATAATGTAGGACATGTATATCTTGGTAATGATGAACCATGTGAAATAGTATGGAAAGGGTGTGTTTAGGTTAAGATGTAGAATGGGAACACATGGATCCTTAAGGATGTTAGACATGTTCCTATGTTGAAATAAAATTTGGTTAGTGTGGGGCAATTGGGTAGTGAGGGATGTTTAGTATTATTTATTAAAGACTCTTGGAAAGTTACCAAAGGGGTTCTTATGATCTTGAGAGGTAATAAAGTTGGCACTTTGTATTTGACTAGTAGTGTTGATTCTATTGATTTAGTTGTTATAGATGGAGCTGCAACTATGTGGCACTAAAGGCTCGATCATATGAACCATAAGGTCATGCAGATCTTAAAAGATAAGTTACCTAGATTAAAAGACATAGATCTAGAATTATATGAGAATTGTGTGTATGAGAAACATAAGTGGGTTAATTTCTTGAAGGTTGGACCCATAAATAAAGATCACAAGTTAGATCTAGTACACTCAGATGTATGGAGACTAGCTCAGGTATCTTTCATTGGTGAATGTAATTATTATGTTACTTTTATAGATGATGAATATAGAATAGTTTGGGTTTATTGAATTAAAATGAAATATAATGTATTTGACACTTTTAAGAAGTGGAAAGCCTTGGTTGAGAATGAAACAGGTCTTAAATTGAAATGTCTCAAATTAGTTAATGGAGGTGAGTATTGTAGTAATTATTTCTTTGATTATTGTTCTAACAATGGAATCCATTGGAAAAGGATGGTTCTTAGAACTCCATAGCTTAATGGGGTATCTAAAAGTATGAACAAAATAATAATGGAACATGAGGTTACATGCAGGGTTGCCTTTACTATTTTGGGCATAAGCAGTTAACATGATAGTATATCTAATTAATAGAGGACCTTATATGCCTTTGGATGGAGGCATTCTAGAATAAGCTTGGTTTGGTAAGAATGTTGATTATTATTTTCTTAGAGTCTAAGGATGTGAGGTTTTTTCTCTCATTAAGAAAGAGGATACAACCAAGCTAGAGGCTAAATCAGAGAAATGAACATTCGTTGGTTATGGTGAGGATGACTTTGGTTTCTATTTATGGAGCATTAAAGATACGAAAATATTTTGGCCTAGAGATGTAGTATTTAGTGAAAATTCATGCATAAGGATTAGTTACAGGAATAAGATTAGGAATAGAAAGCATATAAATTATTGGATAACATTATAGATGGAAAAGTATCCAAGGATTCAGTTCAAGAACCTTTTACACAAGGACCCCAAACTCCTATGGTAAGAAGATATTTTAGGGTAAGAAAAGTGCCTAAACATTTTTCTCCTTCTTTGAATTATTTATTACTCACTAACAATGGAGAGCCAAAATGTTATGAGGAAGAAATGTAGGTACATGCCAAGTTGAGATGGGAACAAGCCATGGATGAAGAGTATAGATCTCTCATGGAAAACTAAATGTGGGATTTAGAAGGATACCCAAGGGAAATAGTGCATTGTCGAACAAGTGGATCTTTAGAATCAAAGAAGAAGATGAAGGGAGAAAAATTTATAAGGCTAGGATGGTGGTCAAGGGATTTACACAAAAATTAGGTATTGATTTTGATGATATTTGCTCTCCTATAGTAAAAATGACTTCAATTAGGATTGTTCTTTGTTTAGTTGTAGTTGAGGATTTGCACTTAGAACAATTAGATGTGAAAATTGCTTTTCTTCATGGGGATTTGGATGATGAGTTGTGTATGAAGTAGCCATAGGGTTATAAGGTCAAATGGAAGGAGACCTATGTGTGTAGACTAAAGAAGAGCTTGTATAGCCTAAAACAAGCGCCATAACAATGGTACAAGAAATTTGATTGTTTTATGTTGGAACAAGAATATCAAAGGTGTTATTATGATCATTTCATGTACATAAAATATTTTTATGATGTTTCCATTATTATATTATGCTTTTATGGTGATGACATGTTAGTTGTAGGAAATAACATACAACATATTCATCTGCTTAAGAAATAGCTTAGTCACTCCTTTTATATGAAGGATTTGGGTGCTACAAATAAAATCCTTGTTATGAGGCTTTATCATGATAGGAAGGAGAGGAAGTTTATCTTATCCCAATCAGAGTATGTGAAGAAAGTCTTAGAAAGGTTTAGCATTTTGGATGCTAAATCTGTTGGTACTCCTTTCATAGGCCACTTTTGATTATCAAAGGAGTAGTGTCCCAAGATGGAAGATGAAAAGCTTAAGATGTCCAAGGTAACTTACTCATCAGTAGTTCGTAGCTTGATGTATGCCATGGTTTACACTACGCTAGATATTGCCCAAGTAGTTGGATTTGGAGTAGTTATATGAGTGATCCAAATTATGAGCATTGGTAGGCAGTGAAATGGATTCTTTGATATTTAACAGGAACCATTGATTTTACATTATGTTATGGTGGATTAGATACCACTTTACATGGTTATGTGGACTCAAATATGGTGAGGGATATTGATATCAAGAAAAGTATATATATATATATATATATATATATATATATATATATATATATATATATATATATATATATTGTTGGAGATGCAGTGGTTAGTTGGATTTATAGGATATAAAAGGCTATGGATTTGTCAACTATAGAGGTAGAGTATGTCTATACCATAGAGGCTAGCAAGGAGATGATTTGGCTATAGGATTTATTTCAAGAGTTAGGGTATGAACAAGAAGTTGGGAGACTATACAATGATAGTTAGAGTGTTATTCATTTGGCAAAGAACTCTGATTTCCAATCAAGGATGAAACACATTCAATTAAGTTATCACTTCATCAGGATAGCTTTGGAGGAGAACTTGGTCAATCTAGAGAAGATTCATACTATCTAGAATCATATGGATATGATAACCAAGGTGGTCACATTGGATAAGTTGAGACTATGTTAAAATGTGGTTGGCCTTAGTGGTCATAGAGCAGTGATAGATTCTATTCAAGAGAAATGGTCTCCAAGTGAGAGATTGTTTAGTGTGGATCCCTTTGGGGCTATCACATGACCATAGGAATAAATTTTTGAGGCATAAACAACTCCAAATATGTGTGAGGCACAATTTTCATGTTTTCCACATGCGAGTGGAATATTCTTTGTATTCCTAATTTCTATGTATTCCATATTTCATAGAGTTAGTTGTTAGATGCCTTTTCCCATGTTGACTTCCTTGTTTTGAGGAAGCTAGTTATTTTTTAGAAAAGGTAACTCCTTCCTTATTGAGTGGAGTTGGTTATGATCACATGTTAATGGGAAATTGTGCCCTTAGAAGCTAGAGAGATGGAAATGGTGAATTATTCCTTGGGAGAGATTTTGGATAAGCTTGATGAGGTGGAAGAGGGTTGTCACATGTTGGATAATGCTTATCTTGGATAAACATTACATATTTTCTCCTCTTTTTGTGGATTTCGTTCATTTTTTTATATATATAGAGGGTGTGGTTTGGCCTTTAAAAGTTAATGGTTTATTTTTAGGGTGTGGGTTTAAGGATCAGAGTCAAAGTGCAAGTGTTCATTATAGGGTGCACTTTAGCAACTTATGAGATAAAACACAGTGTAGGTGTAGGTGAAAGTGTAGCTTTTTGTGTAGCACTTTCTACAAGATATTTTTTCTATCTCTGTGAGAGTTCATTGTAATCTTGTTCTAGATTACTAATTTATTTGAGAACTTTCATTAGTGGTGTAGCCCACATTGGGTGAACCATGTTAAATCTATGTTATCTATGTTATTATTATCTTGCTCTCATTTATGCTTTCATATTAATGGTGAATTAAGGAATATTTCCATGATGCATTTTATTTCATAGCTTTAGATCTAGTTTATGGTAATAGTAGATATGGATTAGGACCAAACATCAAAACTTAGTCATGATGTGTGTGTACTTTCATTCCACTTACTATTTGTCATAGGATTTAGGGAACAACTTCTAGATTTAATTCCCTTAATCATTAACATTGACTTAAAAAATGTCTGGATATCCATTAAAAACCATGATTTAGCTCAAGAAAGGCTTGGGCATTACTCTACACCTAGTCAAGATTTTATAGTTATGATAGAGATACCTTTGGATCCACCTAAGGCCTTGATCCACTACCAACTGGGCATTTATATCCCTAATGGAGATTACCAGAATTACCTTTGCTTGGAAAGCTTTTGATTTTGAAATAATACCTTTTTTTGAATTTTTTAGATTATTTTAGATATCTATCAAAGGTTGGGAACTAGATTAGTTAGGTTTAAGGATTTGGTAAAATGTTTGATCTTTAGACAATCACCTATGTTTTAAACCTTTGTCCCATGCAAGGATGTTTGTTAAGTGTAAGCATGACTGTGTCTTAATAATTCAAGATTTCATCCCATATGTACAATATTTCTTAAAATCAAGTTTAGATCAAAACAATGTTTAAAACCTTATGAAACAACCAACATATCCATTAGTCCTTACTATTTTATCTAAAATATAACATCAAGGTCATATTTCAGATCCATGGTCAGCATACACTTAAAATTCATACATATATTTCTAAACTTTGAGGTTTCTTTGACCAATCATATGAACCTTGAGCTAAGGGCTTGTCCAAGAGGACTTATTGGAAGTAAGGAACAAAAAAGAGAAAGCAAACACACCACATGGAAAGTAAAAAAAGATAAATCAAATAAATAGACAAAAAAATATAAACAAACACATGCACAAACAAGGGACATGAAGGAAAGAATAGAAAGAAACTAATCTATCCTACCTACACTAGTTTTAACTAGTATTATACTCATTCCACGAAGACCTGAGGTAGGACAAAAAAGAAGTAGTGATTGAGGTATTTCCCATTGGTGGGAAGGGTAAACTCTACTCCTTATTAATTTTTTAGCTTGAAGATGTTGTCTCCAAGTATCTCAATAATATAACAGGGGCATATCCATAAAGGCATCAATTTTCCATGTTTAACTTTAGGTTCAGATGCCTTGTCCCAAAGAAGAACCAAGTCTTCTTGATTTAACACCTTTATCATTTATTGCTTCTCAAACCACATTTTCATTATGGTTTGGTGTCTTCTAAACTTGGAAAAATCATCTTCTGTGGCACCTTTCATTTGAATAATGTCTAACAACCTTGAATTTGTAACCTCCTAATCCTCCTCTATGTACTATTACATGAATTTTAGTGTTGGAAGCTTGAGGGTGATGGGGAATATGGGTTCTTAGACATATACTAATAATAAGGGTGATGTTTTGAGATTCCTCTTGACTCTTGTTCTATCTACCCATAGGGCATACTTGAATAGATTATGCCATGTTCTAGGCTTGTCTACTACAGACTTCTTTATTGCCTTCATCAAGTTCTTATTTTTTGATTTAGATACTCTATTACCTTGAGGATAATATTTTCATGAGAACTTGAGAATGATGTTATCATATGACCATTTTATCATCTCTATGGATATAAAAGTAGATCCATTATCATAGATCAAAGATATAGGTGTCCTAAACCTAGTGCATATGTTTTATTCTAAAAACCTGATCACTTCTTCAATATTTCACTATTTAGTTTAGATTGTATTAGTCCATCTAATGTAATAATTAGTAGCAGTCAGAATATACTTATGACCATTAGATGAATTAAGGTTAATGATCCCCACAAAATCCATCCCCCATTAAGGTAAAGGGTTTATCAATCATTACTAGTTTTAGTGTCATGGCTACCTTAGGATCCTTGGTGTTGAAGACATGGCATGAGTATTACTCTCTCAAATTTTTGTGAGAATAATTCAAGATTATAGGAAATTAGTAACCATCCCTTAATATTTTGTGTGTTATAGTCCTTTCAGATGGATGTCCACTTCCTCATTTTTCATGAAATGTGCTCATGATCTCTATTTCTTTACTCTTGGAGCAACATTTAAAGTAAATTACTTCAAATTTATTCCTATACAACACTCCATCCTTGATCAAAAAGTGAGTTTCCTTGAGCATTAGAGATCTCCTTTGTTCTTTACTTAACCCTATAGGATAATAACGATTGATTAATAAGTGAACAATGAGATCATAACAATCACTAGATCTAAAAATCTGTTGTTCTACCTACACAACACTTATCTTAGGATTAGTATTGGTAATCAATTGAATTAAACCTTGCAACCTTACCAATTTAGCATTATTCATCTCAATGTCATAATATTAGAGCATAGACATCCACTTACCTCTTGTTTCTCCTAATTCATTTTGATTTAACATGATATTGGTGGTATGGTCTAGTAGAATGGCATGCACCTTATTTCTAAGGATATAATTCCTAAATGGTTTTACTACCTTGAATAATGCACATGATTTACTATCAATAAAATAATAGTTCAATTCAACATTTTTAAAATTAGTATTTTTGAAAGCAACTGGATGCTCACATCCATCTATCTTTTGAGTTAGAATTGCAACCATTGTATGATCTGAATCAAAGGAGTAAATATAAAATTCCTTAGTAAAGTCTAGACTTATCTAGACTAGGGCCCATCAAATTACCTCCTTGATGTCCTTGAAATCCTTCTTTGTCTCTTCATTCCAAGTGATCTTAACCTATTTCTTCAACATGTCATTTAAAGGTTTCACTATTTTTTCAAAACTAGAAATAAACTTTATTAAAAAAATTATTTTATCAAAGAATGACTTCAAGTCCTTCCTACTATTATGGGGATATATATTATATATTGCATTTAATCTATTAGGGTATATATAGATTCCCTCTTTAGTGATAACATGTCTTAATTATTTTCCCTCAATAACACAAAAAATACTTTTATTTGGGTTGAGAATAATCCCATACATTTTTCATCTTTCAAATACCTACTATAGGTGCATAATATGATCTTTCCTATTTTATAAAAGACATTCAGATCGTCCATGTATATGATAATGCATTTACCTAAAAGACCTTGAAAAGTGTCTCATGTATTTATCAATCCAAAAGGCATTCTCTTGTAGACAAATGTGCCCCACTTGGTAGTAAAAGTAGTATTCATCCTATTTTCCTAATTCTCCAACACCTAGTTATAACATAAAAATCCATTAAGAAAGGAAATTATGGTATAACTAGAAATAATTTGTATTACTTGGTCAAGAAAAGGTAGGGGTAATTATCTTTCTCAGATGCTCTATTTAGATTTCTAAAATCAATACACAGTTTAATTCCACCATTTTTCCTTTAGAGTGGGACTAAATTAACAATTTAAGTGGAATGACTAATGTGAAACATAATCTTGGCATATAATAGATTCTTGACCTCTCTGTATATTAGTGGTTCTAAGATCAGGTTGATAGGCCTCTAGTTTTGTTTGAAAGGTTTGTAGTTTTCTTTTAAAGCGATGGTATGAGTTATGACCTTTGGATCAAATATCTTTATGTCATCATAGGACCATGATATGATATCTTTATAGTTGGTAAAAATTTATTTGGCTCTTTTAGACTCAATGCTTGTATAAGTTGTATGAATATTAACCAAATGAGATTAACCTTGAAATCTAAGATCAATTGCATTATAATCCTTCCCACTTACTTTGGGAGTCTTGCTATCCTCAACTAGTTTATCAAAATCAAAGAGTCTCTCTAAGGCTATCATGCCTTTGGGGATTTTATTGTCATTCAACTGAATAAACTTGTCATCAATTTTGCTTTCAATGTTCTCACCATCAAAGAGATTGGATTCATCAATAATATGACCTTCAAGCACTACTAAACTAGTAGCAAAGTCTATGATTTATTGATCATCATTGAATACTTGTGCGTGGTTGACATTATCTAGTACTGAGGGACATAGGATTAATTTAGTTATAAGGTTTCATAGCTTGGAACTTTGATGGGGCATAAATTTGGTTGTAGTTAAATCTAGTTCATCAACAGCCTTGGTTTCTTCCTTAGTGATTGACACAATGTTAAAAGCATCAAATCATTCAATTAAGTCCCACACTCTAAATTTATACTTCTTGAGATAGGATAACTTGCATTGGTATTTACTCTTGACCTGATTAACCACTATTTTAAAATCACCAAACACTAATAGTTCCTTTGACTCATGCATGATTGCAAATTTTAACCCAAGAATAATTGCTTCATACTCAGCCAAATTATTGGTATAAGAGAACTAAAGTTTTTAAGAGGAATTATATTCTTTCCCAATGGGATTGATTAACACCACTCCTATTCCAAAACCTAATTTGCATCTAGCACCATCAAAATAAAGTTATCATAATCCAGCAAAGCTTGAGTAGCTTTATATTTGCATACCTTTATGGTGTCAAGAGTGTAAGCACCAAGATCAGAGTTAAGCATGTTGACCCTCTCATTGATTTCATTATACTCAATGATCATATTCTTCATTTGAGGCTCCCTTTCTATCCTAATATGGTTGGGGACTCCATTCCAAGGCAACCACATATGTGAACAATCTATTGACATATAACCATTCAATCTCCTAGTCTAGTCTCTACTCAATAATATTCCATAATCATTAGGGATATCCACTACTTGGATATCAATGAACTATTGGATCTTTGGCTCTAAGATAATCTACATGTGGAAATTCAATAATTCACCAATTACCTTAACTCTTGATTTATCTAATTGAGTTACAAATCTATAAGATTTAATGGGAGTCTAACCTAATTGTTCAGAAGTACCCTTAGGCATAATATTTGTAGATACACCAAAATCTAACAAACAATTATGCATATATCTATCAAAGATCCTGACTGTAAGTAGGAAAGGAAGAACATATGTCTTACTTTTGTGTATTCTGATATTAGCATGTGAATTATTTTGAGACTTACCAAGTTTTTTAGATAAATATTACAATAATAAATCCCTCTATTCATTAATTTGTGTTAACTCATGTAAGGTAATGTTATCTTTGACATTTTTAATGTCCTCTACTATGTTATATCTAGTCCTATTAGAAGAATTAGATACATCATCATTGGGTTTAAAATTACTTCCCTTAGGAGGTTCTGGATTGTTACCTGATGTGGTATAAGGAGGGGTCTCAAAGTTATTTGGAGGAGTTAAAGTGGTTAATGGTTACTTCTACTCCCAGTTTCTCAGAGATTAAGTCTTCTTCAAAAATTGATGAAAAACATGAATCTATTCATGAATGTCCTCAACCTCATTGTCCTCTTAGAAAGGCAACTCAAATGTCTCCACCATGAGAGTTGAATCAATAGATCTAGATGACCTTGATGAAACATATGTACATGCATCAAAATATTTATTAGGGACAACTTTAAAATTATCTAATTCTTCTTGGAAGGCTTCAAAAGTGTTACAAAACTCAACATAGTCAATTTCCCCATGTTTAAAAGTGTAATGAACTCTAGCTCATTGTTGTTGTTGTTAAGGTAACTATCATTTTAAAATATGTTAGTGGGCCTATTAAAAATTTGAAAAGAGTAATTCCTACTATATCTCTCTTTTGTATTGGTCACTTTCTTTTACAATTAAAGGAAGTCAGTGCTAAGATTTTGAACTATCATGAAGATAGATTCAATCTCATTATTTAGGACCCTAGAATTATGAAGTTGAGTATTAGAACTAGATATATGCATTAAAGATTTTTGATTCTGTGGATGAGATACATTGGTAACATTATTTAGGAATCGAAGGTTTGGAGTTGGATGAGCATGTCTCAAAGGTAGTTGGTTCAATACTAAAAGTTGGTTTAGGGTAGGAGCTTTCTGATTAGCATTGGGAATAACATTTGGAATGGGTACATGTGGATTGGCATTAAGAATGGAATATGTCAATTGTCCTTGGGGTTGCATTTGATCATTAATGATCACAACCTTGGTATAAGCTAAAGCTAATGTGTTCATGGACCCAACAAATCTCTTCATAAATATATAATTCATAGGATCCAAGCCATCTTTATAGATTTTCAAGGCTAAAGACTCATCAAGTCTATAAGGAGCTATGGTCCTACTAAATTTTTTTGGAACCTAGATTTCAAGGCTCTTATGGGCTCATTTCCATCCCTTTTCACTATGGTGAATTACTAGTGCAAGATACAAGGACTAATGACTTTACCAAATTGGTTAATGAAAATATTGTTAAAATCAACCCAACTAGTAATGTAATTTCTAGGGAGGTTTAGAAACCATTCATATGCATCATATTTAAAAGTAAATGGAAATAGTCTACATGATACATCTTCATAGACTACGTTTAGTAATCTTAATGTATATTTGAAACTCTTAATGTGTTCCTTAGCTGTTAAAATGCCATTAGGACTAAATGTTGGCAAATAATTTTCAATATTATGAGGGAGATTATTTACCACACCTAGTACATTGATCAAAGAACCAACTAGCCAAGCCATACCTTGATATGGATCAAACATAGGAGAAACTTGAATTGGTGAATTTGGTAAAGACATTAAAATTTTGTGCTACCATTGTCCTACCTAGCTCTCCTATGAAATTTTAAGTAAAGTAAAGGTTCTCTAGTCTCTAAACATGACCCTATCTTGATTACTATTAATTATAGCTTGTAAGCTTTTAATCCTATTTGAAATATGATGTGTTAGTCTTGTCATTTTAGGAAACAATTATTAGACTTGCATATTAAGTAAATTTTGCTAAGATTTATATAAAAGATGATAAAGGACAATAATATTTAACTAAGCTATCTTAAATATGTATCCAAATATGTAGTTAAGATTGATATTTAAATTTTTAAGCTCATATAAAATCAAATTAGAAAATTATTTATCAATTATTGATAAAAATAGCTCTTACTAACCTCAAACATGTTGAATTGATG
Organism: Torreya grandis; assembly: GCA_037957365.1. NCBI lineage: Eukaryota > Viridiplantae > Streptophyta > Pinopsida > Cupressales > Taxaceae > Torreya > Torreya grandis. The sequence goes on along the minus strand of JARHVA010006913.1, from coordinate 512,262 downwards.
AAGATTATGCCATCTTTACCATATTTAAGCATATACCTTTGAAGAACATTGGTCTTTATCTAAAGGAAATAGAAAGAGGGGTGAAACACCATAAATATCAATGATATTTACACAATTGGACAAATATTAACACAATTATATAAAGGTTACACCAATCTTTGAACACAATTCACAAAAAATGAGCAAAGATACTTTAAATCTATAAAGATCTATTGGTCCCTCCTACTGCTAGTGAAGCTCTACCTATTGAATGCCTTAATGTGTATCACAAGTTCTTAGAGTGTTTAAATAACATTTATCATTTTAGAATTCAAATAATTCTATGCATTAGTTACAGGTTGTGATAATCTTGTTATCTATTGATGGAATAGAGACAAAGCAAGTGGACTATTTCATAATATTTATAAAGTTTGGTGGTTGGGATCCACCATGTCCAAATAGCTATCTTTGTAAAGGGTAAATAAATATAATCTAATATCAGTGAATTATGATAAAATTATAATCTAAAGACTAATCTAGAATGAATATTTATAATGAAAATTAATCTAGAGTGATATGGTTAAAAAAGAGCAAAAATAAAGGTAGGGTAGAAAAGAGTAGTTGATCTTCATCCCAAACATCATGAAAAAGTTTAAATATCATCCAAGAGTGTAATTAACCAATGTGTAACATTAATTAGCATGAGATTAAATCTTATCACACATATAAAATGCAAATAAGAGCTAATTTCACTTTAAATATTTAACCCTGCAAACAAACATCATTAGCCCAAATGCAAGAAGAGTAAATGAAATGAAATGAAGCTAAGGAATTTTAGTCAACCTAACATTTACAAAAGTTAAAAAATCTACAATTAAGAGATGCACACCAATAATTCATAATAACAATTCAAATTTGTAAATAGGAACAAGCAAGTAAGAGAGAAACCATAATAACAAATAACACAAATGAACATGCACAATCTTTGAAAAATTCCTCACTTACATTTATTGATCAAAAGTTTACATTATTTTTTTGTCTCCAAAAGCCCTCTCCTATTTTTCAAATGGTAATACTACTTTTATATAATTCCAAGGTAGTATACCGGTTACTCATGTCTAATTATAAAAGTATGTGTCAAAGATAGTTTTATTTTGCAAAGTTCTATTATACACTATACTTTTCCCTATGGACTAACCTATAGGCCATGTGCTTTATAATTTTCACATGCATTTACAAAAGAATATTCTATTTTAAAATATTACAATGATTTTTTAGAATATAATTTCTTAAGTTAACTTGCTGACTTTGGTGCCTTACGGTTGATGAACTCCCTTTTTATTGTTGAAGTATCTTCATTGATCTTTTGTTTTGTTCATCAATCAACTAAAAATTAACATGTTCCATGAAGATGGAATTATCTTGATCAGTGAGGTCTCTAATGTCCTTATGATTTCTTCCCAAGGCTTATTTAATGCTTCTTGCTTCAACAATATTTTCCTAACCTATTAGGATCATATATATGACCTTACTATTATCCACTCTAGATTTACCTTGGCTTTTGATCATAACTTCCTACATGAATAGGGTGGTTTTGTGCTTGAAATCATGATCTGTGATGAGGCCCAAAGAGCTAAGTGTATTTGGTTTGAGGATCATGGTCTCAAGGAAATGTTCTATCCTGGTGAGCAACTCCTTGTCATCCTTAAGGAGTCTTTATAAACTTGTAGACCATATGTTCAAACTCCTAATATTGTTCACAAGTATTCTTATGATTGTGTTCAAATGATCTTGGATAATGGTTTTGAAATTGAGGATTTGATCTTCCACCAAGATGTAGTTCAAATACTTCATTTTGTTTCTTAAATTTTTCCATTGGTTGATTAGTCTCTTTGCTACTGCAACCTATTATCTCAATACATTATGTCTAGACCTTATTAACTTTAGGGAATTAAACATGTCATAGAAGGATTCTTCAAACATATTAATCATAGCATCAATAATTGATAATATGGCTTGCTTATCTAAATTTTCCTTTTACTTTTACATATTTTCCTTATGTTGTTACATGCCTTTGAGGGTAGCCTATAACTAAGATGACTATCCCTTGGCATATTAAAGTACATTTTCCTCAAAAATAGGACTTTTTCCTAGCATTTGTCTTCCTACTAGAGTCAAACCTATAAATAGATCTATCCTTTAGAATGTGAAATCCTCACCACTAACGTGGATTTAATTTTAATCACCCTTTACAAATTGGTATTTTTTGGGTCAAATTTGACACCAACCAAATGTTTTGTTACTTGAGGAGTAGGAGGATCAACTTGTGTTCTACCTAAAGCTATTGGGATAACTATTATTTTCTCTTCTTCTTGTTGCAAGGCCACTATCCATGGCTTCAATTACTCATGTACTAGAATGTTTATTGCCTACATCATTGCCCAAAGATGGTGTATGGTAGGGATATTATGCAGCTTACCATATATCAACCATTCAAGAATGGTTGAGCCTTGGAATGTGTTTTCTTCACTGAAAAGGTTAACCTCACTCAAAGGGTGAGTGAATATCTTCTTAGGCCTCTTGCTTCCTTTTGAGACTAGTGCGAACTCAAATTTTCTCTTTAGGTTATCCAATAGAACTAAGTCCAAGGATAATTCCTTTCCTTTTTCATTATCTATCTCATTATTTTGAGCCTCTTCTTTATTAGATTCATAGGTATTGGCTAACATCTTTAGAGCATCTTCCACTATCTCCTCAGGGTCCAATGTTATTATGTCAATTCCTACAACCTGTGACCCTTGTTCTACTACCTAGGTACAGGAAGATGCTACCTCATTAGGTTTCCTCTCCTTTATTTGTGGCTATGTTGGAGGAGGTCGAGGATATGGACCTCATAGAAAATGACATTGTCTTGGCCCTAACTATCATATATCATCACTTGGCTTCTTCTCTCTATATTTTAGCCTCTAACCTGATGTTCTGTTTCTTCAATATTGCTAAGACATTGGTTAATGAAGGATCTTTAGTGTATATTGGGTCATAAGGTCTAGGCTAGTGATCATAGGTCATATTGATCCCTTTTTCCTTCAAGTGCCCCACAAATCTTCCTTGTGGATCCTATTGCCTTAGTTCATCATGTTATAATTTGAAAGAGGTTGTGTGTTTAAAGGCAGCCTCAATATTATCCCATTATTGAAACATAGTCATACCAATGGTTATAGGGAGGGTGTGGAGCATTCCTTTCCTCTTGTTCTTATAAAGATCATCTATACCATTACATATTTGGTATGTTACCTCTTATTCAACTAGTTTATTGGGCACATGAATTGGTGGTTTAAGTGGGGCACATTTTGTTTCTTTAATCTTAATTATGGTGTAGTTATTTTATAGCCATAAATCTCTTATGGATTCAAAATATTTATTGATTAGAGGGATGACCCTCATCATTGGGTTTATTTTAATGGCCTTAACTAAGGCTAGGTAAACATAATCACAGATGAATTGAATATGGTCCCTATATTTGAAAATATGTAACTTGGAGTAAAATTTGGGGACTATTTATATCCCATTAAGTGACCATTATCCAAGGCCTCATATTTTGGTGATGATGAGAAAGGCATCTAACAAGTATGACATCATGTAAATTTGACCCCTAGTCCTTCTCTTGACTATGGAAGTATTTATATATAAGTAGGTGATAATAACTTCATGAAGGGGAGGGGTGAGCTCCATTTCAATCATAAAATAGACCAAACATACCAAGATTTTATCCACATAGGTGGTGGTCAAATTCCCACATAGCCTATTCATCAAGGTCATAATCATTCTAGTCCCAGGTCTAAATTGGTTAATTGGGATGTTACCATTAAAGTATGAAAATACTTGATTCCTATAACATAGCCACAGGGTAAGGATGGTCTTTAGGTCATTTTCCCTAGCCCAATCATTTATGATGGTCATGTTTATTTTGGGATTAGATAGCTTATAATAATTCTTAAATGTTATGGTTGAGATATAAGATATGCTTTTATGAGTGTGCTCATTAACTAACATTCCTTTATCAATTTTGTAATCTTTAAAAATAGGAGATAGAACATCAATACAATGTAGTACCTCGAGCTTGGCTATAGAAAAGTGTAGGATTACCATTTGAATAACCACTCTGTCATGGTATCTCCTTCTATAAGATAGGTTCTTCTCATCTTCCTTTATGATGACCATTTTTTCTTTGATGGTCCAAAATAGGTTGGACCAATTGTTATATCCCAAGTTTAGGGTGGTAGAATCAAATTTTATATCTTTGAAGACTCTCCCCTTAACATCTGAAGTCAAATAGATCTTTGTATTTTTCCTTGAAGTGCCTTTTCAAGATGCCATCATCTAAAATAGATCAAATTGCTCACTAATGGATTTTTCTTTGGATCTAGATTAAATTACACATATTTCAATGATAATTCACTATCCTATGCTTGGTTTGTGATTAATACAGTGTTGAATTAGGGATTTTATACATGTTAGGGATTTTATACAATATCTCTATATTTGTTTGTTTTTTACCTATGTGGCATTGTTATGACACCTATGTGGCATTTTTGTAGAGCTTAACTTGTTAATGTTCAAAAATTGATCATCACCATTTGAAAATTTGCTTTTGTTTCACACCATCAGATTATTTTTCATGTATCAAATTTGTTCTTTGATATTGATACCAAGAGTTGAATTCCATTGGAAGCTATTGTTATTTGGCCTTGAGATCATGCCACTTGGCAGTCTCATGGGGATTTTAAGCTTCATTGAAAATTATAAATTAATCTCACACCATTGGATCCTATGAGTATAAATCAATATGCAATGTTGATCTTTAAAATATGCCTAGAATTTAATCTATACTAGACCATTAGGTTATGTCACTTGGCATTCTTGTGGGACTTCTAAGGTTTTTATTATATAAGTTTAGCTAGTTTTCAAGCTTTCTCCATGTGGTGGCCTTGTGTTCATCCTGAGCTTCATTAAAATTTTGACTAGCTATGCTCCATTAATCTAGATATGTATGCTTGAATACATGCCATCGATATTTGATAAAGTTATCCATGTTTAAACTAAGGTCCATAGCTTAAATTTTTAATGTTTATCTCACTCCATTGGATCCTTCTATTAGCATGAATGCAAGTTGTAGATTGTGATCCATTGGGTTGAATTTGAATGGTTCCTACAATCATAAAAATTAATTACATAAGATTAAGAAATATAAATCAAATCCTTAGACTAATATTTTTACTCATATTAATAAATATGAATAAAAATTAGTCTAAGGTTTTTAATCTAAGTTAGAAAAATAAAAGGACTCGTGAATAATAAAAAGAATAGTATAAGGTTTTATCATATGGTTTCATTGTATTTATAAATAAAATTAAAATATTAGGGTAAAGTCTTATGATAATTCTATGTCATAATAAAAAGGACCCTTTTAGTTTCCCATTTTGATCTCGCACTATTGGATCCTCGTCATCCACTCAAACATGTGTCATCAATCTTATGGAGATGCAAATTGTTTAGGGTAGGCTCAGGAAAATGCATAGGTTTTAGGATAAAATATTAAGACTAAGGTCTTTTATTCATGTTTATAAACATGAACATGAACCTTAGGATCAAGACTTTATGCTAAGTTTAGAGAATAATAAAAGGGGACCCTACGGATAATAAAAGGTCTTAGTGTAAGCTTTTAACCTAAGATTTCATTGTATAAATAAATATGATGATACTTTAGGGTATGGCCTTAGACTAAGTTAGAACATAGTAAAATAGACCATGTGCTCATGGAATATAAAGGGACCTAGTATAAAATTTTATACTAAGGTTTGATCATGTTGAAAAACATGACTCAAATCTTAGGGTAAAAATTATGCTAAGTCTATGGCACTTATAATTGTTCCCTGATTTAACTTTTTTTGGGGAATATTGGAGTATTATTCCTAATTTAGTTAAGGGTATAGGTTGACTAAATTATTAAATAATATTTCAATAATTTAACCATTGACTTGTATAATTTATTTGTATTTTTAACCTTTTTATAAATAACAATAAATATGGAGAAAATAATATTTAGCTTAAAATGAATTGAAATGGTTGTTATACGGTATGATATTGGCTATGAAATATTGGGAGAGAATCACAAATTAGTATCTAAATTTCATTTTGTGAAAGGATAAGAATGTTGAAAGAGGACACCCTAAAGTCTAGTGCCATTATCCTCTTCTACCACTATTGTCGAAGCTTCTCACATAGACTTAAATTTTTTGGGTTTTGTTCATTATCTATGTATGAGCCTACCTATGAAATCTCAATTATTGAAAGTCTATGAAACTTCTTATAGATATAAATTAATATTCAAACCCTAGACATCATTAGGCTTTAATAAAACATTGAGAAAGAAGGGGAGGTTAGTGTGTGTAAGATGCATTTAATGTGTATCCACACCCCTTATGTCATCATGCTACCTACATACCAATACTCTAAAGAGGGATCAAACCATATGTAGTTCTCCCACCTGATGTGCTTTGTAAAATAGTGTAATTCAGGTGAAAAAATGTTAAAATGGGTGTGCTTGATGTGGCTAGGGACTACTATGATGATTTAGATATGCTTGTAGCTGTATTGGATGGTTGTATGTAGAGAATAGGAAAATTTCCTTAAGTGGTTTTTCTTTTATTCTTGCTTGCTTTGTAATATTTACCAACTTCCTTCTAAATTAAATTTGAATGGGATTTTATAGAGATCTATTGTTCATGGGTTGAATATATTCACATTAGGCTAAAAAGATGAAGGATAGGAATAGAAGGAATTAACTATTAGAGATCAAAATTTAATTAGATAAGAGTGCTAAAATAGGACACCCTAGGATCTAACACTATAGTCCAAGTTGGGTGCTCCTATCCTAAAGGTGAGGGACCTAGGGGGATAGGATTAGCCTAGGAAATACTACCTGGCTAAGGTGGAGTGATCATTTAGAAAGCTTGAGATGACTGGGAATAAGCAAAAAGGTAACTAGAAGGGTCATAAGAACATGTAAGAAAGACCTATGGGTTGGGTGTCACAAGCCACACTTAAGCTACCAATTTTGAAATTTTATATGATTACATTTACCCCCCTTTATTATAGTGATACAACAAAGTGAAATACTAAGATAAAATAAAGTAGAAAGTGTACCCAAACTTTACCTACAAAGGTGAAGCTCATAAAGCTGTGTGATGTTGGGTGTGCATAGAGAGCACATTATGAAGTGTAAATCTATAAAAAAAAATTAGGCGTAGATTAATTCTTACTAAACATGTTATGTCTAAAGTAAAAACATACAAAATTTTAGGTAAAAGAGATAGGAAGATAAAGGAAAGAATAAACCTCATCAGGTACACAAACCAATACAAAACCTATTATGATGCTAAGTGATGTTAAGTGATATTGGGTATGTGTTGTACCAAGAGTAAAATCATGAATAGAATTGAGTATTCAATTCCCTAAGAGTGGCTCAAAAATGCAAAGGATATCCCTTTGGCTCCATCATCACCTAATAAGTGAAGCTATGTGATTATTCATGTGTTAATCGATGTTTGGACTATGTGTCCAATCCCTCTGAGTAGGTGTTTTAAAAATACAAAGGCTAACTATCCCTTTGGCTCCATCATTACCTAAAAAATTAAAGCTATGAATTAATATTGGTATGAATGTGTGTCATATGAGATGGGTCTTGAATCCCATGAATGTTCTACATTCAGATAATGTGGCATGGATAGATAAATGTGTGTTAAAAATTAAGCCAATCTTGACCACTCAAAAAAGGTGGAGATTGGGCTTATATGAAAGCCAATCTAAAATTGGGAAATAGACTTGTGTGTAATCCACTCAATAATGATGAAAATCACTTGTAGATGGAATAAGGAATGCAACTACTAATAATGCTTAGGTAATTCCATAAAATGCAAAGAAGAGAAAGTAAATGTGCCACATACTTTTCCCCCAATCACTGGTGTCCATAACATGGATTATAATCTGGAAGCTATACCAACCACCATATTTAAAATTAGAAGTGAGATCCATAACTCCACACATGATGCCCCCTATTTCTAGATTCTCTTAGAAAAACTAAACTAAAACTATTGATTCTAAACTGAATGGCTACTGACAAAACTATAGCTAAACTAACCTTTCTATTTCTTTTTGAAAAATCTAGTTTTTATGTTGTTTAGACAAGAGCACCAAAATAGGACACCTTACTATCTGGTGTTCTAGTCCAAACTTGGTTCTCTTATCTTATGCTAGTTTTGAAGACTATTATTTAATTTCCACTATTTATCGGGTTTGTTCTGCCTAGTTTGACCTCTGGTTACTATTCTAGGTGTTTTTAAAGCTAATTTTTTGACTGGTTAGAGGCTCTGATCTCTATGACAAAAACCCCTATTTGTTTCCCCCTCTTTTGAGGGTAGGAATGAAGACCCTAAAATGTGTATCCTTATAAGAAAGAGTTGTATAAGTGTATTATGCTACAAAAATACATGATATAACAAAGATAATTGAAAAGATGTCTCAAGATATAGCATGTTTTGTAATGAATATTATTAGATCAATAAGGGTATGCATAGATAGATATAACAATGTAATATCATGTGCAATATAGTGAACTAGAATTGGAGGTTTGGTTAGTTGTTAGTTGCCAAAGAGGGATGGAGCATGATGTCTATCATGGCATCCAAGAAAGCAAGAGAATACATGATGTGGATCATGGCATTTCAAATAATTGAAAAACAAATAAGCAAATAAGCATGTAAGGAAATAAACATACAAAAGTGGCTAAGCGGCGAAGAAAAAAAGGGACACAAGCATATATCATTGAAATTGGGAAGCAAACATATAAGGCATGTTCAAATTACACATATACATACAATGAAACAAATAAGGTTAGCACAAGGACCACAGGCACATAGAAGAGTGTAAGCAAAAAACATTAGCAAATGTCTTAAGGAACATATAAGAGACAAAATAAGAACTGAGAAATGCAATCACATCTAGATATGCAAATCAAAAAAGGAAATCATGTAAATACTATAAATACAATCACATTTAACTAATCAACTCAAGAATTGAAAGTATGCAAGATATGTAGTAAAAGACTAGGTATATGCTAATAAATACACAAGTGCTATATACTTGTGAGTGTGGATAGAGTAATCTATGTAAGATTAATAAATAGTATACATCAACATGATAACTAGAGTGTGTGGTGTAATAATGACATAACCTAGATGGTGTTGTCATGTAAAATATGCCCCTAGGGGGTAGATATATCAATTTATGTTTCAAATGTATAAGTAAGATTCCCCCTTAATGGGTAGAGTGAAGTAATCATGGATTTGGATGTCACTACACACACTCAAAGAAGATCAAGTGAAGCATGGCAATGTAGATAAATCAACAAAAAATAACATAGAACAACAAATGTAAGTCTATCATGGTAGTAGAAATGTAAAGCATGGATAATGCATACAATTGAAATAATTTTGGTATTTTGAGTTATTTGAATGTTTTTATTTTTTGAAATTTTATATTGTTTTTGGTATTTTTAGAGTTTTGAGTTATGTACAAGCAATAATAAAGAAATTTTTTAAAATTAATTGAAAATAATCTATATATAAATAATTGAAAAGAAGCAATACTAACCAATGATTCTCATGAGAGACTCCCTTTCATGGTGTCTTGTATCAAGGAAAGAGATCATGTGTGATCGTGAATCATGATGGAAGGGATAAAATTATGGCTCTAAAAGCTATGTATATTGTAAATGATATAAAATATCTATAGTGGAAACCAATTGTATGGTCCCTTTACAACTCTGAGAAGTGGATGCAATTGTGGGCTTCTTAGGGACCCATCTAGTGTAGGAAAATCTCTCTAAACATGTGCTCTATGTGTAGAGGTATGAGACATCAACGACACTATCTTAGGTGTAAATACTATAGCTAAAAGCTATCTAAAATTATGAAACTATGGTTTCTATAAAATATGCATCTATAGAAGTGTATTAACTCTCTATTCTAATGATGAAGGCCTCGACTATGTCTAAATCTGAACTAAATCTGAACTAGAGGAATAATTGTAACTAGTGGATAAACTAAAATTAGTGACTATAGCGTAAGAGATGAATATAAAGTGGGGAGTGGTAACTCATATATAAATCCACCAACTATAATAACCTAATTATCATGAATGAATTTTATGCATCTATGAATTATAGAAGGTATTACATGAAGCTTTTGAATCCATAGTTGGCCAAATAACATATCAAAAACTCTTGTACTGGGAACAATAGTAAACAGTGTGGCCACATGTGTGGGATTAACCTGTAGAGGAAGTAAAGTATCACCCAATAAACTCTATATGTGTCCATTGAATCTACTAATAACTATGTCTATCAAGGTAATATCATACATTGAATATCCCAAATTTTGAAATAATGTCATAGTGCACATGTTCAAACTAGATTTATTGTCTATGAGAACATTATGAATGGGATGATTATTAATGTAAGCTCTAATAAAAAGTGCATGATAATCTTAATAATCTTCAACTATCTCCTACTCTAAGAAGGAGATCAAAGGTCTACATGGAACTCTAGAATTGTATACACTAATCATGTTACTTAAATGATGTGACTTAACTGAAGGTGCCCTATATTTAGCTTGTGGTGGATGTGCATGATATGTATGGTGAAAATTTGATGTATCCCCTATACCCTATTTAGAATTTTGTGGAAAATGATATGATAAAAAACTTATAGCCTTGTTTTGTGTTTGCTTTGCCTATGGAGGGTCAATTAGAGTGGCAAGCTCAATAAGATTTCCATCCATCTAGTCATGTATCTTGTGTTTAAAATTGATGCATCTATTTGTTGTGTGTCCTAGTGCCCTATGAAAGTCACAAAATGTATTCTGATCATATCCCCATGGAAGAGGCTTTATTGGATCAACTTCTTGAATAGGAGGGGGAGATATGATATTACATTCTAAAAGCTATTATAAAACTCTAGCTAGAGAAATTAGTAGATTGGTAAAGCTTTACCAAGGAGGTGCTGATAAAACAACTCAATGAAGGGGATTTAAAGCCACATTGACTATAGGTTGATTCTAATTCTTTTTATGATTGACCTTGAATTTGTATGGGACTTTGTTATTACTCTTATTTTCTATTTTTGATATACTTGTGTATTTAAGTTTTCCCATTGAAATTAATTTGACTTCTTTTTCCTTTAGTGTATGACATAAGTCAGTGAAGGAGGATAATATTTTGAACATTATTGACTCATGCAAACCTGGTAGAAGACTCTATTTGAAGATATCTTGTAACTCTTGATTGGCTATGGGGCTAGTCATCTTAGCCAAGATAGTCTTATATCAAAGAACATAATCTGTGAAATGCTCATTTGACCTTTGTTTCTATTATGCAACTTCATAATAGAAAATCTTATCACCAATGCTAATGGTAAAATGAGCTAGAAACATATTGGCTAAATTGGCTAAAGGATTGAATGCATTGACCAACTAATTTGGTAGATTATAGAACCATTGTAAAGCATAATACTTTAGACTCTATGGAAATAACTTGGTTAGTAGCTAGTTATTTAGCGCATAGTACAAGCATGCTACATGAAAATATCTCAAATGTGTATTTGGATAATCCTTTCCATCATATAGCGTGAGCTTAGATTCAACAAAACCTAGTGGCAAGGGTGTAAAAGCAATATGGCATGCCCATGGTGTATGAAGTAGAGCAAAAGAGTCCAAATCCTATGTTAGTATAGAGACACCTTGATCAAGATGTAACACCTTGGATTAAATATATTTTATCTCTTATACAAGGGAAATCACATTAGGAGATAAAGATGTACTAGCTATAATTGGTGGTCCCACATAAAATGGTTAGGCTATTATAGGGGGTTGTTGAGACATAATTACTTCCATAGTATCATTTGAAAGTAATTGTTCTATGGTTTGAAAGGATTGGCCATTAATTGATTTTTTTTGTTCTTCTTTTAGTATTTTAAGCATATCATATTAGATATCAGGATGTTTAGTTAAAAGTTCTTGAAGTTCTCTTTTATGAGTTTCATCAAAATCGATGTATTGGGCCATTGTTAAAGTAGGAAAATAAATTGAAAATTTATTGAATTATTTATAATAATTTGTAATAATCAAATTTATATGGAAGGAAAGTATTTAATATAATAAATATAAAGTCCTAAAAATAACAAACTAGAAGATGTATAAAAAGGATACAAAGCTCACAAACATGTAAGGTGATACCTCAAAAGCAACAGGGCCTAATATATGCAACTAGGGTTTTGAAAAATCACACACACACACACACACACACACACACACACACACACACACACACACACACACACACACACACACACACACACACACACACACACACACACACATTTCATAGTGAATTTTTGATTTAAATATATAGGTAAAAAATTAGAAAAATATTGGAAAAACTATGATTTAAAGGGACCTAGTATATGCAACTAGGGTTTCAAATAAAATGTTTTTTTTAAAATTACTATGAAATTTTAAAAATAAAATTAAATTTTTTATTTAAATATGAAAATAAAAAATTAGAAAAAAAATTCTAAAATTAGAAAAAAAAATTCCCTAGGGTCTTTAGGGTTTTTTGTGCACAAAAGGACCTAGTAAATTCAACTAGGGTTTGGAATAAATGATTTTTAAAATTACCAAGATAAATTTAAAAATTAAATGTGAACTTATGATTTAAAATATGTAGGAAAAATTAGAAAATTATTGGAAAAACTAGAAAGGAATCTAGCCTAGAGATTTTAGGGATTTTATGTGTAAATGTTTTGTCTTTTTTAGAAAATATTGGAGTTTTATTCCTAATTTAGTTAAGGTTATAGGTTTACTAAATCATTAAATAATAATGCAATAATTTAGCCATTGATTTGTATAAGTTATTTATATTTTTAACGTTATTATAAATAGCAATAAATATTATGAAAATAAGACTTAGCTTAAAATGAATTGAAATGGTTGTTGTAGGGTTTGATATTGGCTATGATAGACTAGGATAGTGTTTTAAATTAGGATCTAGCTTTTTTTTGTGAAAGGATAGGAACACTAAAATAAGACACCCTAGAGTTTGGTACAATTGTCATCTTCTGCTGCTATTGTCCAAACTACATGTAGAGACCTAAGTTTTTTGGGTTTTGTTCATTGTCCCTATGTAAGCTTTCTTGCGAAATCTTGACCATTGAAAGTCTATGGAACTCTTTAATCAAACCCTAGACTTCATTATTCTTTGATAAAATCTGAGAAAGAAGAGGTGATTAGTGTGTGTAAGATGCATTGAACATGTATCCACACCCCTTATGTGGGCATGCTACCTACATACTAATAATATAAAGAGGGGTAAAGACATATGTAGTTCTTCCATTTAATGTGCTTTGTACAATTATGTAATTTAGGTGAAAAAGTGCTAAACTAGGCGTTCTTGAGGTGGCTAGGGACTTGTGTGAGGATTTGGCTATGCTTGTAGCTGTATTAGATGGCTATATGGAGAGAATAGGGAAATTTGATCTAGTGGTTTTTCTTGTATTCTTGATTACTTTTTTATATTTAATCATCTCCTTATAAATGGACTTTGAATGGGATTTTATAGAGATCTACTGGTCATGGGTCAAATGTATTCATGATAAGTCGACAAGATGAAGGATAGGAACTGGAAGTAAATAACCATTGAAAATCAAAATGTAATTAGACAGGAGTACTAAAATAGAACATCCCAAGGGCTATTGTTATAGTCCAAGTTGGGAACTCATGTCCTATAACTATGGGACCTAGGGGGATAGGATTAGCCTAGAAAATGTTGCCTGGCTGAAGTGGAATGATTATATGGAAATCTCAAGATGACTGAGAATAAGAAAAAATGTGTCTAGAAGGGTCATGAGAGCATGCAGAAAAGACATATGGGTTGGTTGTCATAAGCCACACTCAAGCTACCAATTTTGACATATTATATGACCATATTTATACATAAATTTTAAATTTTATTAGGAGGGACCTAGGTCAAAACATTAGACTAGGGTTTTAATCATGGTTTAAAATAGATCCAATTAATTTCAAACCAAAGGCTAATAAAAGGTTCATTTTATCATTTTAAGCACCAAACACTAATCATGTTCATTCCTAAATGAGATTTCATTAATCCTACAACATAAGAAACTAGTTTTAGGAACATTGGAAGGAGTAAAACAATGATTATCTAAAAATATGTCTATTAATCCAAGTGATATTGGTTCGTATAAACAATAAGAAGTATTAAAGTTAGGGCTTAGGGAATATGTAAAGCTTAAGTCAAGGATGAAAATAAATCCTTTTAATATAAAGTTTTGAGTTAAGTTTAAAACATATTAAAGTGACCCTATGAATAAAAAGAAACATGGCATAATGTTTAAGCTTAGGTCTATGTCTCAATAAAAGAGACCCTATGTTTAGTTTCTTAGTTTAATTTTGCTCTATTAGATCCTTCTTGAACAAACATGCTTTGTCAGATCATGATCTATGGAGTTGAGTGAGATTGGCTCCTATCTACATTAATCCCCAAGGTCATGCCATTTGTTAATCTTGTGGGCTTTCTATACATTGTATTGTCAATCTCTATCAGGCTAATGTACTTCCACCATGTAGTTACAACTTATTCAATTTGAGTTCTTTTTTTATAATTCAAGTCCTTCTTGAACTATTACATTTAATTTATCTAGATTATGCATATCATTAGATCTCGATCTAAGGGGTGGGCTACCATTGGCTACTCACTATTTTGTCTAACATAGTCATGATGTGTGTCATCACTACATTTAATTTGGGATTCATTGAAACCTTGACTCAATATGCACCATTAGATCCATGTTTCCTAATAAATCATAGGTCATTGATCCTATAGATGAACATAATGATTAAGTCAAGCTTGAGGATATATAAAACTCAAACTAAGGTTCTGGACCAAGGTTTTATTCATATTAATAAATATGAATTAAAGCTTTAGGTCAAAGTCTTGAACTAATTTTAAACATAATAAAATGACCTCATAAATAATAAAATTATACCATGCTAAGATGAAAGGGATCAAATGGAGCTGAAAATGTAAGGACATCAAGCATAAATATTTTAGACTAAGGTTTGGTTTTATTGAAAACATGACTAAGCCTTAGTATAAAAATTAAACTAAGTCAAAAGAATATTTAAAGTGTTCTCATGTAATTTTTTCTCACCAAATTTGAATTTCAAGTGGGAGGGACTAGGTTTGGGTTTGTTAACCAAGGGTTTAAGGATGAATTCAACTTTGATTTTGACCAACCAAAGGCTAGTAAAAAGACCAAATTTAGATAAAATCATAAAATCTAGACATGGTCCATTCAATGGGCTCCCTTAAACCTATAATCTGAAACACAAAGATCTAAATTTAGCCAATTTGGATAATGGAAAACAATAAATGGGCTAACATACCATGTGTGGATGATCTTCAAATAAAAATAATATGCAAATACACTAGTGACATTCTGAGCAAGTGAACTTTCAATTTTAAGGTAAAAATGTGCACAACATGATATAAGGGTCCCCATTTTCTATAAATGGGGGTATGTTGACCTAAATAGTAGGTTATTTGTCTACCTCTATGACCATATATTACCCAGTGTATTGTTTTTTTTATATATTGAATAAAATATACTTTGGTTGTTATTATTTTGTGTATTCTCATTTTGTATTTGGCTTTGTTTATTCATAAATCTACTCCAAATCATATTAGTGGTATCATATAAATATGAGTTCTTAAGCATGATAAGGGGAATATTTTTTAATGCTATGGTTTCCCATCTTCATACTTGATTGAGTTTCAGAGTTTTATCAAATTTTACTAGACTAAAATTACTTAATGCAACTTCTTTATTGTTGTACATTTGATACTTAATACATAATTTTATGAATATTCATTTGATAGTCTATATTTTAATGTGATTGAACATAAAATCAATTTAAATCATGATTCAAGTAATAAGGGTAATATATTACATTTAATAATCATGGAACCTAATGGCATCTTCTATCAGTGAAACTAAATCTTCATCAAATATGTTGAAAGTGAAAAGCCACACTGTCTAATCTATTTATTAGTGCCTAGTTTTAACCCATGTATGATTTAAACACTTATTTTTTCTCCATTATATATCATTTTTAGTTGTACATATGCCCATTTGAGGAATAAAATTACAACATAGTGGGTGAGGAAGTAGTACAGGTTGCCACTATAAATTTCAATAACCACATACTATTAAACTCACTATAGACACAATAAGGAGCAAATAAAATAAATTATTATAACATCATTGTTGATAATGTAAACCTATGTGCATATCTAGCATATAAAATCAATAAAAATTTACCTAAGGCATGCCAAACTCCTCAATCAACTCGTGGTTCAAATCTAATCTTTTAATGCATTTCTATTTTCATGCAATTTCTACCAGCTATAACATGTGTCAGACTATCAATGGCCTATTCTTATGGACACAATGTTATTATATTGATCATGATACAAATTCTCTAAGATGTTTTCCACCAAATTTTTATGCACCTAGACCCTACATGATTTCATCTAATTGGAATGTTTACCTTAGATCTAATGGCCATCATATCTAGTAAAACCAGTGTAATTGTAAGCTCATAGTTTTAAATTTTGGTATGATTTGAGGTATGTTATTCCTACTCAAGTATTTATATATTTGAATAATTTGATAGGTTAGTTTATAATCTTTAGATGAGATAAATTATTTTTCTAGGTTTGAATACCTATAGGATAGATATGAGTACATTTTTATAATTCTTTATGTTTATATTTGTCTAAATATAAAGTGAAGTCGTGAGAATTTAAAATTCAAAGTATGTGATTTTATTTTAAAGAATAATTTATTTTTGGAATGTGACTTAATAACATTATTTTTTGAAAATAAGTCATTTCTAGATTTAGTGTTTATGGTTAGTATTAGATTCATTTTATGTCATCGATCCAAATAGTAGTCTCAATTGTAGAAAAGTGTCAAAAATAATTCCATCACAAATGTATTATTATGGTAACCAACATCCATTTTATAAATGTTATGTCTAGAATATTGGAAGAAGGAATTATCTTCACTGATTTATCTATTTTAGCTATATGAATGAGGTTGGAGGTATTGAAGAAGGAGGATTTCCACACCACTTGTCAGTCACTAAAAATAGGGCCATAAATATGATTTTGTGACATTTATTTCATTTATGTGGATTTTATTTGCATTATTTTTTAGTGTTTTTGGTAATAAAGTGAGAAAAGATCCTATGTAATCTCCTAATGAGGAAATGTTGAAGAGAGTTAATAGTAGTATTCCAAAATCAAGATATTATGGTTGTTGGTTAACCATTTAGAAAACCATCCAATGTGGTTATTGGTTAACCACTTTTAAAACAATCCTACTATGGTTATTGGTAATCCACATTAAAAACCATTCCATAGGTTTTTGGTTTTCCTAAAAAAGAAATCCATCTAGATCATGAGCATGTAGAGGGTGATAGTTGTAGTATGGTTTTATGTTCTCCCCATGTTCACATTAAGGGGTTCAATGTTATGATTGAGTGATGTTCACATGAGTAAATTACCATGGTAATTAGTAATTTACTAATTACCTTTGGTGATTATATTGTTATATAGTTATAATTTTATTATTATTATTATTATTATTGGGAATTGTATTCCCATATGATTATTTCTACCCATGACTATTCTAGGTTATTTGATCCTATTTACTAGGAAGTTTTATACTACCTCCGTGGATATATATTATATAATGTATTATTCATATTATAGGATGAATAAAATATACTCTAGTCATTATTATTCTTTTTATTCTCATTGTGTGTTTGGCCTTGTATATGCATAAATCTCCTCCAAATCATATCACATGTGATAGTTTCACCATTAACAGAGGGTGAAACAGGGTGTTAAATCATTTTTTATTTAGATAAGAGTCAAGACATATTCATTTGGGAGATTTGGTCAGTCACGTGTTAACCTTTAAGGAATGTTATTGGTGATGTATCTAAAGTGAAAGTCTAATAGGATTAAGAACCATTTCCATCCATTCCTAAATTTGAAGAGTTTGAGGGTGCAAAATGAGGTCTCATGTTCACTTGAGAAGAAAGAACTAATTAGAGTAATGCATAGCATGATGATTTAGTAAGACTGAGGGAAAAGACCCCTATTAGACTAACACTAGAAATGGTGTGTGTATGTAAAATGGTTTTTTTCAAAACCATCTCCTCCCCCTATTATGATTTAAGAGATACAATACCTAGAGATGATGTTATGTGTAGATTATTGGGCATCTAAATTTTCCACCTATCGAGTTTTGGACTAAAATCATTATCAACCTAGAAATTATATTGACTCATAAAAGAAATATTGGGTGGAGTGATATAACACCCAAAATGAGATCAACTATGACTTCATAGTCTATAATTTGTTGGAAGATACAAAGGTGATACAGCTCTTCAACCTACTATATATTTTGAAACCATAGGAGGTAGTTTGGTTCTTAATCTCATGTGTTCATAAATAATACTTGTACTTTATAGGGCACAAAATGAGGATCACCCCTAAATGGATCAATTTAGTAACTAGGTTACTTTATTCTAGAGATGATCTCAATGTATATTTTCAAGATCAAGTAGTAATTGAGAGAATGAGAGTGACACTAAAGTATAATAAAGAAGGCCATGCTATGTACACTACTAGGTAAGAAGATATGGTAATTTGAGTAGGTGTGTGCTTGACCATGACCAAGATGAGAGGCATGGATTTGTGGAAGGACATAGACATGATACACCTCTATGTGGCCAACCAAATGACCAAGGGAACAATGTAAAATTATTCCGTATATTTTGTAGATAAAATTTAATAAGATGCAAATAAGGTACATCACCTACCCAACAAGTTTTCTTGGGGTATAATTTTTTTACTTATAGTATTTGATGAGATTGGCATCTTAGATTAATTTAGAAAATATTTAAAGTGGGTTTAACCACCAAAACATAAGCCCCAACCAAATGGTTCTAGAAATTCACTTACCATGACACCATCACACCCTCCTACAAATATAAGATGAAGGGTTGGTTTGATGGTATGAAGGAGACATTTTGGAATTAGTGGTGTGTACCTAAATATTTTACCATGTAAATGGGATACTATGCTTAGTTTGTTGTAAATCAATACCATTCCCTCATGCATATCTAGATGACAACAAGAAATAACTTTCACGATGGATTAAATTGGCCTATGTCTTCACCACCAGATACTTCATGGACTTGGTAAACCACATTTCAAACATGTGACCTATGAATATTGATGCAAAAAATAATTATGTTGACATCCATACTCTTCACAATCTTTATTTTTACCTAGCGAGGCATTCCTGTATGGAGAAGTGTGAATCTAACAAAATTGACCTGAATCCCTATAGGATAGTCATGTAAGGATAGATCTAGGTGATATTTTATATGTTCAAGCCAAAAAATAAATCATCTAGAGGATAGGAAGAGGAGAAAGAAAAACTTCATTCCCAAAAAAATACACCATAGAGTTGAGGTCAAAATTAAAAGAGAAGACTCTAGGGCCTATGCTTTCTAGTTTTAGAGGGATAAAGGATCAACCTAAGGTTATCACAAAATTCCAATGACAAGCCTCACCACCACCAAGGATTTAGGGGGTGCCTAAAAAAGAGAGGACATCATTACATCCTAGTAATATACTCAAGTAGATCCCAAATGACAAAGGTGAATCCCATCACTAAAAAAAGCCAAGGATATTTTAGGAGGATTGAAGGATGTCTCTACACATCCAAATAATCAAGTAGAGACTAAATAAGAATCACCTTCAGTGGTAATTCTAGACTCAAGTGAGTAATCTCCAAAAGTGAACCCTATCAAAGAACCCACTCATGAGCCAAATAAGGATAATCCTCATGAGTAGAGTGAAGAAAATATTATTGCACCCAATGAGGAACATCTTATGGATAAATAAAAAGTGGACCTTGAAATTCCAACACCAAAAGAAGACATGTAAAAATTTCATAGTAGAGAGTACATTTTGTACTAGAATATAATGGGAAAAGAGTCCCCAAGTCATTTATTTAGAGTGTGACCCAAAAAATGGCAAAGACTGATGTAGGATGTAGACCAATAACAACAACTAAATAAATAACCTCTCATTCATGTCATGTTCCAATAGGACATGCTAGATAAGTTTTTGTATTTATGGAACCTTTTTCCCAAACATGAGTCCACATAAAAAAAATTGGCATCAAATGTCCTTTGAGATGGAAGTGTATCATGATTAAAATTATTTGATATTCCAAGGGAGAGAATTAACATAAGCCTAAAAGTGGAAGGTGTTCTAAACATGATTTAAATATAACCCATGGTTTTCCCTCCAACATATGTAGGTGTGAAACTTATAAAGTTCACCCTAGAAGTATCTAGGAAAAATATTATTAATAGTCATGACTTGAGCCAAATTAAAACCTACCATTATGAGGTCATGCACCTATACAAATAACATCATGATACATGGTAAAATATTAAAGAGGAAATTGAAGAACTCAAGTGATAACTGAGTGTGATAGAAGTGGCTCAGCTTAGGATATTGGGCCTTTGCCAAATAATTTTTAGAAGTGAACTAGAACATGAATATGGAGTTCTTATTATTGGTGAGGGAATCAATAAGTTTTATATTCTCATAGAACTTCTAGTCAGTAAATGTAAAAAGCAAGTGGATCCTTGACATGAGAAAATTTGGGTAACTGAGTAGTTTTTTGAGGCCATGAATGTCTACCATGAATTTTTGAATAAATTGAGAAACACCATTCCCATTACTAATGGGGGTTTTGTCAAATTGGCATGGCCAAATAAAATTTTGGAAGCACAAGTGCTTCCTAAGGAACAACACCACCAACAAGTAGCTAAGAATTTTTAGAGTATTAAAGACAAGGCATAGTATGCAAAAGTATTCCAATAGGTCAAAGAATTGGAAGCACAAATAAGTTCCCATCAATAGTAGTTGAATGTTAGCTTCTCATCACTATGAGGATGCTCACAAGAATATAAGTAATCAGATTAAGACTTTAAAAATTCAAGATAATACTTTTATGTAGCATCCCAAGGACATGAAACAATTGAAAGGTGAAGTGAATTACTTTCACTCTTTAGATGAATCTAAACCATTGGGAAGAACTAAAACATAAATTTCAAGAGGTGGATCCCACATTTTTATCCTCTAAAGAAACTACTACACAATCCAAGATAAAATAACAATTTAGTAGCGGTATTGTTGGACCTTCAAATTTTTTAGTAATTATATTATAAGTATTTTGAATCCATAAGTATGAAAGAAGAAGGTTTTAATATTAATCACAACAGGTCACAGTTTAGAAGAGAGAAACATAAGGGAATGACATAGAAAACCTTAGAATGAAACGACAATTCATGAAAGATAAGGAAATAGAGAATGAGCAAAAGATGTGAGATTTATAGAAGTGTAAGACTAGAAAAAGAGCATAGGGAGTGAAGGCAATAACAAAGTAGTTCATGAAATTAGTGGGTATTAATGAGAGCACAAATATAACACCGATCCATACAAGAAAATGAATATAAACATGAAGATATAACATAGAGAGGGTATATAGTAGCTATTGGGCCCCTTTCAAAATGAAATTAATTATAATGGCTCACCATAACTTCTTTCTTTAAATAGTCATTGTCTTGTCATATTTTGTGTATTAATGTTGTGACTTGAGAAATGGGTTTGTTTCTGTATAAATATCCCATTGTTTGTGTTTACAAGGGGATTGTGTTGGGTTATTTTTGTTGTTAAGTAGTAGTTGTCGATGTTTAACATAGTTATCTTGTTCTTATTAAGGTAAATATCTAGAGAGCATGTTATAAATGATGTACCTATTTCATATTATCAAATTGATTAATAGAACTAATATTTTGTGAACCTCATTGTGATAAATATATTTGGTTTTAAATTTTCTTTATGATACTAGTGATATACAATGTATGAATTCATAAAAACATTGAATCTAGACTAAATATAGTAGTAATAATGACTAAATGTAGTAATTAAAGATCCTAAGTATGAATTTTATAATCACCATCACATGATAGATTTAATGAGGACCAATCAAAGTTACGTGCTTTGGGTGAGTGCATGAGGTTACTCCTTGCATGATATACTGGTCCACAATATTTTTGGTACCTTATTTATATTGGGAGTGAAAATAATACTTAGTTATGCAAAGCTAATGTAAAATACATAACATCTATGATAATTTACCCTTATTTATGTCTAATGGATCAAAGTTTTTCTTGTTTTCTATATATAAAGTATTTAAATAGATGTTAGTTGATTACCTTCTCTGAGCTTGAATTTACTAGCTATGATAAGTTAGAGCTATATATTAATTTTTTGCATACATTCTAGTAAGCCCAATTTGAGTCTAACAATTACATTTAAAATTAATCGTCCATATTCACTAGGTCATGTTAGTTGACCCATTTTGTTTCTTTGTTTGTATATTTTCATCTAGAATCTACTAGGTCATACTAGTCAACCTAGATTTGTTCTTTGTTTGTATATTTTCATCCAAATCAACTAGGTTGCATTGATAAACTAAGTTTTGTTCCCTATTTAAATATTTTAATCTAAAATTCATCTATCTAGATGCATCTCAACCCATTTTTATTTTATATAATTTTTAGTTTTAGTCTCAACAAACTAGGCTGACATAGATCAACCTAGTCTTATTTCAATGTTTTTAGTTTTTTGCTTTCTATAGATACTTTAAATAACTAACTAACTAGTTAAATAGCTAGTTAAATAGTTAGTTAGTTGTATACTTCAATTTCAACTTGTCACTTGTTTCTCTCTTTAGTATTGTAGAATATATCAACCAATGTAAAAATAATTATATTTTATATGATTATAGTGACTAACATTAACCTAATTGACTATTTTGGAATAGACTAGGCTGACCAAACTCGAATCGATATTTAATATTATGTTTATTTGCCTCAGTTTTTAGACTACAACATCTAGTTTACTGTAAATTTATTTCCCAATCCAATTAAGTTTACTAAGATAAAATTATTTATATTATATTTTGACAAGTTTACTTGTCTATCTAACTAAGTTAACCCAATATATTTATATACTATTATTTTACTTGTCTATCTAACTAAGTTAAACCTAGTCGACCCAATAGGTTTCCAAATTACTATCTACACAAACCAGATCAATCCTAGTCAACCCTATATGTTTTTAGATTGTTTTTTATACTTTATTATGTGATTAATTAAACCTAAAATTACCTATTTCATTTATAGTTTATTATATTCTAAACTACATCAACCCTAGATAACCTAGCTCAATAGGTGGCCGAAAAAATTTATTTTATAACTTTATTTTTTCTTATCCTCTTTAATCTTATTTATACCTTCACCTTTCACTATGAAGCACATTTTTAATTAATATAAACATCAAATTCATAATTATATGATGAATTTCAATAACCCCCCCTAAATTTCCTCATTTTCACCTTCCTTAAAACCTTTTTAAAAATTGGAAATGGAATTAATACTCCTATGTCAACTCAAAAAAAAAGATATGGGTCACTTACTTCTTAGACCACTGATCCTCTTAACTATCCTCAAAAAATTCCTATTTTATAAGATGAGAGTGACCTTGAATACACTATCTAAATCATCCTTTTCATTAATGAAAACCCTCAACATTAGGTTTAAGTATCCCATGATAATATATAATTTCATGATGGGATATCACATCAAGTATCCCCCTTCACCCACACATATATTTTATACAAGTCTTAGGTCAATTCACCTTATGAATTCTTCCATTCCTTTCTCTTCTTCCATGCCTTAAACTTCCTTTACTAATTCTTATTTTACCTTGTCTAGTATATCAAATATTATGTCAAGTTTTTCCTCTAGTGGGCCTAATCAAAGTGCCCACATTAATTATTAAGTAAATGCTACCTATAGTGTATCTCACACTTCTTTTATTGGTAAAAAAATTATTAGTACTAATCAAGTCTTACTAAAAGACATGAATCTAATGGATAATTTTAAAACTAATAATGTAAATCAAATGATACAAATGCAAAAACAGCTTTTACAATTGCATAATCATCATCAACCCACTCAATATGGAGTGAAATATCCTAATTCCCCCATCCTCCATTAGAGATTAATAAGGTAAACCTACATCTCAACCCCCCCTTCTTAACAAGGTTATCAAACACTTATAAATAAAACCTTAATTATCCAAATTTCAAATATTGACATAGGTGGTATTGATCCCATTATCACTTAAAATGGATCCACCGATCTTGCATTGAATTTGAAATATTTTGAAACTTTTATAAAGATTAGATTAAGCTAAATACATTTTATGTCACTAAGTTCTTAGTTAAACCCTTTTCAAGTGATGCTTAGATTTGTATAATCAACTTGAGTTTCATACTATATCAATTTTAGAATATTAAGATAATGCATTGGTATAAGAATTTTAGACTAATGATCTTATTGAAAATAGATCAGCTCACTTTTTAATCACTATAAATAATAAATATCTGAAATGGCCCAAGTGTTAACTAAAAATAAGGAAATCCTTATCTAATAAAGTTGAACATAACATATCTAAATATAACTTGTTCTACTTGTTCACTAATGCTCTTCATCATAAATTGAAATATCATATTAAAAATCTCTCTCAAAAATCTCTATAAGAAACATTATGCCAATCCAAACATCAAGATTATCTCATAAGACAATTTGAGCCTTCCAATCCTCATGTCAAGTATCAAATGATTGTGAAATATAAGAACCAAAATTATACAAATGATGGTGTTATGAATACCTACATTTCATACACACTATTCAATCTATCACCACAATATGCCACTCTTTCACAAAAAAATTCAACCAATCCTTTTTAATATCCTCTTTATACATCTTCTCGCAAATTACATTCCATAGTGTAAATTCAAAATTTTCTTCCTAAGCCTTCACCAAAATATGTTGAGCCTACTCACCCTACAAACCATTGGAATGATCTACACAAGCTTTGTTGGTATCATGAAATTTGGGTTCATTCTCATGAAGCTTGTTTCCAACTTATAAACATTTTTATTTAATATGTCATTGGTCCTAATTTTGATCACATAACCTTAATTAATGAGTGATAACAGTCTTATGAAGTGATAATTGAGATTAAATAAATAAATATTAAACATGATGCCCCTAATAAATTTAATTTTCATCTCTCTATTTAGAACGATCCCATTCCTAATCATTAGTCAAGTAATACTTAACCTCCTACTTCCAACATTATTAAGACTTTTTTCAATCTTAATTCTATCATTAATGACAAGAATTTTCTCAATATTAATAATATGAGGAGATTATTATCTTACATATATCCTTATGTACATTAAAAATATAGTAATTTCCCAAATTTATGTAATATTTAGGACACTTATCCATCTCATTTCATAGAACTTGACCATAAAGAAAAAATCCCAACCAATTTAAAAACAAAACTTACTCCATCATCCACTACCCCACATGCATCCACTCAAATGAAACATTTGGATACTCCTATTTATTTTAATGGATATTCATTAAATGTTCAATTTTAGATGTCTTTTCTTAGTCTAAATAAGTAGTACTTAAATATCATTTTTATTTAGAATATTATTTACATTTACATAATATTTCTTCTCTTGATATAGTTCCTTATCCTTACACATTGCCTAAAATTATCCCTTATTCACTTGATTATCATAGGTATGAGACTAAGTCTCTTTAGAGTATAGTTATTGATCATGCCATGACAAGACCATATCAATTCACCAAGTTTTTTGATCCTTTGAGATTACTCCCTCTTGAAATTTTGGACACATTATGCTGACACACATTTAGATCTTATATCATAGTTGTTGAGCCTTTTATTTATTCTAATTATATAGGTTCTACTAATAATGATGGAATATTTACTTTGATTAAGATTAATCCCATACTTATATGATGGGAAGACGATCCATATTCTGAGTTCCATAAGATTTCTAGTCATTTGGCCATATATTATCATTCACATAAGAGGTTCTTAGGAAAACAAAAAACATCAATCTCAACCTCTAATATGCATATTAGACCTCAAAAATACACTACTCTTAGATGTACTTATTGATTTCATGATATGAACATGCATAAATCTACCCATTTCTAATAACATAGGTAGTACATTGATGCACTTTGAGTAGATAAGACATCATCTAATGATAATAACTTACCTCATAATATTTTTCTAGAGTATATTCATAAACATGGGCATATTTCTTTTCTTTGGCATCAGTGTACTACACATCTCATAGACAAGTGTAGAGTACTAAATCACCACTTTTGTGATTTACCATGGCCTATATTTTCATCTTCTTAGTTGTGTACCTAGGTTCATTCATAGGAAAAGGATCAAACTTCCCCACATATTTCATCATCCCATAGATCAGTTTCTTTTAGTCACATTTTCACACCACTTCCTCATATTGATTACCCCTCATATGATATGCCACATGATTATCCATATTGTTCTAGCATACATAAATTATCCATAGAGGCCATACATCAATAAGTCTTGACACAGCTCTTAATGAACATATTTGATACTATGGTTAAGGTTAGATTATAGTTACAATAATATTTATTTAATGTTATTAATCATGTATGCATTGCTTATCTTTCATTATTATGGCTTTTTTATCCATATTTTTACTTTTATCTTTACATTCATGATTATTAATCTACAAGTCTCATTTATATGCATATTAAATGTTAGTTATTTTAATTATATTTTTTTAAACTTTGAAAACAATTATATTCCCCCTATTTTTGGATGAATTTTCCTTACATTCATGCTTTTTCTAGCTCAATTGTTAAATGGTATAGTTATTTATGTGACATGGCTATTTAAACACACACAACACTATCCTATTTATTTTTTGATAATATAAAAATCATACTCATAAATGTACCATATTTTAATTAAACATATTTATTATTATTCTCATTTGTCCCATATAATTCTTTAATTTTAAAAAACATGATACTACACAATTAAGTATTAGCAAGTTTAAGAATATTTTGGATGCCATAGTATTTAAGTACTTCTCTTTCATAATAAAATTGTAATATTTATTATGTTTTATAATTATATCACTCATGATTGGTTTTCCAAATCCATACAGAGGAGGAACAAAAAAAATGATAAAAAATTAAAATTCAAATCCTTCAAACAAAAGGAAATGATCAAAAGGCAATTATAAATCCAAAAGTAAAAATCACACAAAAATATGTGATTATTATTTGGCATATCATATTCCATTTGAATCTCAATCTCCAAATTTGGCCTCATAATAGAACTGAGGTTCATTAGGGTGTAGTATGTTAGTAGACTAGCATAGAAGGTCTCATTATATTATTTAGTGCCACCTAATTTCTCATGCAAGTATCCAATATTCACAATAGACAATTGGATTTGTAATAGGTATCGAGGAATGGGGAATAGGTCATTAGAAGGTAGGCCCATTTTAATTTTTCATGCATAAATAACTTTCATGGGTTGACCTATATACTTCACTTGTTTATCCCAATATTTGAATTTACTAGGTAGAGTATCTTTAATTTAAATCTTTGTGGTTCAAAAATTTCTTAACAAAGGCATATTTTCTCAAGTGTGTCTCATTTATACTAATACTTTATAAAATTACTATTAATGTTTTCCATTTCTTCTATTCATCATATTATCCACTATATTCCCCTCAATAAATATTGTTTAATAGTTGATCACACCTCTTTGGTTTGACTTTTGTGAGTTACAATGTAAGAACTTGGATAAGATCAGGCCTTTCTCACAAATTACCCTAAATTAATATAAACAGCCTACATTTCCATACCTCCTTGATGTGCCTTTTATGAGTTTCACTATAATACCTCAAATAGGACTAGGCCTTGCTAAAAACCTTCCTTAACTTACTTTAACAACTATGTGTCATATGTTTCTATAAACATTCATACTCTTTTACATTACAAATTAGAATAAGCCCTAAGTTTTTATTGTCATATCTATTTTTCAAATATAATATTTTCTATTATTGACATATATTTGTTTGTCTTTCTTTATTTCATTGATATTTTATTTCATTTTTAAATATATTTGTTTTTGTTCTTACCTTACATTGATATTTCTTTCATTTATGTATCTTTATTTGTGTTCTTACATTATTATTTGTATTTACATTCTTATATTCATATATTTATTTGTGATATTACATTTATATTTATTTCATTTTTTTAATTTGATCTTATATTGATATTTATCTCATTATAATTTAAGTTGTCATTTTATTGACTTTAGATATCTTATACAAAGTGTTATCTATTATAAATTTTAGTTTCACATTTTCATTTTCTTTACTTCCAATTTATTTTATTATGATTCTTATTTACCATGAATTTGCTCACATTTTATAGAAAATAATAACACATAAATAATACATTTCCTCATAGCATATAACAATAAATACATGGGATATAAATAAAATAAATACATCCATAAACACATTTTATCATAACATTTAACAATCAACATGTGTTTTAAACAAAATAAATACATCCATGAGTCACAATAACCCATATATATATATATATATATATATATATATATATATATATATATATATATATATATATATATATATATATATATATATATATATATATATATATATATATATGGATCAAAATTTTGATACAATATAGCATGACACAATCATAGTGTAATGAAATTACTTAGATGTTCACATAAAATTATTATATATCACACAAAATGAGCAAAGATAAGAGATCACTCATCAATAATTGATAGTAGAGTAGAATACTGGATAATATAGCAGATCCACTTCAAGGGGGCAACTTCCATAACAATCCAATAAGAGCATAATACTTTAGATGATGATAAAAAACTTACCACTACCTCCTATATATAGTCTACTTAGCTATGGTTATTCCATAGGCCAACCTACCTAAGACATATATAAATGTAATAAGAATATAAAAAGGTATGTAATCCATAAGTTAGCCACACACATCCCTAGACATGCCAAAGGTTAAGGGAATAACATGCCCCTCCCATTCAAAACA
The DNA here is from genome assembly GCA_037957365.1 of Torreya grandis. NCBI lineage: Eukaryota > Viridiplantae > Streptophyta > Pinopsida > Cupressales > Taxaceae > Torreya > Torreya grandis. Next base: position 482,848 of record JARHVA010006913.1, on the reverse strand, counting down.
ACATTGTCCTCAATTTTAAATCAACTCTACATGTTAATGCACAAAGGATTCATCTCCCCAGGTGGCATCTTTACCTAGTATATTCTTCTATTTGATCAGGTACTCCTTAATCATTCTAGAATATAGTTGTTTAATACACATTTGAAGGATCATCTCAAGATCAAGAATAACTTTCCCTTCCTCATCCAATTTTGGTAAGTTAGTTTCAGTATTAAATCTATGTCTAATGACTTTATTTAGTCATGATACATGAAATACTATATGTATGTGAGTGGATAAAGGAAAATCTAAATTGTAGGCCACACTACCAATTTTTTTCAAGATCTGATAAGGCCCATAATACTTATAGGATAAATTGTTATCCCCTTTTTATTTCTTTAAGTACATCTACATATATGGCTACAAGTAAATAATCACCCAATCACTAATGCCAAAATGCCTCTCACTCCTATGTCGATCTACCTACTACTTCATCCGATTCTAGTCCATGGCTAAATTTTAGCACAAACTTGCAAGGACCTCCTATTGATGGTGAATGTGTTCTTCAACTACACGAACTATAGGATGGACCTTCAAGGTTGAAGTGATGAATGGAGGGTGGTATCCATACAAGGCAAAAAAGGGAGATATTTTGGAAGAACTATGGATAAAACTATTATGCCACCATTCAATAAGTATCAACCAATGAACCCATTTATCATGTTTATCAAAAACAAAATAGCAAAGATATCCTTCTAGAAATTTGTTGACTACCTCAGTTTATCCATCTAATTGAGGATGATAGGATGAGATATGAGCCAAATTGGTACCCAAACATGCAAATAATTCAGTCCAAAAATTACTATTAAAAATGGGATCTCTATTGCTAATAATGATTTTAGGAGTACCATGCAGTTTCTAAACTATATTAAGAAAAGTAGAAGTTACTGTACTAGAAACAAATGACTATGATAAAGAACAAAAATGAGCATACTTACTAAATAATCCACAACAATAATAATAAAATTTTCCATCAAGTCTTGATAATATTTCAATGAAATCCATAGACACCTCTTCCAAATGCTAGCTAGGTATGGATAAAGGCTATAAAATACCTATGGTTTTAATGGTTTCAACTTTATTTTGTTGATAGGTCATACACTAAGCCACATATTTTTGGACATCACCATTGATTCTTTCCCAAAAACATTCCTACTTGATTCTATGATAGGTTTTAAAAAATCTAGAATGACCCCCTAGTGGAGTTGTATGAAGTTATTGAGGGATTTTTTTGTTTGAGAAGAGAATTCTTATATAGGTATAATTTGTCTTTATACCATAATGCATTACCCTTCTATGTTAATTTTTCAAATCCACCCAAACCTTGCTAAAGATTATGAATTAAATCATGAGTAGCACTATCATTTTCCCATTTTGATCTTGCTTCCTATAGCGAGTATGCCTAACAAATGGTCATGACACATAGAAATGACTTAATTGATTCATACCTCTTATATAATACATCTAACACCACATTTTCCTTGCCTTTCTTATAGACTATTTCAAAATCATAGCCTAACACATTAGTAACCCATTTTTTTGTTCTTTTAATGAAAACTATTGTTCCAAAAAATATTTAAGGGTATCATGATCAGTCTTTACCTAAAAGTGATGACCATAAAATAAGGTCTCCATTGTTTGAATACATATAGAATGGTCATCATTTCCTTCTCATAGATGAGCTAGTTTTTACCCTTTAGTTGGTGAATCTAAAATGCAAGTGGGCTACATTATTTAATGATCACAACACCCATACCATATCCAAATACATCACATTCAACCACAAAATTATTAGAACAATTAGTAGTGGCCAACACTAGAGCGGTGCACATAGCTAATTTCAATTGTTGAAATGCCTTGATAGCTGTATCAATCCACTAAAAGGAGTTTTTCTTCAAAAACGAGGTGAGTGGGGCTAAAATGCTACCATAATTTTTGATAGACATATGATATTAACCAATTATCCCTAAAAATACCTTTAGTTTCTTGAGTGTCTTAGGAATTAGCCAATCCACCATTGCTTCAATTTTTTGGGATCCAATTTCACTCCATATAAAAACATATGACCGGAATACTCATCCTCATGAGCTCCAAAAGTACATTAAGAAGGTTTAGCATATAATTGATGTTGTTCTAGAGTACATATTTCACATGCTACATATAGTCTTCCCAATTTATACTGTAAATGAGGATATCATCAAAAAACATCAAAATAAATTTCCTCAAAAATGGTTTAAAATTAGTATTCATCAAAATCTAAAATGTGGATGGTGTATTTGTTAAACCAAAAGGCATAACCATAAACTCATAATGGCCCTCATGAGTTTTGAAATATATTTTGGGTATATATTCAACATGGATCTAGATTTTATGATACATAGAATGCAAATTTAACTTCATAAAATAAAGAGCACCATTTAATTAATCTAGAAAATCACCAATGATAGGAATAGTAAACTTATCTTTGATAGGGTAATTTTTGAGCTCTCTATATTTAGGGTACATCCTCCAAGTTTCATATTTCTTTCTCACCATGAAAATTGGTAAATAATACTCACTTTACATGTGGTGAATGATTCATGTATCCAACATATCTTGTACCATATTTTCAATTTAACATTTCTAGGTGTAGGGATACCTATATGGTGTGATATTGGGTGGTGTACTATGAAGAATAAGTTTGATTACATGATCATGTGTCAAACTAGATGGAAGTCATTTCGGCATGTCATGAAAAACAACAAAATGGGCATTAATCACTTGTTGTAGATTAAGAGGTGTAGATGGCTAAGCTATTTAGACTTCAATCAAATTAATTGAGTGACAAACCCATTAGTACTATTTCAAAGGATTTTGGTCATTTGATGGGAGCTAACAAGTTATGTATATTTATCCCTTAATCCCCTTAGCTCAAATGTCCTTCCCTTGGAATGAAAGCGTAAGAATAATTCTTGGAAATTCATCTCAATAGTGCCCAAATTGGTGAGACACTGTAGTCTTATATCAATATTAGTTCCACCCATGGGAATAACCAACATAGGAGAATCTAACATCTAGTATCCCATGGGCAACATAATAATATGGCATTTTCTTGAATAGCTAATAGTACCACCATCTACAATAATGACCTAAAATTTTGATGTGGGATAAATTAAATAGTTCAAATGAGTAGCCAACTTACTATTGATGAAGTTGTGTGTGCTCCCAGAATAAACCAATATAGTGACCTTTTGTTTCTTAAGGAAACCCACCACCTTAAGATTTTGGGGAGTACTAATACTTGAAAGGGAATGACAAGAAATAATAGTTTGAAAGTCTTTAGATTATTCCTTAGGTCCTTCTACATCCTCATTAATTTCCTCCTCATTATCTTCATCCTGATTGGCACCTTCAAAGTAAAACAACTTCTTTTCAGCATAATGATTTCCTTTGCTCCATTTTATATTGTAACCATAACACAAACCTTTGGCTTGATTATCCTTAATTTTTTGAGGTATAAATTTGGTGGGTTATGTAAATTATTGTGCTCAAAAGGTGTGATCATGACCAATAGTGAAAGCTTTTCATTTTACCATCTCTTTTTTTTCTACTATAAAATCCCTTGGGACAACTTGCATTACAGATGATGGATTAAACATTTAAACCTCCCATTGGATGTTATCTTTGAGTCTACATATAAAAATATTGGTCAAATTTGACTCAATGATGTCTTTCACCTATAAGGATAGATTTTAAAATTGATGAATATAATCCTTTATAGTTCATGTTTGATGCAATTTGGCTAACTAGTAGAAGTAGTTCTTAGAGACACTATTCTGATAATGATCCAACAACTTGTCAATGAAAATATACCATGTAATAGAAGAACCATTAATTTCATTTTGAGCACATAACCATAGATACCAAATGAAATACTTAGGTTTTAGTTATAGAGATGCCACTATCACTTTCTGAGAACTAAGATTTTGGTGAAGATCAAATAAATTATAAATTTGGGTGACCCAAGTGAGAGGATCCTTACCATCAAAATTACACATGTCCACTTTTAGTGACATTAATTTCACACCAGGATTGGAGCTTTGAGTATTGAGAGGAGGAGGACCCAAATGATTAAGGGTTATTTGGCTATAACTGAGATGAAATGGTAGCCAATTATGTAGTTATCTAATGTTATTGGGTATGCACCCCATTAATCTCTCTGCACATTCTTGAAATATTATTTTGAACTATAGAAAAGTCATCTTACCATACCAAGCCCTTTATGTCAACTTAAATTTGAGAAATCATTAGATCTAAAGTTGTAGATACCATGTCATACCTAGGAGTTTTAAGAGATATTTTCACCCTTTTTTCCTCAAGTAGTAGGACCTACCATGCACAAAACCTAGGATGGTTTTTATCCCAAAAACATTATCCCAAGAGATGGTACCATTGTGATCACCTCATCAAGATGAATCCAATGACTACTTTTGCATAGTAGGGTGAAAATTTTTGGTACCAAAAAAGTGTACTAGTAGAATATACCATTACAATCATCTTTCTAAGATAAATCCAATAACTGCAAATGTGCAAAGGGTTTCTATATATATATATTTTTTCATAAACATGTTTTGAACAATACTGCATTGACAAGATTACAAGTTCTGTTTTTTCTCTCTTCCTACTCATAGAAGTTGCACCTCACCATATTTGGAAAAAAAATCATAGGAAACTTTCCAAAATCAAAGCTTTGATATCATAGTGTAATGAAATTACGTATATGTTTGCATAGAATAATTATATATCACACATAGTAAGTAAATATAAGATATCATACAATAATAAATGATAGCAGAAGAGAATATTGGATAATATAGTAGATCCACTTCAAGGGGGCAACCTCCAACACAATGTAATAAGAATAGAATACTTGATATGATAATCAAAGAATAACCACTACCTTCTATATATATTATACTTAGCCATTGTTATTTCATAGACTGACATAACTAAAAACATATAAAAATGTAATAAGAATATAAAAGAGGTATGTAAACCATAAGTCAGCCACACATATCCATAGACACACCAAAGGTTAAAGGCATAACATGTAGTATAAAATATAGCTCTGAGGCTAAGGTCTATCATAAGGATCTAGTATATTACCCATAAGGGCCTATAAATTTATTCTCTTAATAGTCCACTATAGTGACCGCATTTATGATCATAGACCCTACACCTACTCTTGTAGATTGACCACCTAGCCTTTCACATGTTCTAAAAATCTAGTTATGTGTGGCTCAATCCTAAGCTAGTGATTTCCATTGTCATATCTCCCCATCACCTACTCCTAGTGGTATACATACCTGATTTTCATATGATATTATCTACAACTATCAATCTACCTCACCAACCAATCAAAACAAACTATCAAAGGTAGGTGTTAAAATAACCAAAAGATTAATCATCTAATAGTATAATGTTAAGATATTACACCATCCAATATATCATGGTGGTACTCCTCCACCATGATCACCCATCTACTCTCATCCACTTGTTATAGGTAAAATCACTAGGAGTGAATTAGTGGTGACAAATAATACAATTCAGTTTCCAAACCCTTCAAACACTTAAGCATTTAATACAGTCATTCATGAAGCATACAATATGTTTATAACAATGAATAGTGAATATAATGTAAGATCACACATACAACACAAGATCTATGTGGGAAACCCTCTTGGGTAATAAAACCCACTCTCAAGACTGAAATTACATGGACTACTTGTCTTATAAGATGATCAAAAACATGAGACTGGTTAAGTCTACCTAACTAGAATTTAGTGAAAGCACCTATTTCACAAGAATCACCTGATCCTAGGATGATCAAGTCATTTTAACCACTTGTTGGTCAAATAATTTTGACCAAATTTAGTGAAACACTTATTTCACATGGAATATCTACCGCTAAGATGATCAATTCCTTCTAAGCACCTATTGGTTAAGTCTTTCTAACCTAGATGTTGAGCACCCTCCCAAAACCTATTAAATTAACATCTCCTAATCATTGATTACCTACCAACATAATGGAGATACAATTTATATCAACTCTACACACTATATAGTCCACACTCCAATATGCCTCCAAAATCAACCATCAAGCTCACATAGATATCATCTATCCTTCACTCATCCTCAATATTCAAACCTGTAAGAGCACTATTTTTGACATCATAAATATAACGTAAAAGTCATACACATAGTCTTCAACCTAATTTTCTCTAGAACCCATCCACTAGGAACACACCCTTTCCTTCTCTCTTCAAATCTCACATACACCTTTTCTTTGAAGTCTCTCACATATAGAATTATCATCTTTAATTTCACCATTTATAGAGCCTTCATGATTATTATCTTCTTAGTTATCCTTTAAAATTTCCTTTACCCTTAATACATCTTACATATCTCAATACTATCCTCATAAGTTGTCCATAATAACTATGGGTCACACTTAAGTAGCTATGCCTTTCAACTAGCCCTTAATATCCCTTATAGGTTTCATGAAGACCTATTCCCCCATTTAACACTCCATTTTAAAAAATTAGAAACACATGACCACTTACAAAGCATAGGTCCACTAAACTTGACCCTTATGACATCCTTAAATGATAACAATCATCATAACAATCCTTTTCTAAATCCAAATATATCAATCTTTGACTTTATACACTAAAATACCATAAATGAACACACAACCAAATTATAAGCATTTGTTCATAATGAACATAGTTTGGTCAAACCTCCAATATACATATAGATCATCCTTAGGGAGTCTAAAACACTCTCCAATATCTAAGTCTCCTTGAAATATCCAAATACTATCAAGAACAACTCAAATATCCTTCTTGGGTCACTTACAGAACATGGTCATACATAATCAACTTTGGAATTCAATAACTCTGACTGCACAAACATTCAAACTTTATAACTAGGTTCTATATATGAGCCTTGAATTCCTCTACAATTTTTATTTTTACTACACCTTCAAATTAATCCTAGATAAAAAATTATATCTCAATCATTGTAGACTAGGTTTTTCCCTTTGTTAAATTTGAATATTCAAATTCCAATGGTCACTGTTAAACATCCAATAATTTGCCATCATTTTATGCCCTCACATCACTTGAAAATATACACACCATTGATATTCATTTAAGTATCTTGGTCTTTACCTTTATTCTCTATTAAACATAGAGCACTTGTCATTATCTCACTACTTCCTAACAATTTAGAAAAAATGTGCTCGATCAATCTTTGTAGATTAACCAAGTCTTTATCTTCCATTGATCACCATTAGATCTTGATCAAAACTCCCTTGAATATGACACTTGGAACCCTCACATACCTTTTGAACACTTTGTTGTCAATCTATGTTCTTATGTCACTTGGCAGTCTTGTGTGCATTGTTGAATCTTTAACTTGTTTCACACCATTGATATTCATAAGTATGAACTGGCAGTCATTATTGATCTTTTATCATATTAGCGAGATTTTGACACTTGTCACTAGTGCATAAAAAACTTTGACATGTTGACTTCATATGTACCATTGAAATCAATATGTATGATTAAGTTCTCACCATTGGACCTTCTATACCAATGACCTTAGACTTCAACATGATTAAACTTGATGCTCTCTGGCCCATCACAATCTATTAGAGTAAATTAAAAGATTTATAACTTAAGCAAGAAATCACTTCAAGACTCAAAATTTTTAGGGTATATTCTTGGAATTATAGAAAACATCTCCATAAAAAACATTGACCTTAGTGGATTATATGAGTACTTGTATTAAATACACAAACTTTTTGGTTCATTTATATATGCATAATGTGTAGTGACTGTCTGGGTAAGTCTAGGAACATAGTGAACTTCTATCTAAGAGGCCAAATTCTCAACTACATAGCTTTATCTACACTCAACATCATGACCTAAAATTTAAACCATATCAACTTGGGAATAATTATATCACACCCATATGACCAAACACCTATGACTCATCCATATGTGGTAATGGTGGCATTAACAAACTACCTACTCATATTTTTCTACCACATAACCAACTATGCCAAGTTAAACATAATGAATAACTGGATGAATACCATGCAATTCCATAATATATCTAATCATCTTTGACCTCTTATAGGACCCCTCACACATGCTCAATACTTCAGACCCATCCCTAATCATGCTAAAATTGAAGATAAACCAAGCCTACTTCAAGCATATTAGGACAAACACACTACAAAATGTGTCATTAACACTTAGACTATCAATGTACTTCATCCACTCACTTGGACACCTCCATGACATCACTAAAAACACTATAACAATCCCCCCCTTTGTCATTTATGTCAACACCCATCATATAACTCACCTTCCTCCTCTCTCTTCAAGCATTCTCATAATATAAAGCTTCTCCCCCTTTAACACAATGGCAAAGTGGGGATAAAATGATCTTGAGGACCTACAAATACTACCAACAAGAGAGGATCATCTTATAAATATGATACAAAATCCCCCTTACCTTGGGCATACCTCTTCTTGCCTTGACAACTTCCTCTTGTTACATGCCAACACTCTTTTCAACTAAGAATTATAATCAATGAATAAATAACAAATAAAAACACTAATATATAATGTAACTCTCTAAGAAATATGTAAGAGGGACTAGCACTAAGATCTCTAATCCATTTCACCTCTTGAGCATCTTCATATTTTTACACACCATGAAGAACTACCACATAGGCTTACTAGTGTTCTCTTTAAATCCACCTCAAGGACCACCAAAAAAAATTCATACCGCTCACCACATAGTAAACATTCTATAAACCAACCTAAGAACTCACCTTGAAAAACTCATGCCTTTATCTTTTGGAGAAACTAAGTAAAAAAATCAAATCTTCACACTAGGCCTGGTTGGACTCTTTGTAATCCTACTTGAAACGTTTAGATCCCAAAAATTTCAATAGACATACTTTCAAGTCCTTAAAATTCATATCTATATCTCTCTCATATTTTCCCTTAAGCTCACAAATTGGCATCACCTAGTTCCTCTTTTGCAACATACTTCCTTTACAAATCTACTAGCCAATTAAGATTTCATTTCAACAAAATCTTGAAACTTTTGAAAAACACAAACCTTAAAATCTTTGTGAAACTTTATTTGAAAACCCATTTGGCCCATTCAACCTATTAATAATTTGTATACATCAACTCATAAGTCAAACCACTTTTCTAAAATAGCCCGAAACTCTAGAATCTTAAAACAAATAAGGTAAACAAACCTCCTTTTGTTCAATGCCTAGCTCTAAAACATATTACAAACCTCAATATAACCATCACACACTTATGGACCAAGCTTTGATCATTCACACCTTTGGAAACCTTGACTTCCTATACCATGGCTTTGATTTTTATAAGAAAGATAAACTTGAGAACACACAAAAACCTCCAAAAGGCACAAATAAGATCATCAAGATACAAAACCACATGGAACACATCACAAAGAAGTGCACAAAACTTTTTGAGCACTAAAATCTCATTAAAATTCCATCAATCTCATTATGCCACCTAAAAACACCCATTATGATCCTACAAAAATTGCATACATAGAAAAAACACCTTACGACATCACTTTTGACCTCATCAAATAACTTATCCCATCTTGAAACATAAAATCCAACTAAAAACACTCATCTATTACCTTCTATGACCTTTTGAAGAACATCACAAAAACACTTATTTCTCCATTATAAGGATTCTCTTAAGAATCATAGACAGAGACCTCCTCTACACCACAATGCTCTTAAAACAAAGTGAATCTAGGAGTGGGCCACATCTCCTTAGTACCAATGAAATCCTTTTATATCTATAGGACATATTTATCTTGTTCTCCTTCTTAATCTAAAATTTTATAACTTGTTATTTTTCTTCATTACTCACCTTCTCTTCTATGATAGGATATATAGTATTTTTTGGAACAATAGAATCTTGACATACCTTCATCATGGAAGTATCTTATTTATATTGTAAAAAATCATCTTTAAACGTTGACAACACAGGAACCAAGATAGAAAATTGTTCACAAAGAGAAATTTTCTCATTAACATCCAAACACACCTCAGAAATAGCCTTAACTAGAACTTTGATCTTCTCCTTGAGCTTGGTGTCTTCATTCACAAACATGAGTAGATAATGAGAACTCTTGGCACTCTCCAACTTCTATAGTATTATCCAACATAACAAACAAATTACTTGGACCTAAAGACTCATCATGACTCACACTTACTCCCTTTGGTTTCCATGAGTTAATTTACTTTCCTTCTTATACTCTATTATCTTAATTAAACATATTCTATCTTATATGCCTTTGCTTGCATAATCTAACAATGTGACCTATCTATTGATAGATGAAGCACACTATATCTTTTTCAAGAAGCTTATCCTACCCTTCCTAATTATAAAAAAATCTTGCAATATGTCCATTATTTTAAAAATTGAAACAAACTACTCCTTTTGAAGAAAATTCAATTTTTGACTAATGACCCCTATCATAGTTCCATGAAAAATCATTTCTAAGATGTCTCTTGCATTCTCTAGATCTATGCCCGAACTGATTACATGTATAAAAATAACCATTGAAACTTGCATACATCATGGAATTTGGTTTTATAATCTGATTTATCTTCATTCTACTAGTATCTTCATTCCTTGACTGACTATTGACCTTCAAGGTCTGATTCACATTAGTCTTCATCCTATCTTGAGTTGCATTTCTAGTTCTTCTTTGTATCCAAGACTAGTTATATCACTTACATGATTTTAATCACTCAAAATATTGTTTATATCACTTGAGCTTTGTTTAAATCTAAGAAATGACTTCATCTTACTAGATGTCTTCTCTAACTCAACTTTTAATGACTCATTTTCAATTACATACCTTGAACATTCATCTTCTTTAGCTTTTAGGTTTGTAGACAAGATTTCCAATTGACAACCAAGATGCTTGACTATATCTTCATAATCCTTGGTGTCTTCATTCATTCTTGCCTCAAACACACTAGATTTCTCTTCATAGTCCTTGATTCAAGACATTATCTTCTTGTTAGTCTTATTCTCAATATTCAGTTCTTCAAGAGCATTCATCAATTTAGTCTCATATTCCACCTTATCTTTATCATTATCTAAATCAATCTACGAATAATCCTTTTGATTTTAGAAATTACCTTCCTTAGTTATGAAGAATTTTTTATCTTCAACAAGACCATCATCTTCATTCTCAAACTCAAAGTCATTGTCCTCACTCTAATCTAATGAACTTCAATCTTTATTATTGTATAGACTATTCTTTCTCTTGAATGACTTCTTTTTGTTATCATACTTTCTAAATCCTTTCATCCTCTTATAAGACTTATACGTCTTCTTGTCTTCATCTTGGCCATCACCATGCTCTTCATCATTATTCTTATTATGTTGATGAGGCCACTTATCAAAATTTCATACCTCTTCAAAATTGAAGCATTTGAAGGGTAGTTTACCCTTATACTTGTTTGACACTATTTGGCTTCATTTATATCTTGAATTCTACTTCCTTCTTTCATGTTATATCATTATTTAATCTCATCTCACAGGTAGTAATGATTCTATGTAATTTATCCATCTTCAACTGAGTAAGATCATGACATTCTTCTATAGTAGATAATTTAGAATCAAACTTGAGAGAGAAAAACCTCAATACCTTTTGAACTATAGTAGATTCTATAAGATTCTCTTCAAGACCTCTCATGATGTTCATAATCTCATCAACTCTCTACAAAAAGGATGCCATAAAATCTTCTTCCTTCATATTAAGACTCTCAAATTGTCTTCGGTGAGTTTACAACTTTTCCAACTTAACCTTTGAATCTCCTTCATAAATAGTCTTCAATTTATCCCATAACTCCTTGGTAGATATGCAATGGATCACCTTAGTGTATTCAATCTCTAAAAGACCATAAGTAATAGCATTCATTGACTTAGAATTGTTCTCAAACAACTTCTTATATGTAGTATTGGATGTAAGAATAGTAGATGTAGAATAACCATCCATGATAGATTGCCAAGTGTCAAACCCTAGGAACATGATGTAGATACTCATCTTTGCACTCTAAAAAACATAATTAGATCCATTAAACTTTGATGTTTACTTACTGGAAAAACTTCCTTGAATTTTATGGCTACTCATATTATACCTTGGATCTCCTTCAAACTATCAAGCCTTTACTAAAGGACATGCTCTGATACCAATTGTTAGAGATACAATCACTAAGAGGGTACGGGTGAATCAGTGGTGACAAATAATCAAATTCAATTTCCAAATCCTTTAAATACTTAAGCATTGAATACAACCATTCATGACTCATACGAGATGTTTATAGCAATGAATAATGAAGATAATGTAAGATCACATACGCAACACAAGATCTATGTGGGGAACCCTCTTGGGGAATAAAACCTACTCTCAAGCCTATAAACACATGGACTAAATTTCATACAAGATGATCATAAACATGAGACTATTCAAGTCCTTCTGACAAAATTTAGTGAAAACACTTATTTCATAAGGAGAAGCTACTCCTAGGATGATCAAGTCCTTCTGAAAACCTATTGGTCAAGTCTTTATGTCTAGATTTAGCGAAACACTTGTTTCACAAGGATTACCTACCCTTAAGATGATCAATTCCTTCTAACCACCTGTTGGTCAAGTCCTTCTAACCTATATGTTGAGAATCCTCCAAACACCTATGAAATAGATATCTCTTGATCATTTTTTGCCTATCAATCTGATGGAGATACAATGTATATCAGATCACTTCAAGTTTATAGACTACATAGTTCACACTATGATCTACCTCTCAAATAAACCATCGAGTTCAAATAAACATCATCTATCCTTCACTCATCCTCAATATTCAAGATTATAAGAGTATTATCTTTGACATCAAAAATATAACCTATAGTGCATACACATAGTGATCACCCTATTATGCTCTGCAACCCATCCATTGGGCACACATTCTTTCCTTCACTCTTTAACTCTAACATAAACCTCTTCTCTTAATTATTTCACATATAGAAGTCATCATCTTTGATTTCACCATTTATAAAGCCTTCATGATTATTAACTTATCGGTCAGACATTAGACTTACCTTAACCCTTAATATATCTTGCATATCTCAATGTTATCCTCACAGGTTGGCCATAGAAACTATGGGTCACACTTAAGTAGTTATGCCTTTCAATTAGGCCTTAATATATCTTATGCATCTCATGGAGACCTATTCCCAAATTTATCACTTCATTAGGAAAATTAAAAACATATTACCACTTCCAAATGCATAGGTCCACTCCACATGACCCCCTCGATATCCTCAAATGATCACAATCATCACAACACTCCTCTATTAAATCCAAATAGATCAATATTTGACCTTATACAATAGAAACACCATGAATGAACATATAATCAACTTTGAAGCATTTTTTCATACTAAATATGGATTGGTCAAACCTCCAAAATCCATATAGATCATCCTCAAGGAGTCTATAAAACTTTCCAATAGTTAAGTCCCCTTGAAATATCCAAATATAATAAAGATCAACTCAAATATCCTTATTGAGTCACTTACAAAACATGGTCAAACACAATCAAATTTATAGCTCAATAACTTTGACTGTACAAATATTCAAACCTTATAAAGAGTTTTTAGATGTAGCTTAAATTACTCTATGACTTTTCTTTTTACTACACCTTCGAATTCATCATAGATCAAAATTAATGGATCAAACACTACAGATTGGTTTTTCCCCTTTACTAAATTTGAATATTCCAATTCCAATGGTCATTATTAAAAATCAAACAATTTGCCATCATCTAATGACCTCATATTGCTTAAATAAATATGCACCATTGATCTTCTTAGAATTAGCTCAGTCTTTGCCTTTACCCTTTGTTAAACATCAAGTATTATTATAGAAACATTTAGTAGGTTGGATTTGTGCTTGCTCAGGTGCTTAACTATCAAACCAAGTTGGTTTCAGAGTGGGTGGAATTAGGTGTGAGCATAGAAAGGTCTACTATATAACATTTAATCACACTATGGTGATGGCATTAGTTTCACATAAGGCATAGCTTTATGTACTCACTTGAAGCACAATAATGAAAGGATCAGGCCTGTGTTGGGATTGCTCTAACATGGCACAACTTGGGGTTCAAGTAGCCTTCCATCACTAGGTGTTTAGGGGAAGGTCACTAGGTGAAATCCTTTTTGGGGACAAAGGTCCTAAGGTGCAAGTCAATTTATGGCTAGACTGAGCCTTCAGAGGTGTAAGCTATTGAATAGTGGGTTAAGGGTCATTCGATTACTTATGCAAGTCATAGAGATAACTTAGGTTTAGGTATTCATCCATCCTTAGGGTAGTGTTTAGGCATAGGTCTTAGGGGATTAGTGCAATCTGATCCTAACCCTTAGTCTATTTATATGTAAGCTAAGGTTGCTAGATGGCATAAGGGTGCCATTAGTGGCCAAGGTTGAAACCTCTATCTCACTATACATTCATATTAAGAACTATAACATTGATATCATAAAAATAATTTACAAACACATTAATGCACTATCCATCAAGCTAAAATCAACACTTCATTACTTCAACACATATTCTCATTGATTCATAGTTTAACAAATAAGTTTTAGGATATAAAATATAGAAAATTTTCTTTCCTATCACTAGTCATGCCCAGAGGCTCACATGTGAGCTTGGGATATATATTCAAGTGCATATTTTATCATATATATAATATTTAGGTTATATCTTAATTTTTACAAATATATACTACCTTAGTCACCTCCTTTGATCTTCAAATGTGAGTCTTCTTTTATAGGAGGTCGTGATTCTTCTGCTATCTCAGACGAGTGTATGCTAAGTGATGATTTTTCATGACTATGCTAGCTCCACTAATCTTCCCAAGTTGGATGAGTGCATGCCATATGCCAAGATGTCACTTAGGGGTCACTTTCTCACCTGATCCACTCTCTGACATCCATAATTTTTGAGTTGCCACATACAATTCCTCACAGGGATGTCCCCTAAAAATTGGTGCCATGTAACCACCTGCCAGCTAACACAGGATCCTTAGGTACTCCTCCATATAGTGCCAAAATATACAAAAGGACAACAACCACTCTAAAAATTTCCTCATATCAAGATAGGTCTAGTTGTCATGGTCCACATTATTACCATAGAATGGGGCCCAACATTACCCCATACAAAATTGCTAATCCACCTTAGACAAGTCTAGTCTTTCAGTTCCTTCGGTGCATAAAACTCAAGTGCACCTTGATCTAAGTCTACTTTGAAATTCTCAAATATTTATATGGTGCCCTTAATTTTTTTAATAACTCCATATGCTTCTATGGATGTGGCCTTGAGAGAAAGCATGTCTATTTTTCTAGCTCTTTCCTAAAGGCTTCAAGCCTTCGTTTTGTGCACTTCACCCTACCATCCAAAATATCAACTTACTCATTAGCCTTAGTTTGGAAGGTGTAGTGTAATGATCTTGATATTCAATATATGCAAAAATACCCTTAAGGTAGGGAAACACCATATAATACTCCTTTAGGAAGGAATAACTCCACAATGTCTCTTCGAGGGGACAACCTCCAATATCCTCTTACAATAGAAGACTCAATGCTTACTTGATATCTTTACCATGATAATCATCTCCTATATATATACATCTATCTAACCCATGTATGGATAACCTCCTAATCCCAATGTAGGCTGACCATTACCCAATGTACTACTTCCACAAGTTACTCTATTATCCTAATATATTGTACCCATATAACTAACTAAGGGGATGTGTGCCACATGTCAAAATATCCATTAACCCATATACATCAATATATCATATCCCTAGGTACATATCATTACTTCCCTCTTTGACATGTTTCATCCCCGAAACATAGGAAGAAACCAAATAATGAGTGTGCTTCAAATCATTGCACACTTGTCTTCAATCTCGATCATCTAACCATCCATATGTGATCTTGGCAGGTGATATCTCTCCAAGCTTGTGTCCAAAATCCATTGTGCTCCTCTAATTTAATTCATGATCATAATTATACTACTTTGGTGTCCAAGCATAATTATTTATCTTTTTATTCTATGTACTATATTCTATTGTGCTACTCTAATTCCAACCATGACCATAGTAGGTATTCTTCCATGCATATTCATAGTGATTTCCCCATTCATTCCATGTGCTATAGTATTTTTTCTTTAGATTCCATGCATATCCAAAATGATTGGAAATTTGATTACCTGTATAGATAAAATGATTGTTGTTATGACACTTCCTCCCCTGGTTCCATGATTTTTTCTTCTCATGATGATGTGGGTGTCTATATACCTCAACCTTTTCCAACAATTTGACCTTATCCACCTTTACTTCTACCTCTCCCACCTTTTCCTTCTTTGTCTCTTGAGTAGATGAAGTGTTCATTTGTAGTGTGTCTTTATCTATATCATTTGAATTTTCATCATGATCTTCATCACCTGTTACAGTCTCATCCTCATGATCTACCTGGATTGTTATTGGTGCCTTTTTCACTATGATATCTTGTAAAGTGATCTTCTTTTTCTTATACCAAAAATTCATGAACTTTTTCTAAACATTAATATTCATTGTTCCCAAAGTCTCTAACCATGGATATCCAAGAGCTATATCCACATCATCCATATCCAAAGCATAAAAATATGAATGCAAAACATATTTTTTCATAATGAGCTTCAGATCTTCAAACATTGAAATATTCTTACCATCTACTTGAACCTCTTTGATATTCTTTGCTTGAACATGTAGATGCTTAAACACATTCATGTTGATGAAGTTATACTTATTGGTAGGGTTTATGGACACAATAACCCTTTTCTTTTGAATGCATCCATGAAATTGAAAACTTGACTCAGTTTTCTTTAGAGCCAAATAATTCGAACCTTTATCATCCAATTCTTCTTCTTCTTCTTCTTCTATTGCTTCTTCTACTTCTTCTTCTTGTTCTTCTACTGATTCTTCTATTTCTTCTTCTTATTTTTCTACTTCTCCTTCTTCTACTGCTTCTTTTTTTTTTCTACTTCTTGTTTTATAGCCCAATGATCTAAAAAGATTTGTTCCATTTCTTTACATGAATAAAACTTTTTTGTACAACTCAATTGATCAAACCAATGTAGTGCAGGCCCAGACAAAAAAGGAAGTAATCATCTTTACCCAAAAGTTTTTGTAAATTGATTCTCCAAAAGGATCCACCATTCTCTAGAATCAATATCATCTTTCCCTAAAAATGTTTGCAACTCTATGATCCACAAAAAAACTTAAGGTTCATGAAACCCTAAAATGTCAAAACGGATCCATAAAATCACAACAAATCACCTTAAACAACTCAAAAAATTCTGAAATTTTTACTTTCCTTCTCTTATATCTGCTTACATCCCCAGTAGAAATTTCGAATAAAAATTCCTTATATTTTGGAAGATATAGAGAAATTATTATAAACACTAAAATAGCAATAACTCCCTCAAAACGAATAAAAAAATCTCTATTTTTTTACTGTGACTTATTTGAAATATTACCTGTATCTAGTAAAAAATTTGTGAAAAAATTCTTATCCAATCAAAAGTTATTGATGATTCAAAAAAGAACTAGTGTTTCACTCCACAAATTTCCCAAATCGAAGCTTTGATACCACTTGTAATGATCTTGATAAGATTCAATATATGCATAAATACCCTTAAGGTAGGGAAAAACCATATAATACTCCTTTAGGAAGGAATAACTCCACAATGTCTCTTCCTAACATTACTTCATTACAATTTTACAATATATATATATATATAAAATAATAATAATAATAATAATAATAATAATAATAATAATAATAATAATAATAATAACAATAATAATAATAAAACTAGGGTTTTGCTCCACAAATTGCCCAAATCGAAGCTCTGATACCACTTGTAATGGTCTTGATATTCAATATATGCATAAATACCCTTAAGCTAGGGAAACACCATATAATACTCCTTTAGGAAGGAATAACTCCACAATGTCTATTTGAGGGGACAACCTCCAATATCCTCTTACAATAGAAGACTCAATGCTTACTTGATATCTTTACCATGATAATCATCTCCTATATATATATACATCTATCTAACCCATGGATGGATAAACTCTTAATCCCAATGTAGGCCGACCATTATCCAATTTATTACTTCCACAACTTACTCTATTATTCTAATATATTGTACCCATATAGCTAACTAAGGTAATGTGTGCCACATGTCGGCATCTCCATCAACTGATATACATTAATATATCATATCCGTAGGTACATAGTATGTAGAAGACTACTTCAAAGTTTTTATCTTGATTCTTCAATTGAGAACTAAGGGGGTTGACCTTTTCCATTACTTGCATGTGATCAGTTTTGGTTAGCATGAAGAAGTGTTGAATAAAGCATCCTTCTCGTCCTTTGCCTTCTTAAGCATGCAATGATGACTGATGCCTATTTAGTGATGTTTCCAAATATTATGTATACTTTCTTGATGCCATCCTCAAGTTTGGTGAACAAGTCTTTGACCACATCCATATTTTTATTCAAATCCTTCCTTAGGGCCTCATAGGGGTCCTCTTGGTCTTCAAATGCTAGTCTCATCATAGGACACATCTACTCCACAAGCATGTAAAACTAGTAAACTTCACTCTTTTTCAAGGTATCCACCTCATCCAAGAGGGATGGGTCCACCTTTACTATGCACTCAACAAGCTATTGGAGCTTGAACTTGGTTGCCTTAAGCTCCTTCTAAGCCTTCTTCACTATTTTCTTGTAGCTATAAGGATGAGCATAATTGATAATGTTCTTGCATGCTAAAGTGGATGCCATCTTGATCAAGGCATTGGCTAAGCACATGGGTTTTATGTCATGAGGATTTAGAAGTTGGTAATCATTCCCTTCTTTTGACTTCTTGGAGCTCTAAATTTCCTTTGTCAGATCCTCAAATTTGGGCTCATCCATATAGCAATCTATCACCCAAAAAACCTGGTGGTGCATAAGGTTCATAGTAATTTTTGGAGACATACACACCATCAGGTAGAGGTTCTCATTCTCCTTAGGCTCCTACTTCACCCTTTCTCTATTACATAATGAAAAATACTCATCCTCCCCTAGTTATTCCTCCTTACTTATGCTAGTGCTCAAGCCAGTGCCTTCTTCTACAACTTTTTCTTCTTCTTCTTCTTCTCCCTCTACTACTTATTCCTCTTCTCTTTATTTGATGTTTATCTCACCATCATGTTATTCCTATAAGGTTTCTTCTATGGAAAATTCCCCTTCATCCATTTTATCTTGCAATGGATCTATGACAAGAAATTGCATTTCTCCACCTTTCTCTTCCTCTTACCCTAATAGGGCCTCAACCTCATTCTCTATTTGTTTCTCCAAGGTGCTAATATCACCTTGTTTATCTCTACATGCCCCTTAAAAATTAAGGCATGCTAACTGTGTATCTTCTTCTACTATATTGGTGGGGGTGCTTGGCATCTTTTCTAGCACTTTCTCTTTACTTCATCCCATGCTTGTGGTGACCTTCTTCTCCTCTCTTTCCTTTAACATCCTAGCCAATTTTGCTTGGGTTGCCTCTTCCTCTCTTTTATTTATCTTAGACTTCTCTTCCTTAGCCTTTCTCTCTACCTCTTCCTTGTTGGCCCTTTCCTTCTTGACCTTTCTTTGCATGGCTTGCACTATGCATTTCATTTCTCACTCTCTTATTTCCTTGACATCTAGCCAATTGATTTTAGCTTAGGACATGCCCTTGGTTTTCATATCCTCATGTCTCCAATGCAATTTTAGTACCATGTCCATATGTGCTTTGTTATGGCCCATGCCATTCCACTGGAATTATAGTTCCTCTTCTATTAATGCACCTAATTAGGTTGAATATTTAGGCTCCTTTCCCTTTTCTCCTCCCTAGTTTCCTTCTTGCATTATCACTTGGTACTCCTCTTTTCTCTACTCTTCAACCTCCACCATCTCAATGACCTCTTTTAGTACTCTTACCTTAGTCATTTCTTCTTTTTTCTCCCATATATCCTACACCTTCTATATTTTAACTTCATTGAAGATGAGTTTATTCAGTCTCCTTTTACGCTTCTCTAGCTTAGTCTAAGGTAGTGGGGAGGGGTCCCTTCACTTGATGAGGACTCAACATCTTCAAGCACAATGTAGGTGAATTTCACACCTTCTTCTTCCTCCCATTCATCTTCCTCTGCTTCCTACTCTATGTCAAAGAGGATTGTCTTTGCCACCAAAATCTAGGTCTTCCCCTTCTTTGAACTAGGGTAGGTCTTTGACATAAACTTGATGTGATTCTTAGAAGAGGCTGAGGAGGATGCCTCCTTTTTGAGGTAATTTTAGCTTCAGGCACTCCTCTATTTCCTCCAAAGTTTCCCCTCTCTTTTTTTAAGAATAAATGTTTTTCTCAATGGGTGTAGGGGTTCCTTCATCTCTGACTAGTATTGGGGGGGGTCTCCTTTTTTCTTAGAACTTGACTTGGTATTAGAATCCTTCTTCGTTGGCTTCATCTCATAGTGAAGTCTATAGATGAAGCCAAGGATGGTCACCTCTTGAATTGGATCGATGTTTATTAAATTTGAGGTATCTTCTTCATCTTTTATTACTCTTCCATCCACATGAGGAAGCATGTGCCTTAACTTCCTTCTTTCTGCATCTAGTTCCTTAATTAGAATGTCCATTTTCTACATGTTCAGGATCTTATGTAGTGTGTACCTAAAGTATTCTACCAAGAAGCTGAAGGGGAGATTTAGCTAACCTAACTTATTCACATCCTCTAGTACCAAGCACGTGACATAGTAACATTGCATCACAATAAAATTTTACATCCCAAACATACTTTTGGGGATCCCTTAGGGGATACACCACTCCAATCCAAAGGCTTTGATGTACTACTCACACTAGTGCATTACACGAGTCTTGTATTTTTAGTTGAAGGTGGTGGGGTAAATGTAGTCATTATAATTTTGTATAAGGGATTCACGGTGTTTTACTAACACCCACATGTTGTCTTCACTTCCATATGGGATCCTAATCTCCTCCATCATGATCAAGATGAGGATGGAGCTGCATTGGAAGGTCCCCTTAGTGTTGTGGTATTTCAATGCATTCTTGATCAAATATTTAGTAATTAACTACATGATATTGAACTATACACCCTATGTCATATGATATACAATATATATGTATGCCTTAAACACATATATCCAATAGTTTCTTGGGCATAACTTTGATCTCATGAGGTGTACCACCACCCTCATGTTGGGGTATTCACACTTATAAATGGGGAATGAAAAACCTCCTTATAGTATCTGGGGAGCTTCATTATGTGCTCCACATCCTTGAGATCATCCATCATTTAATATATGTCCTATCATATATCCAGTACCTTGGTTATCCTCTTGATTAGCTATGGTGAGATCTTCATGTACCGCTTCATAAAAAAGAAGCAATCCTCATCTATGTGAAAGAGTAAGAACTATATGAGTTCCTCTATCTTTTTGAAGTAGGTAAAATCATAGAGTTGAGTATCACCTATAGCCTTCAACTTGTCTCAAATCAAGACATCAAATAATGCATTGCCTTTCAATGTCTTGCACCCTGTATCTACCATTTAGTCCTATACCAAGTCCTATAAATGACTTGATGTCTGATGGTTATATTCCTTTATCTTGAAGTTATGTATTAAGGATCACTAACTTTATCCTACATGAAAATCTATGGAATACTACATATAATGATACGATAGCTTGGTTACCACATCAATATCAATATCTATGATGTTAGCTACCTTGACTAGTTATGCCTTGGTTTTGGTAGTTATCACCTCCTCTACAATCCTAACCATATTAGGTAATAGTTGTGGCTCTATATAGCTTGATACATTTTATTTATTCACCATTATAAATTCAATTGTGTTGAATCTAGGTATATGTGGCTTGATAAAGCCTCTAATGGTGTTCAACGTTCCTATAGTGATGGGGTCTACAACTATATGTTTAGCTTCAAGTTTTTATGGTATTAATGGTGACCTAGTGATAGATTCTCATTCCCATTAGATCCCTACACTAAGTCTCTCTATTCAACCCTTCACACTATCTTTACTTGTGAATGCACTTTGTTTCAATGTGATTCCTTTCACTCTCAGTGCCTTGGTTGAATTCTCACTGTGGTAGAGTTCTATCTCTTTGACTCTTTTATTTATTTATTTATTTGAACTAAATATTAGAGTTAGCTTAAACTTGGTAACCTAAGAAATTCTACTACTTTATAATTTATAGACTTCTCTTGTCAACCACTATTATTAATGCAAGTTTAATGGCGTAGGCACCTCAAATTTTTGAAAAAAGAAAAAATATATGAAATCCTCAAAAAATTATTATCCTATATACATTAAATGCTTATCTTTGTGTCATAATCACTACCTCATTAAATTATCCTAACAATGTTTTTAGTGAAGTGACATGTGGTTCAAATGGTCACTTCCCACTCCTTTCTACATGGATGCTAGCTATCTTAGGCATTCTCCTTCTGTATATGTATCCTTTAGAATGACCTTCACCTTTTTTTATGGAAACCTAGGTGTAATAAATTACATGTGCATGATTCAACCTCCTCAATTCCATTGACTTATAGCTTCACTCCTATTTCAATCATGATTTTCTGTGTTAGTCAATTTCTTGTACATTATCTTGCCTTGGCTTATCTTACCCTATAAAAATCCCTTACACTGTCCCTCCAATGCTTTAATTATCTTCCAATTATTTTTTTTACTATTATATTATTAATCTTCAATATACCTTGCACTCAACTAAGTTGAGCATCTTCACTTTCCTCTTAGGCCATTAGCATCAGATTAATTGATGTGCCTTCTAGAAATTTTGGTACAAAGGTAGTGCTAGAGTGGTTTTTTTTTGGGCCTTCACATGCCCTGCACTATTTATTTTACTCATATATATATTTTTCTACTTCTTCTTGTGTTTTTAAATCTTCATATGCCAACAACATAGATGTCTAGCCTCATTTGCTTATGGGAGCAAGTGATTGACTCAACTGATTGGAATTATGCATGAAGTGTTAATTTTTAAGTTATTTCAACCACTATGTGTCACTCACTACCTTTATACACTATATAAGGGACTAAATAAAAAATAATAATGGTTTTGCTTACACCAAACTTTATTATGGTCAACTTAACCTCAATCTAGCTAGTGACAAAGAAGTTAGAGTGTTGATAGCACAAGCACTAGCCTACTACCTATAGGGCTTTATAAAGTTTCCATTAAAATGCTTAGGGATCATTTCACTAGAAAACATACATAAATTTAATGATCTTATTTCCAAGATGTGGTGGATGATGTAGGGACCCATCCAGTATATTTAAAACTTTCCTAGGTGCTTGAAGTACTTGAAATCATATAGAAACACCCATGCATATTTAGTTAGATCCTTGTGCTTGATATGCTTATCATGTTAACACTTATGGTATGCCTTCTTAATATATTGAGTCCACTTTGATTGGGCAAAATTCTCATCCAAGCACTCTAAGTCTTCCAACTTTGCACTTAAGGATTTTTGGTCATCTAACTGACCAATCTATGCAATGCATAAGGAGGGCACCATAAATTCCATGGGTAGAACTGCTTCAGTTCCAAACACTAGTTGAAATGGCGTAGTCTTATTTAAGTACTTATAGGTCATGTGGTATGCCCAAAGTACTATTGAAACATGATAATCCCAATATTTAGGACCAACATCACATATATTCATTAGGTACATTCCTATAATCTTTTTAAAGGCTTCGGTCATACCATTGGCCTAGGGATGATACAGGGTAGTCTTGTGGTGTGCCACCATGTTCTTATTAAAAAGGATGCACACTATCTCATTGACAAAATGAGTTCACCTATCGCTATTTAGACTTAATGGGAACCCATAATAGCTTATGATGTTCTCCCATATGAAGCACATGGTTTTCATGGTTAGCCAGTATGGCCTGGCCCACTTGGTGAAATAGTTAGTGGGCACTAAAATGTATCTTACACCTATGTGCCATGTTGTGGGAGTGATTGGCCTAATAAATTAAATGGCCCATTTTTCAAATGGCACTTGAGAAATAATGGGAATGAGAGGCATCTCATCCTAATGGCTAGGATTTTCCATGCACTAGCATACATCACATGCCTTAGCGTAATACTTGGCATCTTAGAATAAGCTTGTCCACCAAAAGCCTAATTGAAATACCTTACACACCATTTCATCTCGAGTTTAATGGCCTCTTATGATCCCCTCATTCATTTCCTATAATATGGAGTCTTATTTATGTTCCAAAAAACATTGACACAAGACTTCATCTCTACTCAGTTTGTAAAACTCTACTTCAGTGAGTTGGAAGGGGGTGACATAGACTGTAATTTGTTTCTTGTCTTTAGTTGACAAGGTCTGGGTTGTAAGCATAGATGCCAAGAAATAAATAATATTTTATATATCTTCTAGGATGTACTGAACTCTGTATATCTACACATCTAACATGTCATCTTAAATCAACATTATTGCATTACCAGAATTGATATGGTAGAAATGGTATAGACCCAAGTTCTAGTTCTTAGGTTTAATGATAATGGAGAGATAGAAATATTGAAAGATAAAAATCGATCTTCATATGTGCCCATGTAAAATAGGCTTGTTCACAAGTTACTTAAGCACCTCATGATATGTGAAAAACATAAATGGGGTTGCCAATAGGTATTGCCTATTTTTTTGTAAGTCATAGGCCATTTATAGTGCCTCATGATTGGTGGTGGTGTAATTATTCTATTTTTATGTCAATTTATTTATTGTAAAGTACATTTTGTGGTCCATCCTACCTTCACCTGGTTACACTAATATGTCACCAATGGTAGAGCCTGAAGCATCGATGTGGACATGGAAAGTAATCTAGTTTGGAAATTATAGAATTAGAATGCTAGAAAAATTTATCTTTATTTTTTAAAAGACCTACTCTTACACCTATCCCTATAATATTGGGTTTTCCTTGTACAAGAGCTCCTCTAGAGGTGATACAATCTTGGTTGATGCAGAGCTTGTCACTAGCCTATAATATCTCTTCTCCTTGTTTACAAAGTGCAATTCTTTATTGGCCAACACTAGGCCTATTTATTCAATTGGATAAAACACAAAATATTTGATTAAAAATATCTCAAAACACATCAAACATATATTATCCTTGACACAAAACTTCTCATTCCACTCCCATCACTCATTATTGACTAGCACTCACATTGTCTTGATTCACAATTTCCTTAACACCATGCACAATGATCATAGGATTCCTCATAACGATTCTAGGTTTAATACACCTAAAATATGCCTTACAAAAGTATAATTAAACCTCTTAACACCTTTTATATCTTCCACAATACATAACCTATCTCCATCTAACTTTGCCCTATCTTGTGACACACTCTCGTAGCCCTTTTTCTTGGAATTTTGACCTATATGGATTTGTACAAAGATATATGATAATAAAAACTACCAATTCAGGTATCCTTTATTTAATACTATCTTTCCAAAAAAATCTTAGACCATTTATTATCCTTTTAACCACCTTTTTAACCATTTTTGTTCTTTGTTTAGGTCTCTTAAGGTCACTAAATACCCATTTTAAACTCAGTTATCCTTATATGGTACAACATGGTCTGTATCAACTTCAAAACTAAAAAATATCTTAGGGAACATTATATTTTATAAAATTACAATTTTTTTCACCTTTTTTACTAGTTAAATCTCTCTATAAAACCAAACCTCAAACCTAGGGTTTTTAGGCCACTATCAGGGCCAAGAGCCTACCAAAAGGCTTACATTTTACTATATGAGGTTTCAAAAGCTAAAATCACCTTAATTATATATATATATATATATATATATATATATATATATATATATATACCTTATGTATGTTCCTCAACATTTAGACAACATTCTTAAAACCCTTGTCATGCATTCCAACACCATTTGCACTTGATCGAGTCAAAGGAATGATAGGTTACAGGTTTGGAAATTGTATAAATGAAATTTAACATTATATAGAGTAATAAAAATGTCATATAATATTAAACCTTATTCCAAAATCTCACCTTAATTTCCTCAACATGTTACCATCATTTTCAAATATCATTTCTCTACTATGATACCTTAAAACACATAGTTTCACCAAACACTTTCTACTACAAAATAGGGGTTAAGAAGGGTTCTCCAATATTGTAAATATCCAAAGACTTAAATAAATAAAATTAGGTTATTAATTCCTTAAATTACAATTCCAAACCTTTCTGAATCATATTAGAAACCCAAAAATATTTCAACATAACTTGTCTTTGTCCCAGTGACTATATTTTGCCCTTACAAACAAGGTAAAAAAGATTCTATTTATTCTATCACATCAATAGACTAAAAATATTTAAATGAGATTTAAAAAATAATATAACACTAGTATAGGCTTCTTTCAAACTCATTTTAATCAAAGATATATCTGAACACCATAAGTTCAATATGCAAAGTTATTATTTTCTTTAGACTATATGTTCCAAAGCATATTACCTTAACCAACATGGTTATAACAAAGTTTGAGAAATTACATAAATCAAGAAAGATTAAATTCAACTAAAAAAATGTGTCACTAATGTATTTTTTCCTTATGACTCAAATCCAAGTAATCAATATTCAGAAGATAGATTGAACAAGACTGGGTAAGCTTAAACTCTGTTCGTAGATTTGTTTATCTCAAGGAATTGTGTCATTTCCTCTATTAATAACCTCTATGATTTAAATTTAGTAATTATTATTTAACAAACTAACATTACCATATTAAATATTCAAACTTTCAATAGGCTTGTTTTAGCCCTGTAACTTCAATGCATATAGAATTTCAACATCACTATTCTTTATTCATCTTTCAAACTTGTTTACATGTCCATTATTTTTCACCATCAAATGGAATGAGAGTTTATCCTTTAAATAATTACATCCAAACACAAAACAAAATCCTATTTAAACAATATATCTCAAAACAAGATTCATAACTGAATCTTGATCAAGATTTTACAAGAAACCTTATAGACTAATGTGGGGTGGTGGACTGCCACCTCATAAAAACTTGACAAATAAAATTATTTTCATCTTAGGAACTTAATGAGACCATAAAAGGTCATTTAAAATGTTTTTTCATCCATTACACATACTCATTCTCACCTAAACCACAAATACATCATGTAAATTTAAAATTCCCTTTTTGGAGGGAAAACCTATTTGAAATCAAATTCAAATTTGAACATACTTAAGACACATTTTAGACCTTGTATTGTAAATCCAAGATGCCCCTAAATAAATGGAATATATTTGAATTAAATTTTTGTAGTATCCATAATGTCCTTGAAATTCACAAATGTCCTTCTATGTTGAGGGAGTCTGGAGCTAAATTATGATGGCTATCTTCGCTAAATCAACAAGCAAGTCATCCTTGCAAATGATGTGCCTAAAAAATGTCCTAAATAAAGTTTTGAAGATGAAATTATTTAGATTCAAATATATCTAGAGCTACCTACACTTTCAAACATGAGTCATATATTATCATAGTGGTATTTTACAGTACCATACATAGTCTAGTCATCAAGTTACACTTGGAGGAACTAATGGATAAAGACATTAAAAGTAGTGATCACTACCCTAAAGAATATGTTTGGTGAATTTTTGAGTCTAAAGGGCATCACATTTTAAGAAAAATAACCCCATTAAATTTTAGATGGTTTTTTGGGTTTATCCTCCTCCTCGATCTATAGCTAATGGTAGCCCAAAAATCCATCAGTGAAAGTGTAGATTTTACAGCTTGTGACCCTATCCAAGACCTCATTGGTGAATGGGGTTAGGAATGGATCATTAATGCAAGTGGAATTAAATAGCCTATAGTTGATGTATATCCATATTTTCCCATCCTTTTTTATGCTAGTGACCATTGAGATCACCCATTTATATTCTTGTACTGGGTAGATGACATCGACCACCAACTTTCCATCAATATCCATTTTTACCTTAGCATATAGATTGGGATTCATCTAATATGGGGGCTTCTTGAATAACCTCACACCATCCATTAGCTTGATACTAATTTTTCCAAAGGATGGGTGGGTACTCTCCATGTCTCAATAGTTTCATAAGAACACATCCTATAATTCCTTCAAGAGGTCTACAATTCATGCCATCTCTACCTCAAGCTAGTAAACACCTATAGTGGAAATATTTGGCTCACCCTCTGTGTTGATGTCTAATTTAGTAGTCTTAAGTGGGACATGGAGTGGTTCATTTTTCTCCAAATGAGAATCCTCAACTTAACTTATCCCCTTAGTTGTCTCAATTTGAAGATGCATTGAATCATTTTTTTGTCTAGGGTGTTATCATCCTTAAGGCACACATGTTTTTGCCTTTTTATTAAATCCTTCCAATTATACTCTTTCTAGGTCTTGCCATCTTCTTTACTGGAGTCACTATTGAGCATAACTCATTAAAAAAATATCAATAGTGTTATTCCTTTCTCCTTGAATATTTTCATAAGGTAATCTTCTAGGATGGTAGTGTCCTCAAATACTACCTTATGAATGACTTGCAGTGGCTCCAAGATCTCTAAGTTCTGTGAGGAAAAGGATAAGGTATGCATCAACCTATCCTTAATTAATTCCCAATTTAATATCTCATGGTGCATCTCATTGATAATTTATTGTGATCATGCCCATGTTTTCAAGTTCTTATAAAAGGTGTGCACCCATAAGCCTCTTAGCACATTCTTGTTGCAGATAGTCTATGTCTCTTCACATAGATGCACATGCATGATTGGGTCAAAATTACTAGTGTAAGTAGCTATGTCTAGGTCCTCATTACTCTTTCCAAATATAGTGCATATGAATTCCTTTATGTTAGGTTGTGGAGCTAAAAGCTTCACTAATGCAAATAGAGGAGGAGGTTTCAGAAAGGTTGTTGAGTGTTACTGTCACCGGCGTCAGTCAAGCCAACCGATGTCGACAGGGAGGAGACAAGAAGGCAACCGACATCAGTCAGAAGTTGGCCGGTGTTAGCACCCCCCAGGTAGATAGGGACCAATGTCGATCACCTATGTGGTTCAAGCTGTGAGTGTTTTATGGGTAGTTAGCTAACGAACCAAGTGTTTGCATGTCAAGAGCCATATTTAGACTAGAAGCTGTGGATCTAATTATTGTAATTAGGTGTCTAATTATTATTTGCATGAGATCTATTTAAGAGACTCATTGGTTGTATTGTAAACTTGTGCTAGAGATTAAGAGAGCAATAATATAAGCTACTTCTGAGAGAGGAGAGCAATGGTGTGTTCCTCCTAGTGCCATAGTACCAAGTGTGGGTGCTGGATTAGAGAATCAACAGGGTTCTTCATGTATGTATGATGTTGATCATCAGGTGAGCATGGCTATGATAGGAGATCTACATGGGTAAGTAATATCATTGATTTGTAGGTGTATGTGTGTGTAAGGTCAAGGTTCACAGGTGTGCAAGATTAGAGAGGACAACAACACAGCAGGGAGTATAATCAAGTGGGATCTACTTGGAGTATAGTGTGTACTTAGACAGAGCAAAGAGGAAGGCAAGGAAGATCCTTCCATAAGTAAGGTCTGTTGAGGTGCAGGTTGTTGTAAGTTCAGGGGAGATCTACTTGAAGTACATTTGTGTACTTGTGGAGTGCATGGAGCACTTGTGGAGTGCATGGAGCACAGGTGTAAGGTGAACACCAACTCTATGTTTGAGTTGTGTGTTGGGACCTAAGAGAGAGAGCTTTGAGGGAAGATTTACTATTTATGCCCAAGAGGTGTGAGAGCCCTAGAGGTGTGTAAGGAAGAAGAACTATGGCAGCCTTCTTTGTTGTATTTCCTTCTAAAAGAGTTTTAATACAAGTTGTGTATTGTCTCTCATATCATGTGTTATTTCTAAATTATGGTTAGTTGTGTATTCTGGTTAATTTCCACATGTTAAGTTGCTTGGTAATCAATTGTGTACTTTCATTATATTTATCCCAACACGTGGTATCAGAGCTAAGGTTGCAGGGAGCAAGTTTTGTGTTTGGTTACAGGTCACTCTCAGGGGTTTCTGATTGAGTGGGAGTAGAGCAATGGTAGATGAAAGTAAGCTAAGAATGGAGGAGTTGAAAATCACAGATGATCACTTACGGTCCTATGGAAAGAAAGAGCAGGGAAAAGAATATTGTTGGTTGGTAGCAGATCAGCATGAAAGAACTGAAGATGCAAATGTTGTAGGGGTTGTGGCACAAGATGCTTTGGGAGGTTTCTTGGATAAATTTGAATCTTGGATAATATATTTTGTTGCCTCTTTCTATGCAGCCTCAAGGAGAGGAGCTGGTGAGCCTTGCCAAAGAATTGGCAAAGGGGAAGTGAAGCTGAAATTGCAGGTGGTCAACACATGGGTGTTGAAGCAGGTCATACAGGTCCCAAGTTTGGAGATGTGGTTAATTTATTCAAAAAATTTGGGTGATGAGAGATGCACAAGAACTCTCATAGTGGATGCACTTAAATTAGCTAGTGGTAAGAAAATAGGTACTCTTTATCTACTTGTTTATATTACTGATTCTTCTTCTGTTGTGAAGACGTGGCTTTATAGGCTTGCTCACATGAGCAAGAAGGAGATGCATGTTCTTAAGAGGAAGACTGATATATTTGATAGGCTTAAGAACTGGAAAGCCTTGGTGTGTATGGAGGAGATGGCAGATAGAGACCAGTGGATGGGGTTGGATACTTCTGGGTAGGGCAGTTTTGACATGGGTTTTGATTCAAAGGAGCTCACGGGTAAAAATTCATCACTCACAGGCGAACACAGGTACCAGCATTGGCAAGAAAATCAACATCGGTAGTAGGTAAGACTGATGTCAATCACGAGGACCGATGTCGGCAGCAGGAGGACACCGATGTCAACAGGGTTGGTAGTTCAGACAGGCGCATGGGAATCGACGTCGATCGGATGCAGACTGTGTGGTGACTGAGGTCAGTCACTGTAATAGATTTTGGGTGGATAGCAAGCTGTTAAGGAGTCTCAAACACCCATATGGAGGACTGAAGGTGGTAAGTAAGCCTCAAATTTGTTGTTCCTCTTCTTTATACTAGTTACTAATTATAGAGCAAGAAGGATCTAGGAAACAGTGGGAGTATGGCAGGAATAGTATGCAGAACCAAGCATAGATTTGGTAGGGTTGCCAGCTGGTATGAAAGCACAGAGATGAATGGATACCTTAGTTGAAGAATAGAGAAAACAGACACGTGAGATGGAAGACCAGGTCATATGGTCTTGAGGAAGCTGCAAGACAGTGGTACAGGGTTTGACAAGTGGATGACAAAGCATGGCTTTAGTCAATGTTAGGGTAACTACTGTGGTTTGTCTTACCAAGTGGATGATGAGTCATGACATTATCCTATTATTGTATGTGGATGGTATGTTTGCTAGCAAGTTTGTACATACAGGGTTTTGTTGAGCTAAGGGTAAGATTAGTTTAGTGGTTTGCTATGAAGAATTTAGAGCATCAAAATTCTTTGGCATGGGAGACATGGGAGATCATAGATTGATTTTGTCTCCAGTGGGAGCTGATGTAAATCAAGTGTTGGTAAGGTTCATTACGTAAGATGCAGAGCTAGAGCACACTAAGGGATGGATAGTTCAGTGTCTGAAATCACATGAGGTCTAGTATGGCCCTGAGTTTGCCCAAGCAGTGGGAGCTGTTAGAGAATTAGGAGCCAATTCAGGGAAGTGGGTTCTCAGGGATGTGAGAGGGACCAGCATCAGGGATTCATGCTATTCAGGGTCAGGACTTCACTATAGGGATTGTAGTCTCAGATGTGGTAGGGTACTCAGATGACAGGAGGTGCACCATAGGTTGTGTGGTGGGTTGTCTTCAGGATTGAGCTTGAAGAGGGATACAAGCTAAGAAATAGATTAGATGGGGTATAGGTACAGGTACAGTGCAACTGTTTATCTCCAAGTGGGAGATTATTAGGTTATGGATCTAAAATATTCACTGATGCAAATAGAGGAGGTTTCAGGAAGGTTACTTAGTGTTACTGTCGCCAGCATCGGTTAGGCCAACTAACATCGATAGGGAGGAGACAGGAAGGCAACCGACATCGGTTAGAAGTTAGCCAGTGTTGGCACCCCCCAGGTAGACAAGGACTGACGTCGATCACCTGTGTGGTTTAAGCTATGAGTTTTTTATAGGTAGTTAGCTAACGAACCAAGTGTTTGCATGTCAAGAGCCATATTTAGACTAGAAGCTGTGGATCTAATTATTGTAATTAGGTGTCTAATTATTGTTTGCATGAGATCTATTTAAGAGACTCATTGGTTGTATTGTAAACTTGTGCTAGAGAGTAAGAGATCAATAATATAAGATCTTTCTAAGAGAGGAGAGCAATGGTGTGTTCCTCTTAGTGCCACAGTACCAAGTGTGGGTGCTAGATTGGATAATCAACAGGGTTCTTCATGTATGTATGATCTTGGTCATCAGGTGAGCATGGCTACGATAGGAGATCTACATGGGTAAGTAAGATCATTTATTTACAGGTGTATGTGTGTTCAAGGTCAAAGTTCATAGGTGTGTAAAACCAGATTGATTTGTAGGTGTGCAAGATCAGAGAGGACAACAACACAATAGGGAGTAGAATCAGGTGGGATCTACTTGGAGTATAGTGTGTACTTAGACAGAGCAAAGAGGAAGACAAGGAAGATCCTTCCATAAGTAAGGTTTGTTGAGGTGCAAGTTGTTTCAAGTTCAGGGGAGATCTACTTGAAATACATTTGTATACTTGTGGAGTGCATGGAACACTTGTGGAGTGCATGGAGCACATGTGTAAGGTGAACACCAACTCTGTGTTTGAGTTGTGTGTTGGGACCTAAGAGAGAGAGCTTTGAGGGAAGATTTACTGTTTATGCCCTAGAGGTGTGGGAGCCCTAGAGGTGTGTAAGGAAGAATAACTGTGGCAGCCTTCTTTGTTGTATTTCCTTCTGAAAGAGTTTTAATACAAGTTGTGTATTGTCTCTCATATCATGTGTTATTTTTGAATTCTAGTTACTTGTGTATTCTGGTTAATTTCTGCATGTTAAGTTGCTTGGTAATCAATTGTGTGCTTCCATTATATTTATCCCAACACTTTACATCTTTCCATGTTGGTAATCTAGGTCTATGCACTACCCACAAGTGAGAAATAGTGATATTCAAGGTATGCACTAGTGTGCCCATTTTATATATCTCCTTTGGGACATAGGATTTAATGTCATGGACATAATTTTATATGGGTTAGATCATTTTATACTCTATAAGCACTATAAGTTTACATTTTCTTATTTAGATCACCATTTTCTCCAATCTTTAGGCATGGAGAACCCATTTCTTCTTGGGGTGCTTAATCCTAACCAATTCAATCTTGGTTGTCCTAGGCTTGCGTATACCACTAGGTAGCACCTTCTATCAATGACCTCATAGGCCTATTTAACCCATAACTTATAGGTGACATCAATTGTTTCAAAGGATGATTGGCCATCCTCCCATTCAAGCATTCCTTGGTCATTAGGGTTGAGCTTCTTAGCACCCTGCACCATTATATTATAGATGTGGTTGATCTCATCTTAAAGATCAACACTTTCTATGTATGAGGGCCCTTGGTCACTTGAAAGAGGGATCACCACCCTTTAATTTTCATTATAAAAATTCATATATTGATTCTTAAAGTTCATATATACATTATTACCATAACACCATGGCCTTCTTAAAATCACTAGATAATTATCCTATTCTGCCAACTCGATTACCTCAAAGTTAGTTAGGAATTGGTTCCTATGATATCTACAATGGTGCCCTTAAAGATCCTAATTGGTTACACTATGATTTTGTTATCCATGAATATACTATGAGTTTAAGGCCTCAAGAGTGGCCACCCCATCTTATCCCAAGTGGTTTTAGTTGAGATATTGACCCTCAACACTCATATCAACTAGTACTTCACAAACTAACCATCCATTGATGGTGGGATCTATCAAGAATTCTTCATCATACTTAGTGTTATGAGTATGTATTACCTCATGTACACACTCCATATGTGATGATATAACTTTTATCACTTTAAATATGGCCTCTTACACTATTTCTTTCCTACATGTTTTAGAAGCTAGTCTTTTAGTAGTGGTAGGATCTTTCAGTTTGTAAGAGATGTAGGATCTCAATCAAGTCCTACACTTTAGCCTCTTGGTTATTTTGTTTCTTATGTGAAGTGGTGGTCTATACCTATAAATCTATAGCTAATTTAAGTTAACCCTAAAAGTTTTATATCATGATCATGGCTTATTATAATATGTCCTTCTATCATGTAGAGTTAGAATATGGAACAATTTTTAGCTCTGACTGTGTTATCCACTTAGTATGGCTTGACTTACCATACTCCTAGCATAAATCTTGGTTTGGCATAGTGGGTGGTTGAGTGGTGAACCCACTCCTTATTATGTCTTTCACTTTGGGTGGATCCTTTCAAGTCTATTATTGCTTGGAGCCCATTTTTCATCTTTGGACTCACACCTAACCATCATGGCACCTCTATCTATGCCAAGTCAACTTTGAGTTACATTTTTGTATAGGTCTAGGGATTATTTGATCGAATGTGATCCTAATTAGTACTTGAGTATTGGGTGTATGGGGGAAATAATGTTTATAGTTTTAAATTTGACCCACACTTTTAGCATTATTGTGATGGGAATCTTCCTCCACCATGTCTCCTCCCTCCTCACCCATGTATACCTCATTAGTTTCCATAACCCATATTTTTTGTGGCCATAGCCCTCATTTCCTTAACCCACCCGACCACCACCTAATTTTTTCACCTAAATCATACCTCTTTCCCACATTTTGGCACATATCATCAATGACTCTTACAATACACTATTGAATGTGTATATACATCACACATTTTGCAGTAAATGGCAGTGTTTACTTGACTAGAATATTATAATAGAGGATATTTTTAATAGTTATGTAGCACATGAAAAACTTCATAATTGAGATGTATGGTGTGGAAATTTATTCATGGGAAATTATTCTTATTATGCCCTTACCACCTCACAAGTCAATGCATTTTAACCCACTATGAGTGTCATGCACCGAACCAATACTCAAATTTTGTAGTTGGGAGGGTATTGATGTGATTTGTGACTTCATGAATTGGATGATCCTAGTATCAGTGTTTCCTACTAACCTTGACCTATAATATGGCTTCAAGCACTTCGTGGGGGGTCTATGAAGGTCTTCATAGACAATGTTCTTTTGAATGGTACTAACAAGGACTATAACAAACCATTGCATGTGTTAAGAAGGGTGAATTCATACAAAAGCTTAGAAATAAGAGTTTTAAATTATGCATCATATAGGTACATACTCTAAAATAACCATTGGTTGATTTCCTTAAGCATTGTGATGCTCTAACTGCTTGAATTTAAGGATATCATACTCTTTTAGGAAGGCTTCCTTCAACACATTGTAGTCAACCATAGCCTAGTTTGGATTAAAATTTTGATACCAAGTATGGGTATAATCTAATAGGGTAGTCATAAACTAGGTTACCTTAAATTTGAGCTAAGTGATGCCCTAATCATGCCATTACAAATCAGACTATATCACATTATCTATAGCATTATCTACACCATGATACTCAGGCAAGTGCATCACCATCTCATAGTAAACTTATTGATGGGGAAACACTGGGTTTCTAAGGAACTTATCCCCTTGTGTCTGTATTATAGGTGGCCCTATAGATACTCTAATTTTGGGTTGGGGGTGTTGAATTATGATGTTGTAAACTATGTTGTCAAACTCGTTAGTTCAGTATCGCTCACTTGTGAAATTCATGCCACTTCCTATAGGTTTTTCCCCAATTAGCACAACTAACATTATTTGTAAAATAAAGTTTGTTCATGTGTTCACATTTATTATATTGTTTCTTTCTAAATCCATTATATCCTCATTGAATTCCTCATAGGGAATCACTTTCTCAATCATAAACTCTTGATCCAAATCTTGAATCCTATCAAAGTCAACATTGATAACAGGTTTAGTTACTATTATTTTGTCTTCTGATGGGGAATACAGTGCATGACATTTTGGTTTAGGTTCAAAGGGGGTAGTTGCTTCTAGCACATTCTCAAGTGCCACATCTTGTAGGAACCCATTGTATCCTTCACCCAACTATTTATTCTAATCTCTTGATTCTTCCTCTCTCTCTCTCTCTCTCTCTCTCTCTCTCTCTCATCTCTCCTCTCTCTCTCCTCTCTCCTCTCTCTCTCTCTCTCTCTCTCTCTCTCTCTCTCTCTCTCCTCATCTCTCTCTCTCTCTCTCTCTCTCTCTCTCTCTCTCTCTCTCTCTCTCTCTCTTCATGATGGTACAATTCAAGGGATCCTTCCCCATGCCCTTCTTACTCACTATAGGTCCTATCAACACTTCCAAGTAAAATATACTCTATCATATTTCACCTTTACTTACTATAGTTTAGCCTCTATAGCTCTTAGGTGTCAAGTTGTTGTTCCTCTTCCATCGTACCTGACCTTCACTTCCCCTTCTCACCTTTTGTGTTTACTTATATGAAAAAGGATTTTAGCCTTCCATTCTTATGATTTCTATAATGTAATCCACTAGAAGGTGATTTAGTTTTATTTCAAGCCCTTTTATGAATGTGCCCCTTGGTTCATGAATAAACTCATACTCTTTTTCTTTCAGGCATGATAAGGTTGATAC
Source organism: Torreya grandis (assembly GCA_037957365.1). Lineage (NCBI taxonomy): Eukaryota > Viridiplantae > Streptophyta > Pinopsida > Cupressales > Taxaceae > Torreya > Torreya grandis. The sequence goes on along the minus strand of JARHVA010006913.1, from coordinate 445,747 downwards.
TATGAATTCCAACACATAGTTGTTCAATGCACCACTCCACCACTTATCCATAACACACATCCAAACTTCATCCAAGATATTCAACCTATCTACATGATCTATAGTCTAATAGAGGTGTTATCCATAGATTCACCTTCTATTAGTAGTTTAGGTAACCAACCATTAGTACACTTGCTTAGGTAGTTCAAAAAATAACACGTCATATAGAGCATCATACAAGTTGGCCTGAATCTATTTTATTGAATCTTGTTCTCTAAATGTGGTATGATTCTACACAAAAATATATTCCAATTTATATAGCTATCACCTCAATTTTCTCAAGTGATATTTGGATCATCACCATGTTATACCATTACAACAATGAAAATGGAACACAGTCCTAACAACGAAACCAAAATGTTGTAGAAAATCTCACAAGGTTGGATTTGCACTTGGTCAAGCACTTAACTATCAAACCAAGTTAGTTCTAGACTTGGTGGAGTTAGGCATAATCATAGAAAGGTTTGGCATATAAAATATAATCATGATATGGTATTGGAATTAGTTTCACACAAGGTGCAACCTTATGTTCTTACCCAAAGCGTAATGGTGAAAGGACTAGGCTTGTATTGGGCTAATTGCAACATGAAACAAATTGGGGTTCAAAATCACTTATTCATTAGCTAGAGGGTTTTAGGTTTCATTCTTGTTCTAGGTGTTTAGGATAAGGTCATTCAGCACAAGCCTTCTTGAGGACATAGGTCCTAAGGTGTAAGTATATTTCTAGCTCGATCAAGCCTTTAAAGATGCAAGTTATTGAGTAGTGGGTTAAAGGTTATTTGATTACTTATGCAAGTCACAGGAATGGCTTAAGTTCAAGTGTTCATCTTTAGGGTAGCACTTAAGCATGGGTCTTAGGACCTTGGTGTAATTTTGGTCCCAACACTTAGTCTATTTATAGGTAGGTCGAGGTTGGTAGATGGCACAAGGATGCCATTAACAATCAAGATTGGAACCTCCATCTCAATATATATTCATATAAAACAACTATAACATTGATATCATAAAATTAAGTTATAAACATATTACTACACTATCCATTGATCTAGAATAAACACTTCATTACTTTATCACATATTCTCATTAATTCATAGTTTAATATATATATTTCTAGATATAAAATAAAGTAAAATGCTCTTTGCTATCACTAGTCATGCCCAGAGGGCTCACAGGTGATCTTGGGATATATAGTTGACGTACCTATACTATAATATGTATAAATATTTAGGTTGGCTATTTATTTTTCTATAGCTTCACTACCTTAGTCACCTCCCTTGATATTCAAATGTGAGTATTCTTTTATAGGAGGTTGTGAGTCTCCTTCTAGGTTAGATTGGTTCATGCCAAGTGATGAGCTTTCATGAGTCCATTGGCTCCACTATGCTACCTAGGTTGGATGAGTGCATGCCATATGCTAAGCTATCACTTGGGGGTAGCTTTCTCACTTGATCCACTCTTTGAAATCCATACTTCTTAAACTACCATGCACAAGTCCTGGTAGGGATGTCCCCCTAGAATTTGGTGCCATACAAATACCTACCAACTATCATGTGATCCTTGAGTACTCCTCTAGTTGGTGCCAAAAATGTACAAAAGGGGAGCAACCAATCCAAAATTTACCTTATTATAAGATAGGTCAAGTTTGTGTGGGGTCCACATTATTTCCACAAAAGGGGTCCCAATAAGCACTTGTCATCATCTCATTGCTTATTAATAATTTGGAATAAATGTGCTACATCAATCTCTATGGATTAACCAGGTCTTTATCTTATAGTGATCTGTCATGTCCCATTTTCAATTGACATGTTCTGAGTTCATGGTTAGCCTATTATGCGACCCTTGTAGGATGAGAGGATGGTTAGAGGGTCCTGATGGAGATTGGCGTGGCTTCGTTTAGCAAAATTTTTCTAGTTGGCTTTCATTTGGGCTCGATTGGACATGTATTGAGGGAGATATTAATATTTGATTGATTTAATCAAATATTAATTATTTGGTCTATTTTTAAATTAGAAACCCTATTTCTAATTTAAGAAAACCCTAATTAGGGCAAGCATATCTTTTGAGGGTATAAGGGTTTCTCATGGAGGCCATTATTGATTATGCATTGATTATTGATTTTGATATTGAAGAAATTCTTCTGTGAAGACTGAGCCAAGGGTTCCAGGATTCCATTGCAGTGGAGAACGTTCCCTCTTCATTGTGTGTGATTTAGAGGCTGTGAGATATCAGCTGATTTGTTGCCAAATTGAGAGATAGCTTCATCCAGAAGTTATCACAAAATTTATAGGGTTGAGAGATAACTTCACACATAAGTTATTACAAATATTCTAGGTATTTATTTCTTTATGTTTTGATTCAATAAATTATACAGCTAGAGATTGTCTATACTAGAGACATATATTTTCAGATTAGGGTTTGAAAATAGGCAAGTTGTGCTTAAATGGGGGACCGTACAAAGTCCGTACAGGTCCGTACAGATCCATGCAGACACCGACATCAGTAGATAGAGATCCTTGGTGACCGACATTGGCCGACTAAAGACCGACGTTGGTAGAGAAGGACCTACAGTGACCGACATCGGTAGTATATCGGCCGACATCAGTGACTATGTGTTTGACATAGTAGGCCGAGACAGAATTTCCAGATTCAAACCCAATTTCCAAATTTGCAAATCCCAAGGTTTTCAAGACTGTATTTCCTATTTTTTATATGCATAAGAGAGGACTGTAATTTTAATAATCTAGAAGGACAAGTGATAAGATTTGTGATTTGCTATTGAGAGACTATATTGTTGTTATCTTCTAAATTTATTCAATAGAAATTGTATCTTTGTTTAGAGTTTTTGTGTTGCTATATTCCCTGTTTGGAGGGGATATTACAGTGGTATCAGAGCTATTTTTGTTTTTGATATTCCCTATTTGAAGGGGATATTACAGTGGTATCAGAGCTTAATCCAGCCATCCTGAGGGTGTGACAATCTTATGCAGCCACAAGAGTTGGGACCACACAGGTATAACACACGTAGTAGAGCCTTGCTTGAAGGTACCCAGGTGTTAGAACAGTAGTGGATTATCATGAGTGATAGACATGAGGGTAGCCCACCTAAGGGCCATAGGTATGATGCTGATCAGGACACCAGAGAATTTCACTTTGCTATGATGACAAGCCAACAACAGATAAATCAGACACTACAAGCACTCATGACTATGATAAGGGGGATGAACGCCCCTGATAGACAGAATGGGGAACAAGGGGATAACAAGGGTGTTACTATTAATCAGAGACCCCAACAAACCCATTCTAGGACCACTGATAGACCTACATGGCCTACGTTTGTACAGGACGAACCAGAGGCTCCAGCAGAAGAGGCAGCAGGTGATTTCCTATTTATAGATACCCTCATGGCTGAAACTGATGAGTGGAACTTATTAGATCCTCATGTTAAGGAGAAGATGGCCTTTGATCATTCTGTTACTCTGAGGAGAGAGCACTATAGATTAGTTAGACAGGATCGGAGGCCTAGAGTTCAATTCAGTGAGCTGAAGAAAGCTATTGGTAAGCTTTCTTTGACTACTTTTGATGGTAGTGGCAAGATGATAGCTGCAGCTTGGGTTCATAAGCTTGACACCCTTTTGGCATTGAGACCAATGTCAGAGATAGAGGCCATCAAATATGCCACTTTACACTTGGATGGAGTAGCACATGATTGGTGGTACCATGGTATGGTAACACTTTAGCATAACCAGGTGACAGAGTACCAAGACTTTGTGGATAGATTGGTTGAGCGGTTTGATAGGAAGGATCCCAAGGTTTACTTTCAAGATCTAGCATAGTTGAGATAAATAGGTAACTTGGAGTCCTTCATTGGGGAGTTTTAGAGATTGGCAGTCATGGTGCCCAATATTTCCGAGCGTAGATTGGTAGTTCTCTTCATGGAAGGATTGACAGAGCCATTGAGAGGTTGGATCAAAGCCTTTGATCCTCCTTCATTACAGGTAGCTATGAATAAGGCACGTAGTATGGAGATGGCAGCCCCATCCCATAAATTTAACTTCAAAGGTACTTCTTCATCTAGAGACCATAAGTGCTCCAACGCAAATACAGAGAGACCGGATTTTAACATAGATAAATCAAGTGTAAATAATGATTCAAAGGCTAATCTAGTAGCACCACCTTTGGATCATGAGGCACTTAATGATCTACATAGGAAGAAGCTTTGCTTCTATTGGAAAGGTCCATATGATATCCATCATGATTTCCCTTTGAGGCCTAAGGGCAAGGCAAATCGTGTGATGTGGGCATATTATGAGGATTCGGATTCAGAGGATTCCAAACAGCAGAATAGTTCTAAGGGGACAGAGGCAGAGGCTTCAAGGCCTAAGGTAGAGGTAGAGTTAGAGCTTCACATATAGGAGGCACGCCTATCCAGCATTCAGTCGGATGAGTCATTCAGACTCCATGGAGTTTTGGCAGGGCAGAAGGTTATCACCCTTCTTGATACAGGAGCCACACATAATTTCATAAATGCTAGATTTGTGGAGAAGCGTGGACTCACTACCAAAGATTTTGAGGGAATCAGAGTAAAGGTAGCCGATGGTCACACTCTTAGGTGTGAGCGTATGATTAGAGACCTCCCATTGTGCTTGAACAACTATAAGTTCAAGGCTGATTATTATGTGGTAGACATGGGGGATATAGACTTAGTTTTGGGTATGAAGTGGCTTCATTCATTTGAGGAAGTTACTCTTCATCTGAAGGACATGGAGGTTCTCTTTGATGTTGATGGGAAGACACACATTCTTAAGGCAATACGGGGCAGTAGCTTCAGATGTTTTTTTTTCATCGGATGGAGATGCCTACGCCACCTAACATGATAGAGTGCGATGACGAGTGCACATTGGCACCAACACAAGAGAGATATGAGGATGATCTTGGTCTTGAGGTGAGTGTAGTTCAGGAGTTATCACATGTGGTAGGGACTTAGCTTTCTATTATAGTTGGGTCATAGGTTGAAGATGATATGACTCTTTCTTAGCCTTCACAATCCAGATTTAGATATTATTCAGGTACGAAGTTTGCTTGAGTTGCTTGCTAATTTTCATTTATGGATTGGATGTTGGGGGTGTTTATCTTAGTACTAGGGATGGACATGGCATGGAGTTTGCATTGATTGATAGCAGGGCAGATCATGACTACATTTGGGATCCAGGTGGATTGATGGGTGTATCATTCAGCGATTGCTTGAGGGCAAGAAATTTCAGGAGGGGCAGATTGTCATGTCCCCTTTTCAGTTGACATGTTCTGAGTTCATGGTTAGCCTATTATGCGACCCTCGTAGGCTAAGAGGATGGTTAGAGGGTCCCTGATGGAGATTGGTGTGGCTTTGTTTAGCAGATTTATTCTAGTTGGCTTTCGTTTGGGCTCAATTGGACATGTATTGAGGGAGATATTAATATTTGATTGATTTAATCAAATATTAATTATTTGGTCTAATTTTAAATTAGAAACCCTAATTCTAATTTAAGAAAACCCTAATTAGGGTCCAGCATATCTTTTGAGGGTATAAGGGGTTTCTCATGGAGGCCATTATTGATTATGCATTGATTATTGATTTTGATATTGAAGAAACTCTTCTGTGAAGACTAAGCCAAGGGTTCTAGGATTCCATTGCAGTGGAGAACGTTCCCTCTTCATTGTGTGTGATTTAGAGGCTGTGAGATATCAGCTAATTTATTGCCAAATTGAGAGATAGCTTCATCCAGAAGTTATCACAAAATTTACAGGGTTGAGAGATAACTTCACACAAAAGTTATTATAGATATTCTAGGTATTTATTTCTATATGTTTTGATTCAATAAATTATACAGCTAGAGATCATCTACACTAGAGACATATTTTCATATCAGGAGTTGAAAATAGGCAAGTTGTGCTTAATTGGTAGCCGTATGAAGTCCGTATAGGTCCGTACAGATCCACATAGACACTGACATCGGCAAACAGAGATCCCTGGTGATCGACATCGGCCAACTAAAGACCGACGTCGGCAGAGAAGGACCTATAGTGACCGACATCGGCAGTATATCGACCGATGCCGGTAACTGTGTGTTCGACACAGTAGGCCGAGACAGAATTTCCAGATTCAAACCCAATTTCTAGATTTGTAAAGCCCAGGGTTTTCAAGACTGTATTTCCTATTTTTTATATGCATATGAGAGGACTGTAATTGTAATAATATAGAAGGACAAGTGATAAGATTTGTGATTTTCTATTGAGAGACTATATTTTTGTTATCTTCTAAATTTATTCAACAAAAATTGTATCTTTATTCAGAGTTTTTGTGTTGCTATATTCCCTATTTGGAGGGGATATTACAGTGGTATCAGAGCTATTTGTGTTTTTGATATTCCCTATTTGAAGGGGATATTACATGATCACCATTATATCTTGATGATAACTCCCTCAATTACAACACTTAGCACTCTCATATGCCTTTTGAACACTTTTTTTTTCATTCCATGTGCTTGTGCCACTTGGTGGTCTCACATACTTTGTTGAATATTTAGCTTATCTTGCACCATTGATATTCATAAGTAAAAACCACTACTCATTGTTGATCTTCTACCAAATTAATGAGCTTATGACACCTGCCACCAGCTTGTAAAACCTTTAAAATGTTCACTTCATATATACCATTTATCTCAGTATGTATGATTAAGTGCTCACCATTGATCTTATATACCAATTACCATAGACTTCAACATGATTAAACTTGATGGTCTCTAGCCCATCAAAGTCTGCTAGAGTAAGTTTGAAGCTTTATAACTTTAGCTAAAAATCACTTGAAGACTCACAATTTTTAGGGTAAATTCTTTAAATGATAGAAAAAATATCCATAAAAACCTTTGACCTTAGATGACTCTTTGAGTACCTATATTAAATTCACAAACTTGTTGGTTCCTTCATATCTATATGATGTGTAGTGATAGTCTTGCTAAGTATAGGAACTTAGTGAACTTCTATCTGAGTTGCCAACTTTCTACCCATATATATTTATCTATGCTCAACCTCATGACCTAAAATTTAAACCACATCAACTTGGGGCTAATGTTATCACACCCATATGACCAAATCCCCCTTGACTCATCCATACATGGTAATGGTGATGGCAGTAAACTACCTACTCATATTTTTCTACCATAAAATGAATTATGCTAAAATGAACATAATGAAGAAATAGTTTAATAATATGCACTTTCAAAATATCTACAATCATCTTTAACCTCTTATAGGACCCCTCACACATGATAATTACTTTAGAACCATCCCTAATCATGCAAAAACTAAAGATCAACCAAGCCTATTTCAAGCATACTAGGACAAGAACATTGCAGACTTTATCATTGACACTCATACTATAAAGAGACTTGATACAAAAACATGGAAACATACATGATGTAAGAAACAACTCTCCAACAATTTCCACCTTTTTTATTGATGTCAACACCTATCATATATCTCACCTTCCTTCTCTCCCTTCAATCACTCTCATAATAATAACCTTCTCCCTCTTTGACACAATGACAAAGTGGGCATAAAATGATCTTGAGGACCTAAAAATACTACCAATAGGAGAGGCCGCCTTATAAATATGATACAAACTCCCCCTCATCTTTAGCATACATCTTCTTGCCTTGACAACTTCCTCTTACTACATGCCAACACTCTTTTCAACTAAGCACTACAACTAATGATGAAATGACACACAAAAACATTGAAATTTAATGAAAATCACTAATAAATATCTGAGAGGGACTCCCCCTAAGATATTTGAGGAATTTTACCTCTTGAGCATCTTCATATCTTCACACACCATGAAGAGCTACCACATAGGCTTACTACCCTTCTCTCAACCCACCTCAAGGAACACCAATAGAACTTCATTCCACTCACCAAATAGGAAATATGCTCTAAAAAACCTATTAACTCGCCATGAAACACTCATGCCTTATTATTTTGGTTTAAATTGGTCAAAAACATCAAATATTCACAATAGGCCATTTTAAACTCTTTGTAGCCCTACCTAGAACTTGAAGAGCCCAAAAATTTTAGTAGACATACTTTCAACACATGAAACTTCATATCTTGATCTCTCTCATATGTTCCCTTAAAATCACCAATTTTCATAACCTAGATCCTCCTCTACAACATAATTCCTTTATAAATCTACTATCTAATTAGGCCTCCATTTTGACAAAAACTTGAATAATTTGAAAAACACAAACCTTCAAATCTCTGTGAAGATTTATTTGACAACCCATTTGTCCAATTAAACCTATTAATAATCCTAATACCTCAACTCATAAGGAAAACTTCCTTTTTAGCATACCCTAAAACTCTAAAATATCAAAACAAACAAGGTCAACAAACCTCTTTCTAATAAAGGCCCACCTCTAAAACTTTTTACACACCTAGAGACAACCATCACACACTTCTAGACCAAGATTTGAGCCTTCACACCTTTGGTAACCTTGAATTATTATACCATGGCTTTGATCTACAATAAGAAAGATAAACCTGAGAGCACATAAAAACCTCCAAAAGGCATAAATAAGATCATCAAGACACCAAGCCACCTGAAACACATCACAAAGAAGTGAAAAGAACTTTTTGAGAGCCAAAATATTCTTGGCATTCCATCAATCTCATTATTCCACCTAAAAACACTCATTCTGATCTTACAAACACTACATGTATAATAAAAACACCTTATGACATAACTATTGACCTCATAAGAAAACTTCTTCTGTATTGACTCACCAAATCCAACTAAAAACAATCATCTCTTACCTTATGGTATTTTCTGAAGAACACCAAAACAACACTTTCTTCTCCACTAAAAGGAGTCTCTTAAAAAACATAGATAAATACCTCCTCTACACCATAATTCTCTTAAAATAAATTGAAACCAGGAGTGGCCCACAACTCCTTAGTAACCAATAGAATAATTTTATAGATATAAGACTTCATGCTCTTGTTCTCCTTCTTCTTAGTTTGAACTTTGACATCTTGTTATTTTTCTTCATTACACACTTTCTCTTTTATGATAGGATATTCAATATTTTGAGCAACTATGGAATCTTGACATACCTTCATCACTGAAGTATCTTTTTTGCATTTTGAAACATCACCTTAAAACCTTGATAACATAGGAACCAAGATTAAAATTTTATCACACATAGTAGGTTTGTTATTAGCATCCAAACACACCTCAAAACTAGCCTAAACCATAACTTTAGTCTTCTCCTTGAGCTTGGTCTCTTCATTCACAACATGAGAAAATAATGAGAGATCTTGTCACTCTCCATTATCTATAGTATTCTCCACCATAGAAAATATATTACTTGGACCTCTAGACTCATCATGACTCACACTTACCACCTTTGGTTTCCATGAGTTAATTTTCCTTCCTTGTTGCACTCTAGGAGCTTGAGTAACCTTATTCTATCTTATAGGCCTTTGCTTGTAGAATGTAACAATGTGACCCTCATTGTTTATAGTTGAAGCACACTATACCTTTTTTAATAAGATTATCCTACCTTTCCTAATTATATAAGAATATTTCAATATGTATATTCTTTTGACAATTGAAACAAACTAATCTTTTTGAAGAAAACTCATTTTTTTACTAATGACCCCTATCATAGTTCCATGTAAACTCATTTCTAACAAGTCTATTAAATTCTCTATCTCTATGCCCAAATAGATTAAATGTGTAACAGTAACCATTTAAAATTGCATACCTAATGGAATTTGGTTGTTTGATCTAATTTTTCTTTATTCTACCAACATCTTCATTCCTTGACTATCTATTGACCTTCAAGGTCTAATTTACATTAGTCTTCATCTTGTCTTGAATTGTATTTTCTATTTCTTCTTTATATCTAAGACCATTTCTATCACTTTCATTCTTTTAATCACTTAGAATATTCTCTAGATCATGTGAGTTCTTATAAAATCTCAAAAATTACTTTATATTACTATATGTCTTCTCTAACTTATCTTTTAATTACTCATTTTCAATTACATACCTTGAAAATTCATCTTCTTTCATTTTTAGGATTGTAAATAAGATTTCCTATTGACAACTGAGATGCTTGACTATATCTTCATGCTCCTTAATGTCTTAATTCATTATTGCATCAAAAACAATGAGTTACTCTTCATAGTCCTTTATTTGAGACTTCATATTCTTGTTAATCTTCTTCTCAATCTTTAGTTCTTCAAGAGTATTGATCAATTCAGTCTCATATTTCACCTCATCTTTATCATCATATAAATCACTCCAAGTAGACTCCTTTTTATATGAGAAACATCCTTCCATAGCCATGAGGAGGGCTTTATCTTCAATAGGACCATAATATGCATTATCAAAATTAAAGTCACTATCATCACTCTCATCTGATGAGCTTCAATATTTATTAGTGTAAAGTCACTTCTTGATCTTGAAGGACTTCTTCTTGTTGTCATAATTTTAAAATCTTTCTACCTCTTATTAGAATTTTATATCTTCTTGTCTTCATCTTGGCCATCATCATGTTCTTCATCATGACTTTTATTATGCTTATGAGATCACTTATTAGCATAATGTCCTACCTCTCCATAATTGAAGCATCAAAAAGGTGGTTTACCCTTATACTTACCTGAACCTATTTTCAATTTCCTTGTAAATAAAGAAATTAATTCATCTTCATCAATATCAAATATGACATTATCCTTTATTTTATTACCTTTGAACTTATTCTTTGGCTTCATTTCTATCTTGAATGTTTCTTCCTTCTTTGGTGGTATATCATCACTTACTCTCATCTTATAAGTAGTAAGGATGTTGTCCAATTCATCCGTATTCAACTTAGTAAGATCATGAATTTTTTCTATAATAAATACTTTAAAATCAAAATTGAGAGAGAGAGAGAGAGAGAGAGAGAGAGAGAGAGAGAGAGAGAGAGAGAGAGAGAGAGAGAGAGAGAGAGAGAGAGAGAGAGAGAGAGAGAGAGAGAGAGAGAGAGAGAGACCTTAATACCTTTTGAACTATATTAGCTTCTTCAAGCTTCTCTCCAAGACCTCTAATGATGTTCACAATCTCATCAAATATCTACAGAAAGGATACCACAAAATCTTATTCCTTCATCTAAAGAATCTCAAATTGTCATCAATGAGTCTAAAACTTTACCAACTTAACCTTTGAATATCCTTCATAAATAGTCTCTAATTCACACCACATTTCCTTGGTATATATGCAATGGATTAAATTGGTATATTTAGTCTCTAAAATACTACAAGTGATAGCTTTCATTACCTTAGAAATTTTCTCAAATAACTTCTTATCTATAGCACTAGATGGAGGAATAGTGTGTGTAGAATAACCATCCGGAATAGATTTCCAAGTGTTAAGACCTAGGGACATGATGTAGGTCCTCATCCTCATACTCAAACAAGCATAATTGGATCGATTTAACATCAATGTTTACTTAGCAAAAAAATATCCTTGCATTTGATGACTACCCATATTATTATTTGGATCTCCTTCAAGATATCAAGCATTTACCAAATGACTAACTCTGATATGAATTGTTATAGGTATAATCACTTAGAGGGGGTGGTGAATAAGTGGTGACAAAAAAATCCAATTAAATTTATAAACCCTTCAAAGGCTTAAACATTCAATATAACCATTCATAAACCATATGATATGTTTATTGTAATGAATAATTAAGATAATGCATGATCACACACACAACACAAGATCTAAGTATAAAACCCTCTTTGGGAATAAAAACCACTCTCAATATTGTAAACACATTGACTACATGTCATATAATATGATAAAAAAAACATGAGACTATTCAAGTCCTTCTGACCATAATTTAGTGAAAACACCTATTTCACAAGGATCACCTACCCCTAAGATGATCAAGTCCTTCTAACCATCTATTGGTCAAGTCCTTTTGACCAAATATAGTGAAAAATGTATTTCATAAAGAGCACCTACCCCTAAGATGATCAAGTGCTTCTGACCACATGTAGGTTAAGTCCTTTTGACCTAGATGTTGAGTAGCCTCCCAAAACCTATGAAATGAACATCTCCTAATCATTTATTGCATGCCTATCTAATGGAGATATAATTTATATCAGCTCACTCTAACTCTACATAATACATAATATACACTTTGATCTACCTCTCAAATCAACCACCAAGATCACATAGACATCATCTATCATTCACTCATTCTCAATCTTTAAACCTACCATAAAACTATTTTTAACATAAAAAATATTACCTACAGGTCATACACATAGTCATCAACCTACTATACTCTACAACCCATCCATTGGGTACACACCATTTCCTTTGATCTTCAAATCTCACATACACCTCTTCTCTCAAGTCTCTCACATCTAGAAATCATCATATTTGATTTCACCATTTATAGAGCCTTCATGATTATTATCTTCTTTATCAGCCTCTAGACTTGACTTAACCCTTAGGACATCTTACATAGCTCAATATTATCATCATAGGTTGTCCATAACAGCTATGGGTTCAACTTAAGCAACTACACCTTTCAATTAGGCCTTATTAGCCCTTATAAGTCTCATGGAGACCTATTCCCCCATTTAGCACTCTATTGAGAAAATTAAAAACACAAGACCACTTCCAAGTACATAGGTCTACTCCATAAGACCCCTTAGACATCCTCAAATTATCATAGTCATCATAACACTCCTATACTAAATCCAAATAGATCAATCTTTGACCTTATGCATAAAAACACCATGAATGAACACATAGTCAAATTATAAGCATTTTATTCAAACTAAATATGGATTGGTCAAACCTCAAAAAATACATATAGATCAGCCTTAATGTGTCTATAAAAATATATAATATCAAAATCCACTTGAAATATAGATATACCATTAAGAACAACTCAAATATCCCTCTTAGATCACTTACATAACATGGTCAGACACATAGTCAACTTTAGAGCTAAATAAATTTGATTGTACAAACATTAAGACCTTTTAACTAGGTTATATGGATGAATATTGAAGTCCTATACAAGTTTTATTTTTACATCATCTTTGAATTAATCCTCGATCAAATGTTATGTCTCAAACACTATAAATTGGTTTTTTCACTTTGCTAAATTTGAATATTCAAATTCCAACGGTCACTGTTAAACATCAAACACTTTTCCATCATCTCATGCCCTTACATCACTTGAAAAAATATGTACCATTGATCTTATTGTAAGTATCTTGATCTTTAACTTTGATTTCTATTAAACATCAATCACTTTTCATCATCTCACTACTTCCTGATAATTTAGAACAAATATGCTCTGTTGATCTCTATGGATTAACCAAGTCTTTATCTTGTAACACTCACCATTAGATCTTGATTAGAACTCTGATGACTTTAAAACTTATCACCCTCATGTTCCTTCTAAACCCTTTTCTATCATTCTATATGATTATGCCACTTGGTAGTTCCACATGCTTTGTTGACTCTTTGACTTGTCCCACACCATTGATCTTCATAAGTACAAACCATCACTCATTATTGATCTTATATTAGATTAGTGAGCTTGTGACACTTATCACCAAGACATGCAACCTTTGAAATTTTGACTTCATGTGCACTATTTATCTCAATATGTACAATTAAGCACTCACTATTGGATCTTGTAGACTAATGACCTTAGACTTCAACATCATTAAACTTGATGGTCTGTGGCCCATCATAGTCTACTAAAGCAACTTTGAAGCTTTATAACTTGAGCTATAAATCACTTCAAGAATCCAAATTTTAGTGTAGCTTATTTTCACTATGTACAACATCTCCATGTAAAAATTTGACCTTAGTTGAATCTTTGAGTACCTATATTAAATGCACAATCTTTTTGGTTTATTCATATATGCATGACATGTAGTGCTAGTCTGGCTAAGTATATGAATTTAGTGAACTTCTATCTGAGAGGATAACTTTTCACTCACATATCTTTATCTATGCTCAACCTCATGACCTAAAATTTAAACCACAATAATAGGGGACTAATGTGATCATACCCATATGACCAACTCCCCCTAACTCATCCATAAATAGAAATGGTGATGTCATACAAATGCCTACTTAGATTTTTTACATAAAACAAACTATGCCAAGATGAACATAATGAAGAACTAGATGAATACCATGCACTTTCGCAAGATCTCAAATCATTCTTAACTTATGATAGGATCATTCATATATGCTCAATACTTCAGACCCATCCCTAATCATGCCAAAATTGAAGATCAACTATGCCTACTTTAAGCATACTAGGACAAGCACACTACACACTTTGTCATTGACACTTAGACTATAAAGACACTTCACCCACTCACTTAGAAACATCCATAATGTAAATGAAAACTCTCCAACACCACTGTAATTATTAGATAATTTTGTCCCACATATAGACATTTACTGAGGCAAATCAATTTCTAGAAGTTCTTAGATGGATTGTTAAGTTGAACAGAGTTCCTAACTGAGTGGGTGATCAAATAAGGAAGAACAAGATCAAATATCACTTACAAAGATTTTGAAGCCCTTTAAGCAAGCATAAAGTTCAATTTGTTGATCTTTGGTAAGTAGGCTTGAAAATAGGTCTAAGATTATAAAGTATGAAGGTCAAAAGGTTATCATAATGATCATGACCTTCTTGGACATAAACCAGGTTTCACAAGTCTCAAAGACTCATGCTGAGCCTTGAAAGTTTAAGCACAAGCTTTAAAGAGACAAACCATCATCAGGATGCCATATAGAAAAAGATAGGTCAACTTAATTGTGCATTTTATAAGTATGCTCAAAAAGCCTTCTAGGTCTAAAGGATTGAATAGAATCAATGTTTGTAGTGCCAACATCATACTCTAAAAAATTCATGTCTTGATGATATTTCTATCTCAAGATCTAAGCCTTCAAATATTAACATGAAGAATAGACATTCACATTCACATCAAAAAATAACTATTTAGATTTAAAAAATCTTAAGGAATTCAAATGAACATCAAAGACATTCATGTAAACATCAAATGATAGGCATGTTTACATTAAAATAAAGCTCAGTAATTAAATCATTGGGGTTTAAACTTTGATGGGTTCATGCATGCAAAAAAAATTTATGCGAATGTCAAATGATGGGCATGTAGATGTCAAATTTAAGCCACAACAAATAGTTGTTGGGGTTTAAAAATCCTAAAATGTTCATGTAGATGTCAAACATGTTCACATAGACATCAAATATGGGCATGCAAACACCAATTTTAGTCCTTGAAAATTATACATTTGAGTTCAAATGGTGGATCCCTACACAATCAAGGGTTCACATTAAATCATTCATCAAAGATATACAACACATGAGTAGGTCATTGAGTTAAAAAGGTACTTAAATCAGATCCAATTACATGCATTTGATCATACCAAAGGTGATTAATGATGAGATATGGTTTAAAATGTCAATAGGCTAAGTCAATAATCAATAGCCAATGAGTAAATCTGAACCCAAGAGATTTTTGATGAAGGTTGGTGAAGTAATTTTTGACCCAAGCAAAGCAAATACAAAGGAACTAAGCTTGAATATGATCTAAGTTGAACTAATATGGGTACACCTAGACTGAACATCACCATTAGATATTTATAGAGATAAAATAGGTATTTATACCTAATATAAATCAAAGGTCAATAATTTATTGTTGAAATGAGACCAAACTAGATGGTGCGCTTCATTTTTGATATTAATAGTTATAGGAAAACCAATAAAGGAGATTGGTTTTCAAACTTTAGAAAATGACCTATGTTTAGATATTGAATTGGGGTAGATAGGTGACTATAAAGGAATGTCTCATCTTTCAATATGACCCCAAATCTGACAAACAACCATTAAAAGCTGACTTGGGCATGGCTTTATCATGTTTATGGATATAAGGACCACACCCTCATAATGAAGCAAGTGGACATGGCATATAAGAACATAATGAAGAGATATATGGATTGGATTATCATAATCAAGCATTTAATCCTATTAAAAATCTTCAAGGATATTCCCTCTTAGTAAGGATAATGACCCATCATCTACATAATAAACCCCTATCTTTTAGTGCAAATTTCTCAACCAATAAAAAGAGCTTAAAGACTATTAGAGTAAATGAAGGTTATCAGGTCTATGATGTATTAGTACTAATTATATTGAAGGTAGGGGAGCATTCTTGAAGGTGGTATCTCATTAATTTTTCTTAGATGGTGTGTCCCTCTTCTCTCTTCTCCTTCTTTTTATATGATCCCATTATTTTTATATTGCAAGGATTATTTGATTTTGGAATTTGGATCATTTTGGGAGATATAGATACTCATTGAGAATCTTGAAAAAGGGTACTCATTTGAAAATTTTAAACCCTATCAAAATATTGTAAGAACTAGCTCTTTAAGCAATAATATTAACTCTTTACCTATCTCTTGCCTTTGATTAGTGCTTAATATGCTTGTGCATAATGATTCATGAAGGAGAATCTTCCTAGTCCATATTTATACTTGCCTCTTTTAAGGTGTTTTTAAGATATTATTGGTTTTTATTAGTGTTCTATCTATACCTCTTCTATGAAATACTTATGCAGTTAGCAAGATTGTGAGGTTGTGTGAGCTATAGTTATCTTATGTTGATCTAGTGTGGGTTCAAGCTCATGTGAGTGTCCATATATTTTTGTGCATCACCTTTTATCCCTTTTATGATCCTATTTCCCCCCCTTCTATCTCTTTTTTATAGGAAATATTTAGTTTAGGTGATCATCAAGAGGAATTTAGCCTTCTCTATAGGTTTCACAAAACCATAGGTTACCCACAGCTTGGGGTTGTCTCAATATTATATTTCAATTGGAAAGGGCCTAAAGAACCCTCTCTAAGGGTGAAAATTGATGCCATAACAATTTATGACATGCCTAGTGGACCCAATTTGAAGAAAATATTGGTCAAGTTTGATTCTATTTTTATCAGTTTATAACAATTATAACTTCACAGTGTATCATCTGGTGACTCCAAAAGAACAATCAACACTCTAGTGTAGAGTATTAGTTGTCTTTCATGACAAATGTGACAAGTTAGCTTTAAGAGGTATTCCCTTTAAATTTTTTGATTTGACTTTAAATTCAATCAAAATGTCAAGGTTTTCTAATACACAATCATATAAAGGCAATTTTTTTCCTAAATCACTTTCAAGGCCTACCCCTTCAAGAGGATATTTGTTGAACCCTTTCATAACCATGGTAGTCCCTAGAGATTTTGTGGCTTTTAATGGCCAAATTCATCTACCCCTCCCTCATTATGATCCTATTCTAGTATTATCTCTCAAAAATGTCCTCTATTTTACTAGAAACCAAGCTACAACCCCTTATAAACACCTCATGGATATAGCCAAATTTTGAACTATTCATGATATCAATGAGAAAAATGTGGCAATCAGATTATTAACCATGTATTTCAAAGGTAAATCCCTGAAATAGTATAGAATCCATATTTATAATTCCATTTCCACATGGGACTAATTAAGAGAGGCTTTGTGTAAAACATTTGAAGATTAAAGTGGCCATTTATCACTTGTAGAGTAGTTGACCATAATAAAAAGTGCCCCTCATGAAGTCATGCAAGAAATCATTACAAGGTTAAAAAAAACATGGGATAAGATCCTTGTATCTTTTAAGCCTACACCTAACTATTCCTTCTGATGCTATTTCACATTATTTAATAGTGGTATTGCAGTAATGAACCAATCTATGGGAGGAAACACATTTCCAAATTCATATGAGGTAGCAATCAGAGTAGAAAATTATCTATTCCAAACTAGGAAGCTAACACCTAGACCACCAATGCCTCTATTCCTTGAGATTAGACCATCCTGTGTTTCTATTCCTCCCCTTAATATCATTCTTCCTATGCCTATAATGACTACTATACCCTTAACCAAGTAGTAAAAGGCCTCCACTAGTGGATCTAGTGATTCCCAAGAACATAAGAACTTTCAAGAGCTTAAGAGAATGTTTTAGACTTTGGGAAATGAGCTAGTGAATGTTAAGAGGCAATAAGATTTCAATATTCCTTATCAAGCTCATATCAACCTCATCAATAAAATTATCAAAATAATAAGACACACTATAAAGGAAACTTCCAAGGCTAAGACGAAGGTCAAGGTTAGGGACAAGGGTAACACAACTATAATAGGCAAAGTAGTTACAACCCTAACACAAAAAATAATTTTGAAACATTAATCCATGTCTAGAATAATTTTTATTAAGAAGTTAAGGGTACTATGCCTTGGAATTAGTCTTTTAGGAAATCCATTGTGCCAAACATTAACTTCAACCAAGCTTCCAATGATCAATGTAAGTAGGATAACAACTATGGGTATAATGAAGATCTAATGGCTTAGAACACAGAGGTGCCCATGATGAAAAAACTAGAAGAGCCTCATCAAATTTAATGGTTTAATTAAGGACCAAGCCATTTGGGTGATATACTGGTAAACTATGAGTAATAAGAGTGTTGTGTAGTCAATCAACATGCTAGTTCTATCCAAGCATACATCCCAGTAGAAGTAAATACAAGGTTCAAAAGAAGGAACATGGATGATAATCAAGAAGTAGTTAAATATCCTCCTACCATTACTCCTTCAATATCAAATCTAGCTAGACCTAATATTGTTCCAAAGGTTATAATATCTCTAAGGAATCAAAGTTAGGGGGATGCCATTGTTCCCCAAAACTCACAAACTCAAGGTGCAGTTGTGGCTCCTAAAGCATAACCAAAGGTTAGTGGTTCACCCATAAACATTATGGAATAAATGAAAAGTTAAAATGTGAGTGCACCAATGTGGTACATGCTCTTCATTCCTGGTTACGTAGACATCTTCCAAGAAAGGTTCTCAAGGATCAATGTTTTTGAGAAACCACTAGTCAAAGAGAATGTGGTTTTCACTAATGCAACTAAAGGACCTAGTGAAGGGTAGCTAGGTAATGTGGTCAAAATTCTTCCCTTATACATTTTAGTGATGATTGGTGACTCCTTAGTACATAATTTCTTGGTAGATAGTATGGATAACACCTAAGTAATGCCAAAAGTTTATAGTAGACCAGCTTGGTCTAAGATATGAACCCCAATCTAAAAGAGTATTGTAATTGAATGGATCTTTCACCAAGCCATATGGTATCATTATAATCCTCAAATTGACCATGCATGCTTGTCCTAGTGTCTTATTGGTTTAATATGTATTGATCTTAGATGTAACTCTTCATTTGGACTATGCCTATCCAGGGAATTTAATGCAAATATTAGAGGCTATCTTGCATTATATTGGTCATACATGGAATTCAAAATAAAATATTGCACCAAAGTGTCTATCAAGGCTCAACCCATTGCACAATTACACATAGAGCCTTATGGGAAAGATAACATAAACCTTAGTTACACCATTCTTGTTGAGGATGAATATATAGTTGGTCTAAAGTTAAACACTCACATTGAGGAGATATCAGACATGTCATTAGATGAGTTATGGAATGAGCATCAACCAATTGACCCCCTAGAACAAGTTAAAGAGAGGAACATGGGTGTATACTATTTACATGAAGAGGATCAATCCATGCCATGCCTCATTAGACCTCAATAAGATTCTACTGGCTTATGTAAATTTTTATTTGATGGTTATAGGAGTAAGAATGGATTGGGTATATGTGAAATGCTAGTGTCCCCCTCTAATAACAATTAGTTATCTTATATACGTTCTAATTAAGTTATTCTTGAAATGTAAGAGAATATGAGGGCCTTATTTAGGGCCTTTAATGGGCCAATAAAAGAGGGATCAAGAAACTACAAGTTTATGGGGATAGTGAATTTATAGTGCACTAGGTTAGAGGCTAGAATGTCACCAAAAATCCCTTGATGAAGTCTTAAAACATAGGGTGTGGGACCTAATTGATTATTTTGAGGATTTTGACATTTGAGTAGTGCCAAAAGACTAGGATGGACATGCTGATAGGTTGGCAACTATGGGAGTTCAATTTTATATCCTAAATGATTTAAAAAGGGGCAAGGAGAAACCATATGTCAATGTAGTGGTATGACCATCAGTGATAAACAAATGAAACTATTTGGAATGTTTTTGAAAATGACAAGCAAATTTCCTGTTTCTTGTAGCAAGAAGATAAATTCTCTTTAATGAACCAAGAAAAGTTTCAACATTAATTTGTAGAACAAATAGTTTAGTTGAAATCTAATAAGCTTCCTAACAATATTGTCACCCTAAAAATTCTTTTCCATGAGGGATACTATATGATAAAAGACAAGGGAGTGATGTCAAATAATGAAGAAAACTATGAACGAGTCCTTATCTTCAAGGACAAGCTCCTCAAGCTTGGGAAGGTAAGTACTAAAGTTGAAAGGCATGATTTCATAGGAATTTGTAAAGAATATGTGGACATATTTGCTTGGGAATACAGTGACCTAAGAGGTTTTGATCCTAAGTTGGCCCTACACACTATAGAACTAGAGGCTAATGCCAAGCCCATCAAGTAGAAGAAGAGGCCTATAAACCCCAAAAATGGAAGAGCTTATGAGGAAAGAATTGACTAAATTGATTGAATCCAAGATCATCTTCCCCATTAAGCACTCCTCATGGGTAGCCAATTTCGTACTTGTGAGGAAGAAAAGTGGGGAGATCAAATAGTGTGTTGAATTTAAGGATATAGATAGGGTATTTTTGAAATATCACTACCCCTACCATCCATGGAGAAAATACTTTAGGTATTTTATGGTTTAGAATGCTTCTCCCTTTTGGATGGGTATTTAGGCTACAACCAAGTATTGGTGAGAGAAGAAGATCAAAATAAGACTACCTTCGCCACCAAGTGGGGAACATATTCTTACCAAAATATGAGTTTTGTATTTTCAAATGCAAATTCAAATTTTAAAAGAGCCATGGATATGGATTTCCAAGGGTTTCTAAATCAAATCGCACTGGTCTACTTGGCTGACATCATAGTTTTATCCAAGAAAGTTAGTGAACACTTAGATCATCTAAGGTTGATATTTTAGAGAAGTAGAGAGTATTAGCTTTCTTTAAATCCCAATAAATGTTTGTTTTTTGTTCATTAAGGAAAAAATTTGGGTCACATTATATCAAAGTAAGGGTTATTCATTGACCTTGATAGAATACATGCTATTCTAGCCTTATCTTTACCAAGGCACAAGAAAAGAATCCAAAGATTCCTTGGGAAGATTAACTTTGTGAGAAGGTTTATACTTGGTTTTGAAAACTTATTCAAACCTATCACCACCATGCTAAATAATATCCAAGTGTTTTCTTGTTCAAATGAAAGTAAATCAACTTTTAAGGCCATCAAGAAAACCATTGCCCAAGCACCCTCACTCATGAATCTTGATTTCTCAAAGTATTTCATATTGTACACATTTTATAATATTGAAAACATATCATCTATGATGATACATAAGAATTGTGAAGGACTTGAGAAGCTAATTACCTATTTTAGTCAAGGGCTAGAAGGATATGAGGTGAAGTATACCTTCATTGAAAAGCAGGTGCTCACAACTTAAAAAAGACTTAAAAAGTTTAGGCCAATACTTTACAACAAAAAGGTTTATCTTATGATGTCTCACCCTAGAGCTAGGGACTTCCTCCTCAATAAAAACTTGAATGAAAAGAGAGTTGGTTAGCTTCCCAAGGTCATGAAATATGATGTCAAGATGAAAGTCACCAAGCTAGTAAGAGGCAAAGGATTGTGTGAGCACATGGTGGATTATCTTTAAGAGGACAAAGTTGTTTTTGTGACATAATATAACTCCAAGCAGATACATCTCCTTCTCATGATAGTTGTCTTCATGACATGGCACATTTCTTCATAACAAGAAGATGACCTCTAGCTTTGGATAGAGAAAAAAGAAGGTATTTTAGGCTTTAGTCCATACTTTATGCATTTATTTATGGTGTTATTTATAGAAGGGACCTCAATGGAGTACTCCTTAGGTGCATAAATGATGACCAATTGTCAAAGATTTTGGAGCAATTTCATATTGGACCTATAAAAGGCCATTTTTCTCCAAGAACAACAATAACAAAGGTAATAAGAATTGGTTATTGCTAGCCCAGTCTATTCAAAGATGCCTATGCATGGGTCAAAAAATGTTAGAAGTGTGCTCTCTTTTCAAGAAAACTAAAATTAGATTGTTTAACACTCAACCCAACCTAGGTAAAGAAACCCTTCATGCAATGGTGTTTACACTTCATAGGGATGATAAATCTACCTTCAATTGTATGGCATAAAGGGTGATCACTACAATTGACTACTTCACTAGGTGGGTGGAGGAAATTAGATTGAAAGAAACCAATGAGGCAATAGTGTTAGACTTGTATGATAGTATAGTGATGAGGTTTGGGGTCCCAACTACTTTAATCTTAGATAATGGATTATTATTTATTGGCATGAAGACAAGTGAATGGGCACTTAAGTTGGGCATTTACCTTAACACATCCTCTAACTACTATCCCTAATGTAATGGACTAGAAAATTCCACCAACAAGAACTTCATAAAGATTATCAAGAGGACCATGGAAGAGAATCAAAGAGTGTGCCATATAAAAATAAGGATAGCTTTATGGGATAATAGAGTGACTCCCAAAACTACCATTATCAGTTCTTCATATGCCCTTGTATATAAAAGGGAAGCCAAATTTCCTATTTCTCTTGAACTACCTACATTGGAATTGGCCCATCAGCTTGAAGTTGATGGAGAGTGAGCCTATGATCATAAGGATGGCAGAGCTCATGTAGCTTGAAAAAAATAGGGACCTTGTAATGAAGACATTAGAGTCACATCAAGCTTGGGTCAAGAAATACTTTGACAAGAGATCCATAACAAGGGACTTCAAGTAAAGGGACTTAGTCCTTAGTTGGGACACAAATAAGGCCAATTTAGGAAAACACGCCAAGTTTGATAGATTGTAAAGTGGTACTTATTTTATCCATGGATGCAAACACCATAATGATTTTTAGCTTGCATAACTAGATGGAGAGGTATTACCCATTCCAGTCAATGGCATTAATTTAAAACTTTGTTATTATAAAAGTTGCATCTACTATAAAATATTATAACATATTAAAATATATTTCATGCTTTCCTCTAAGTGATTTGAGAACATATCTTTCAGTTGTGTGTTTCCCTTTCAATAAGTGCCTTTGAAAAATTTGTTATTATTTTATGTCTTTTGATCCTTATTGGTTCAAGAGGAGGTTTTATAGAAAGGGGTCAACCTTGAGTTAGTTTCATGACAATTGAGGAAAAGACTATGACTCCACATTCCAAATGGATTAGTTTAAGGCTACTAGTGTTTTATGTAGTAGGCATATAAACCCAAGATGTCACCTAAAATGTTCGCCATTTTTTTCCCACATACAAAAATTTACCTAAACAAATCAATTTATAGACGTTCATGGATGGATTATCAAGCTAAACAAAGTTCTTGACTTAGTGGGTGACCAAATAATGTAGAAAAGTATCAAATATCACTTACAAATATTTTGAAGCATTTTAAGCAAGCTTAAACTGAAATTTGTTGATCTTTAGGAAGTAAGATTAGAAGCAGGTCTAAGATTACAAAGTATGAAGTTTATGAGGTTCTCATGATAATCATGAACTTCATGGACATAAATCAGGTTTATTAGATCTTAGGGACTCATTTTGAGCCTTGAAAGTTCAAGCACAAGCTTTGAAGAGCCATATCATCATCAAGATATCATGAAAAAAAATGATGGGCTAGTGTACTTATGCATTTTATAAGAATGACTGGAAAGCCTCATAGGGATAAAGGATCAGATGGAATAATTTTTTTTAGTTACAAAATAATACTCTACAAAATTCATGTCTTGATGAGATTTCTATCTAAGGATCTAAGCCTTCAAATATTAACTTTCAGAACCGAATGTTCATGCGGACATCAATTTTAAGCCATGATAAATAACCATTTAGATTAAAAAAAACCTAAGATATTAATGCAAATTTCAAATACATTCATATAGACATCAAATGACAGGCATGCATATGTCAAAATAAATCTCAAAAATTAAATCACTGGGGTTTAAATTGTGATGGGATCACAAATGTCAAAAAATGCTCATGTGAACATCAAATGATGGGCACGTAGATGTCAAATTTAAGCCATAGTAAATAATTGTTAGGGTTCAAAAATCCTAAGACATTCACATATATGTCAAATATGTTCATATGGACATCAAATATAGGCATTAAAAAATCAATTTTTATCCTTGTAAATTAGCCATTTGAGTTCAAATGGTGGGTCCATGCAAAATCAAGGGCTCACATTCAATTGTTCATCAAAGATATATATATATATATATATATATATATATATATAACATGTGAGTAAGTAAATGAGTCACAAGTGTCCCTAAAGAAGATCCAATGGCACACATTTGATGACACCAAAAGGGATAAATGGTGTGACATTAGTTAAAAGGTCAATAATATGAGTTAATAATTGATAGCCAATGAGTAAAAGTGAGCCAAAATTATTTTTGATGAAGGTTGATGAAGCATTTTTTGACCTAGGCAAAGAAAATATAAAAGAACCAAGCTTGAATAGGATCAAAGTTGAACCAAAATAGGTACACCAAGACCAAACATCACCATTAGAACTTTGTGGAGATAAAATAGGTTTTTAGACCTAATACAGATCAAGGGTAAACAACTTATTATCAAAATGAGACCACAACATATGACAAGATTCATTTGATGATATTAATAGCTATACTAAAATTAATAAAGGAGATTTGTTTTCAAACTATAGAAAATGACCTATGTTTAGATATTAATATGGGGTAGATAGGTGACTATGAAGGATTGTCTCATATTTCAATATGGACCTAGCTCTGACAAACATCCATAAAAAGTAGACTCGAACATGGCTCTCTTAGTTACATGGATATAAGGACCTTTACCTCATAATGAAGCAAGTGAAGATGGCATGGAAGATCATAATAGAGATATTTGGGGATTGGAGTAACATAATGGAGAATTTAATGTTGTTAATAAGATTTGAGGATCTTTCTTCCTAGTAAGGATCATGACCCATCATCTACACAATAAACCCTTGTCTTCTAGTGCAGATTTCTCAACCAATGAAAAGAGCTTAAAGACTATTACAACACATGAATGATATCTAGTCTATGATGTATTTGTCTTGATTAGATAAAATATAGGGGAAAATCCCTTGAAAGGTGGAATCTCATTAATTTTTCTTGGATTGTGTGTTCTCGCTTCTCTCTTCTCCTTCTTTCTATATGATCCTATTATTTTTCTATTATAAGGGTTCTCAAATTTTAGAATTTGGATCTGTCTAGGAGATATGGATACTCAATGAGACTCTTGAAAAAGTGTTCTCATTTGACAAGGTTAAGCCCTATCAAAATATTGTAATAAATACCTCTTGAATCAATAATATTAACTATTTGCCTATCTCTTGCCTTTTATTAGTGCTTAGTATGCTTGTGCATGATGAATTCATGAAAGAGAATCTTCAAATTCATTTTCCTTCTAATTTCCTCCTCTAAGGTTTTTTTAAGCTATTTTAGGTCTATATTATTATTATATCTAAACGTCTTATATGTAATACTTATGAAATTAGCAAGATTGTGAGGTTGTGTGAGCTATAGTTATCTTATGTTGATCCAGTGTGGGTTCAAGCTCATGCAAGTCTCCATATTTTTTGGTGCATCACCTTTTAGCCTCATTAGGAGTTGTTTTTCACCCTTATAACCCTTTTCCCTATGCAATCATTAGTTTAGGTGATCATCAAGAGGAATCTAACCTTCTCTGAAGGTTCAACCCCACCATAGGTTACCCATAGTCTGGGGTTGTCCCAATGTTATAGATCAATTGGAAAGGGCCTGAAGAACCCTCTCCAAGAGTGAAAATTGATGATATAAATGTATCATCTATAAAAATAAACCAAAAACCACACTATTCCTAACATATATATCCAAAACATACATATATCTAATATGTATCTCTATCTAAAATCAAAATAATCAGAAGGCACCACATTTTACTTACTAATAGTCACTCCATGTGTGATACCACATGACACCTCCTATGATGCATGGCTTAGTGGTGACATGAAACCTCTATAATAACCATGCTAAATCACATGAGCATGATTTCCACTATGAATCTATGTAGTCATATAAAATGTGAAAATTGGTAGCTTGAGTGTGGCTTATGACACCCAATCCATAGGTCCATCTTGCATGCTTTCATGACCCTTCTAAACATCTTTTCTTAGATTACCAATCATCCATAAGATTTTTAAATCTCATTATATATTAGATAGGACTCTTTTTTATGCTTATTCCATCCCCTAGGTCTTGTAACCTTAGGATAATATCACCCAAGTTGGACTATAGTGTTGAAACCTAGGGTGCCCCCTTTCTAGCACTCCTATCCAATCACGTTTCAAGCTTAAATGACCATTTTTTCCTGATGCCTCTTATTCATTGTGTCATCTTAGCATCATTTCATTTAACCCATGAATAATAAATCTCTATAAAATCCCATTCAAAGTTCATTTAGAAGGGGTGTCAATTTTTCCAAAATCAATCAAGAATATAAGTAAGACCACTAATGTAATATTCCCTTTTCTCTTCATAGAGCCAACCAATATAGCCACAACAAATTAAAAAAATCACACTAGTCCCTAGCCACCTCAAGCACACCTAATTTAGCATTTTTACATCTTCATTACACTATTGAACAAATCACATCAAGTTAAAGAACTACATATGGATTGATCCCTCTTTAGAGTATTGGTGTGTAGGTAGCATGCACATATAAGGGGTATGGATAGATGTTTAGTGCATCTTACACACAATAACTCCCCCTCCTCAATGTTTTAATTCAAGTTCAAGCATAAATAAAATATAGGGTTGGAGATGAAACTAACTCTACAAAGAACTTCATTGATAGTCAAGACTTGAAATTTCATAGGCAGACTAATATAGCGATAAAAGACAAAACCCAAAAAAGTTATATCTTTTTGACTAGTTTAGACAATAACGGTATGACTTAGACTATAGTACTAGACCCTAGTTTGTCATTATTTTGATGCTCATGTCCATTCACCTAATGAAATATATATCTTTATTTGTGATAGTGTCCCAGTCCTAGATAGCTAGTATTAGATTCTATCTCAATTGTCTTAGTCTAGCTTGAACTAAGTTATATTTCTCTTCATTTATTACTATTTTTAGAAAGGTTCAAATTAAAATAAAATTATATAAATTAGTACTCTATTTATTTCAATATATTTTACTAATTTATTTAACTCAAAACCTTAACTAAATTATAAATGATACTCCAATATTCCCAAAATGGTTAAATCATTTGGTGAACCTGACTTACTTCGTTTGCACATAAAAATACTAGAAACCCTAGGGTAAATTCCTTGATAATATTTAAAATATTTTTTTGATTTTTTACTTGCCTATTTAAATTATAAATTTAATTTAAATTTTATAATTCCATAGTAATTTTAAATATATATATATATATATATATGTGTGTGTGTGTGTGTGTGTGTGTGTGTGTGTGTGTGTGTGTATATATGTATATGTATATATATATGTATATATATATATATATATATATGTATGTATGTATATATATATATACATACATATATATATACATATATATATATATATACATATATATATATATATATACATATACATATATATATATACATACATACATATACATATATATATATATATATATATATATATATATATATATATATATATATATATATATATATATATATATATATATATATACACACACACACACACACACACACACACACACATGTTCCAAACCCTAGTTGCATACACTAGGTCCTTTCAAATCAATAATTTTCCAATAATTTTATAATTTTTTACTTGCATATTTAAATAAAAAATTAGCATCAAATTTTAAAAATCCATAATAATTTTAAAATTTTATTTTCTTCCAAACCCTAGTTACATACACTAGGTCTATTTAAATAATATTTCTTTTGTTATTTTTTTAATTTTTTAAACTTGCATATTTACATAAAAAATTCACATCAAAATTTAAAATTCCATAGTAATTTTACAAATATAAATTTAAAAAACCCTAGATGCATATACTAGGTCCCATTGCTTTTGAGGTATCACCTTACATATTTGTGAGCTATGCATCCTTTTTATACACTTTCTAGTTTATTTTTTTTAGGACTTTACATCTCCTATATTTAGTAATTTCCTTCTAT
Organism: Torreya grandis; assembly: GCA_037957365.1. Classification (NCBI taxonomy): domain Eukaryota; kingdom Viridiplantae; phylum Streptophyta; class Pinopsida; order Cupressales; family Taxaceae; genus Torreya; species Torreya grandis. Next base: position 417,239 of record JARHVA010006913.1, on the reverse strand, counting down.
AACACCTTTATTATTATAAATTATTACAGAAAATTCCATCAAATTTCAATTTTTTTTCCTACCTTAACAATGGCCCCATACACTGGTTTTGATGAAACTGATAAGAGGGAACACCAAGACCTATTAACTAAACACCCTGACATGCAAGATGACATGCTTAAGATACTAAAAGAAGAATAATAAAAAGTGAAAAATGGTCAATCTTGTGAAATCATAGAGAAATAATTGCACATGACACTATGGAGGTAATTATGTCTCGACAACCCCTATAGTATCCCAACCTTCCTATGAGGCACTACTAGTTACAGCTAGTACATCTTTATCTCTTGATGTGACAACCCTTATGTAAGAGATACAATCTCTTTAATCCAAGGTGCTACATCTTGAGCAATGTGACTCTATACCTACATAGGCTTTGGATTATTTTTCTCTACTTCATACACCATTGCTAAGTCATATTACTTCTACACCCTTGCCATAAAGTTTTGTTCAACCTAAGCTCACTCTATATGATGGTAAGGGTGATATAGAGACACACTTGAGATATTTTCATGCATCATGATTGGTTTATTTTCCAAATGATTGGTTATTAACCAATTTATTTTTATTAAGTCAAAAATATTATGCTTTACAATGGTTCTATAGTCTACCAAATCAATCAATTAATGCATTCAATCCTCTAGTCAGCATGTTCCTAGCTCATTTTAGCATTAAAATTCATGATAAGGTTTTATATGCCCAAGTTGCACAATAGAAACAAAGGTCAAATAAGCATCTCATAGATTATGTTATTTGATATAATACTATCTTGGATAAGATGACTATCCCCATGGCCAATTAAGAGTTACAGGATCTCTTCAAATAGAGTTTTATACCAGCTTTACATGAATTGATAATGTTCAAAATGTTCTCTTCCTTTATTGAATTGTGTCACACACTAAAGGGAAGAGAATTCAAACTAATCTCAATGGGAAAACTCAAATACACAAGTATATAAAAAACAAAAAACAAGAGTAACAAAAAAGTCCCATATAAAGTAAAATTCAATGATAGCAACAGTCAAAATCAACCAATAGTTTATGCAGCTTCAAAGCCCCCTCAATGAGTGGTTTTATTAGCACCTCCTCAGTGAACTTTTACCAATATAACAATTTCTCCAACTAGAATTTTACATTAATTATTGGAATTTAATATCATATCTCTCCTTTTTATTTAAGAAGTTGATCCAACAAAGCCTCTTCCATGGGGATATGATTAGAATGCATTTTGTGATTTTCACAAGGCACCTATCCACACAACAAATAGATGCATTAGTTTGAAAAACAAGATAAAAGACTTGATAGATGGAAATGTTATTGATCTTGACACCTAAATTGAGATTCCTTAGGAAAAGAAAATATATGACAAATCTTTGAAAATATTTTTAGATCCTTTTCCACAACATTCTAAATAAGAGATAGGGGATACATCAATTATTCACCATGCATATCATACACATCCTCCAACAATTATATACTAGGAACCTTTAGTTAAGTCATATCATTTAAGCAATATGATTGGTGTGTATAATTTTAGAGTTCTACCTAAACCTTCCATCTCCTTCTTCATGCAAGACATAGTTGAGGATGATTTGGATTATCATGCACTCTTTATCAGAGCTTACATTCATAATCATCCTATTCATAGTGTTCTCATAGACAATGGATCTAGTGTAAACATGTGAAATATGACATTATTATAGAATTTATGATATTTAGAGAAAAATATTACACCTATAGACATAATTATTAGTAGATTTAGTGGGCACATATAGAGTTCATTGGGTGAGATTATACTTCCTCTATAGGTTGGTCCAACACATGTGGCCACACCAATTACTATTAATCCCAGTGTAGGAGTTTTTAATATGTTGTTTGGCCAGCCATGAATTCAAAAAATTTGAGAAATACAATCTACAATTCATAGATACATGAAATTCATTCACACTAATCAGGTTGTTATAGCTGGTAGAGTTCCATATGAGTTACCACTCCCCACTTTAGAGCCATCTACTATTTTTTAGTCAACATTTTTAGTTTTTCCACCAATTTTAGTTCTTACTCCACTTCAAATTCAAATATATTCGAAGCTTTCGTTAATAGTATAAAGATTTTGTACACTTCCATAGAGTTTTATTTTAGAGAAACCATAGTTTTAGAATTATAGATAGCTTCTAATTATAGTGTTCACACCTAAGCTAGTATTTTTTGAAGTCTCATGCCTCTACACATAGAGCACATGTTCAGAGAGATTTTACTAATACTATATGGGTCCCAAAGATCCCTATAGTTTCATCTACTTCTTAGAGTTAGAGGGGGACCCCACAATTGATTTATACTTTAGATATTTTAGAGCATTTATAGTATATACAACTTTCAGAGCTACAATCTTAGCCCTTCCATTATGCTTCATGATCACACATGATCCCTCTCCTTCATATAGGACACCATGATAGGGAGTCTCTCATGAGACTCATTAGTTAGTATCATCTCTCCTTAGCCTTACTTGAAAATAGTTCCTCAATTTTTATTGTACATAGACTTCACATGATTGATTATACATAGCTTATATCAAAAATACAAAAATAATATAATATATAAAAAATATAAAAAACATTCAAATATATAAAAAATATCCAAAAATAATACAAAATTTCAAAAATACAAAAACATTCAAATAACTAAGAAAACACAAAAACATTTCAATTGTATGCATTCTCCATGATTCACATTTATACTACCATGCTAGACTTATATTCTACTATTATATGCTATTGTTTGTTAATGTATTTACATTACCATGCTTCAATTAATTTTCTTTGAGTGTGTGGATTTACATCTAGATCATTGATTGATTCAATCTACCCATTGAGGGGGCATCATAATTCATACATTTGAGACATACATCGATATATCTACCCCTTGGGGCATCTTTTACATGACTACACCATTCAGGTTATGTCATTCCTACACCATACACTCTAGTTATCATGTTGATGTACTTTGCTTACTAGTTTAAATAGATTATTCTATCAATACTCACTAGTATATAGCACTTATGTATTTCTTAGCATCTACTTAGTCTTGTACTACATGTCTTACATACTTTCACTTCTTTCTTTGATTAGTTAGATGTGATCATATTTATAGTATTTAGATGCTATATTTTCTTGCTTTATGTATCTATATGTGATTACATTTCTTAGTTCCTATTTTATCTCCTATATGTGCCTTAGGACATTTTCCAATGTCCTTTATTTTTATCCTTGTGTATACCTTATGGCATTTACCAATGTCCTTTGCCTATAATCTTTTATGTGTTTGTGGCCCTTGTGCCAACCTTACTTGCTTTCAATTGTATGTGTATATGTCATTTGAACATGCATTGCATTCTTGATTTCTAGTTTGAGTGACATGTGCCCATGTCCCTTGTTTTCTTGGCCCCTTGGCCACTCTTGTATGTTTCTTGCTTCTTGCCTTACATGCTTATTTTATGTTTACTTCGCATTGTTTATGATGCCATGATCCACATCATGCATTCTCTTAGTTTTTTGGATGTCATGATGGACATCATGATCCATCCCTCAATGACAACTAAAAACTAACATTTCTAGTTTCAATTTATTACATTCACATGCTATTACATTGTTATCTCTATATAAGCATGCCCCTATTTGATCTAACAATTTCCAATATAAACCACACTATATCTTGAGATATCTTGTTAATTATCATTTGATATAATGTGTATTTAATATCATAACACACTTATAGGGATAATTCTTCTAAGGGTAGTCATTATAGGGTCTTCATTATTACCCTCAAAAGAGGGGGTAAAAAATAGGGATTTTGTTATATAGATCAGATCTCCTACCAATTAAAAAATTAGTTTTTAAAACACTTAGAACAATAATTAGAGGTCAAACCAAGTAAAATAAACCATAAAAATAGTGAGGATTCTAGAAAAATATTCATTTTCAACAAAGGACAACAATGATGGACACTTATGTGTCTTATTTTTGGTCCTGCTATCTAAACAAAAAAATCCATATTTTCTAGAAATAGGTAGAAAGGTAAGCTCCGCTATAGTTTTGCACATACAGAACAATTTGGATTCAATAGTTTTAATATAATTTTGACTAAATAATATAGATATAATGGAATCATACATGACATGATGGATCTCCCTTCCCATTTTAGATATGGTAGTTGGTATAACTTCTTGATTAGAATCCATATTACAAACACTAGTGATTGGGGGTAACGTGCATGACACATTAGTCTTATATTGTTTTTGAGTTTAGTATATTACCCAAGAATTCTTAGCATTTTCATGCCTTGTTCCAAATACATGTGGTTAGCATCATTTTGGAGTGTTTTCATATAACCCTAACCTCCACATTTCTAAGTGGATTCCATATAAGCCTATGGCCAATTTTAGAGTAGATTTCATACAAGCCTAATCTCTACCTTTTTTTGAGTTGGCCAATATTGGACTAGTTTCTAGTACACATTTGGATATCCAAATCATATTTTTAGATTTTAGAGCATTCATGGGCTTAAGGATCCATCTCATATAACACACATTTATATCAGAATCAATTTATAGCTTCACTTTATAGGGCAATAATGGAGCCAAAGGACTAGCTAACCTTTGTATTCTTGAGCCACCTACTCAGAGGGATTGGACACATAGTCCGAACATTGATTAGAACACACATGATCACAAATATTTACTTATTGGGTCATGATGGAGCTAAAGGGGTAACCTTTCCATTCTTAAGCCACTCTAAGGGAATTAATCACTCATCTCCATTTATGATATTAATCTTGGTAAAATATTACTCAGCATCATCCAACATCACTCAGCATCACAACAGATTTCTTATTGGTTCATGTACTTGGTGAGGTGTATATATTCCTTTCTATTCCTCTCTCTTACCTAGATTTATACATTCTTATTTAAGATATATTGTATCTAGTAAGAAATAATTTACTCCTAATTTTATTTTTAAAATTTACACTTTATATCATGCTCTCTCTATGCACACCTAGCATCACACAACTTCATGAGACTCACTCTTATAGGTAAGTTCAGGTACACTTTCTATTTTTCCTTTGTCATAGTATTTTAGTTTGATGCATCACTAGAATAATTGGTGGGGGCGAGGGAATGTAGTCATATAAAATGTGAAAATTGGTAGCTTGAGTGTGGCTTATGACACCCAATCCATAGGTCCATCTTGCATTCTCTCATGACCCTTCTAAGCATCTTTTCATTGATTCCCAATCATTTGTAAGCTTTTAAGACCTCATTCCATCTTATTTAGGACACTTTTTCCATGTTTATTCCATCCACCTAGGTCGCATACCCTTAGGACAATAGTGCCTAAATTGGACTATAGCATTGGACCTTAGGGTGTCCCCTTTTGAGTGCTCTTATCCAATCGTCGTTCAAGCCCAGATGACCATTTTTCCTTGATTCTTCTTTTTCATTGTGTCATCCTAGTATGATTGGATTTAACCCATGACTAATAGATATCTATAAAATCCCATTCAATGTTTATTTAAAATGGTTGGCAATTTTTTTCAAAATCAAGCAAGAATACAAGTAAGACCACTAAGGAAATTTTCTCTTTTCTCTGCATACAACCAGCTAATATAACCATAAGATATTTCTAAACCTCACATCAATCCCTAACCACCTTAATCATACCTATTTTAGCATTTTTTCATCTTTATTACATTATTACCTAAAGCACATCAAGTGGGATAACTATATATGGCTTGATCCATCTTCGAAGTATTGGTATGTAAGCAATGTGCATACACAAGAGGTGTGGATACATGTTTAGTACATCTTATACACACTAATCCCCCCTCCTTCTCCAAGTTTTCATTCAAGTTTAAGAACAAGGAGCATTTAGGGTTAGATATTAAATCAAATCCATAAGGAGGTTTGTCAATAGTCAATACATAAAAATTTTATAGGGAAACTAATATAGGGTCAATAGACAAAACCTAGAAAACTCATATCTTTATGACTACTTTCGACAATATCAATAGGACATAGACTATAATGCTAGACCTTGAAGTGTGTTATTTTTAGTGTTCTTGTCCTTTCACAAAATGAAATCTAGATCTTGATTGGTGACAGTGTCTCAGTCCTACATGGCTAATATTAGCTTTTATCTCAGTCATCACAGTCCAATTTAAGCTAAGCTATATTTCTTTTCATTTATTACTATTTTTAGAAAGGTTCATATTAAAATTAAATTATACAAATTAGTACTCTATTTATTGCAGTAGATCTTACTAATTTAGTCAAATCAAACCCTTAACTAAATTAGAAATAATACTCCAATTATTCCCAAAATGGTTAAATCAATATAGATCACAATAGACTAACTCAAAGCATGCTATGAAGTTGGGTCTCCTTATGGTTGTGGCTCTACATAAGGTTATATTGGATCATATCTTTGTCTCCTTAGCCATGATGGTGGCATTAATTTATATTTTGGTATTAAAATATATAATCTTATATATCCTTATTATCACCAACATCATCTCAGTACCCTTAGTTAGTAAGGCTAAATAATAGGAATCTCTATTGGCAGCCTTACACATTCTGCTTCATGCTACTCTCTCACATGCCATATCCAATATGTTTGGAATATCAGTGACATTTAAATGTGTGGTAACCCAAATTGACCTAATACATGAGATACTGGGTGTGGCTTTACCCACCGTACGTAACATCCAATGATCCTCAATTGGATTTTCACTGAAATATTACTCAACCATGACCACCAATTATCTATCATTCCTTGATATGGCTACCAAATAATCTACCCTGGTGTGATAGTCTAAAATTTTAGAGAATATGATATAATAAGTACCATGTGATCCTATGTCCACCTTTGTACACATAGAAAGGCATCATCCACGACATGTGATAATGTTGTAGGCTAATACATAGAAAAACTATCATATAGCCAACTAATTAATAAAATAATAGAACCCATCATCATCTACTCTCATAATAAAATATTATGAAATTAGTGCATCAACTACACCCATATAATATACACCAAGACATATAGTGTTACTTGGTCTAACATGGACTAGAAAAACATTAAAATATACAATGGGACCTTGTATATACCTCTTAGATTTAGTCACCCATAAGTCTAAGGATCAG